>OU975467.1:25000-427500 GCA_918857605.2 Philereme vetulata | reverse complement strand
TTGTTCCGCGGCGGGAATCGAACCCACTACCTCCTGCGTCTCAGCCGGCTATTTGCCCTCTGCACCACGGAGGTCGTCTAGTTGCATCTACTTTTGACTTACTAATATGTGGGTTACATTATTAATACTTTTACTTAGAAAACTTTCGTGATTGATTTCAATCATTATTATAAATACGGGATTTATCACGTACCGTCTTATCGGTGTTTCGACCGACAATGTTTCGGTTCAATTCGTGAACCTTCATCAGAGTGAGTGCGATTCGCTCCGAATAACCTCAGTGCGAGGCGAGACGTTATTCGGAGCGGATCGCACTCACCCTGATGAAGGTTCACGAATTGAACCGAAACATTGTCGGTCGAAACACCGATAAGACGGTACGTGATAAATCCCGTATTTATAATAATGATTAATACTTTTATCATATGAATACTGTATCCCTAACAGTTCGAAAAATCGTATCGCAAAACTAATATTCACCTTAGAAATAAGACGATATTTTATAATCTCTGCGTTCTACTTTATGTACGAAGCTAGGTTCTATTTAATATTAATCTAGACGCAAGCGTTTATTTTTAACAGCTTTCTTTGAAAGAGCTGACAAAAATCTATGCTTGAGTTTAGATTTTGCTTTGAGTACATTTGACAGTACGATCTTGTAACTACTAAGGAACTGTAAAACTAAACAGTACCTACATTACAAACATCAAGAAACATTGATTGCGAAAATGATTAAAAATACTCAAGCATACAAAGATTACAGTTTAATTATCATAAAATACGGATTACTACCACTGGTACCACCTTTCTTAATAGACTGACCCAAAATAACGCCTTCTAATAAACATCTCTGTGATGTAATTGACCTTCAGACATTGCCGTTTGTAGTTGTGAACTTGTAGCTATAAATAGTGCTTATTTAGGGGCCCGTTAAATAGTAAACAATATAATTTGTACAAAAATAGCATTCATTGGCTTCTCTAGCTATTAAATCAAAGCTATAAAACATTTTATCGATCAAATATCTACATTTTCTGATCGCGTGTAGGTAATCCTTGCTTGGTGCAAATATTTTTGTTGGATCTAATATATACCTAGTCAGGTCATAAGTATTGTCACACAGTAAAAACTTTTCTTTTAGAATGCTGGCCACAAAAAAGTTTATAGAATTCGAATTTCGAATTGTTCATGCAAATAAAAATGTATACTTTTTAGAATTTTACTCATTTTTAAATATGGAGTGGACGCTTAAAGAAGACCGTGTTGCAGTTATTGCGTTGCATCGTTGCGGTTACGCGCCAATTCTAATTTTTGACATACTGAAAAATTTGAATATAACCTAAAGATTCGTTTATCGCACCATCAAACGATACAATGAAGACTCTAGTGTAGATGACAGGTCAAGAAGTGGTCGCCCTCGGTCTGTTAGGACTCCAGCAGTGATAAAAGCTGTAAAGGCGCGAATTCAAAGAAATCCCAAACGTAAGCAGAAACTGTTGGCCCTTCAGATGGGGTTAAGCAGAACCACGGTGAAAAGGGTGTTAAATGAAGACTTAGGGCTTCGGGCATATCGAAGAAAAACAGGACATCGTTTGAATGCTCATCTAATGGACCTGAGACTGAAGAGATGCCGCGCTTTGTTGAAGCGGTACGCGGGAAAAAAATATCGGGAAATTCTTTTTTCGGATGAATTTTTTTTTACCGTAGAAGAGAGCTACAACAAACAAAATGATAAGGTGTACGCACACAGTAGTGAAGAAGCGAGCAACCGTATTCCGCGTGTCCAACGAGGTCATTTTCCATCCTCGCTCATGGTATGGTTGGGTGTTTCTTATTGGGGCTTAACAGAGGTACATTTTGTGAGAAAGGTGTAAAAACGAATGCAGTTGTGTATCAAAATACATTTCTCATACCATGTTCAATAACAGGCACTGGGTATTCCAACAAGATTCGGCGCCAGCTCATAGAGCGAAGAGCATATAAGACTGGCTGGCGGCGCGTGAAATCGACTTCATCCGGCACGAAGACTGGCCCTCCTCCAGTCCAGATTTGAATCCGTTAGATTACAAGATATGGCAACACTTGGAGGAAAAGGCGTGCTCAAAGCCTCATCCCAATTTGGAGTCACTCAAGACATCCTTGATTAAGGCAGCCGCCGAAATTGACATGGACCTCGTTCGTGCTGCGATAGACGACTGGCCGCGCAGATTGAAGGCCTGTATTCAAAATTACGGAGGTCATTTTGAATAAACTTTTATTGTCATAAGAATCTATGTTTTGATAAGTTAATTTTGGTATATAAATGGTTACATAATGAATAAACTTGTTTCAATTATTTTATATTAAACATGTGACAGAATTTATGACCTGACTAGGTATAAACCTAGTCAGGTCATAAATTCTTGACCACTTCTTGACCTGTCATCTACACTAAAGTCTTTATTGTATCATTTGATGGTGCGATAAACGAATCTTTTGGTTACTTATATTAAAATTTTTCAGTATGTCAAAAATTTGAATTGGCGCGTAACCGCAACGATGCAACGCAATAACTGCAACACGGTCTTCTTTAAGCGTCCACTCCATATTTAAAAATGAGTAAAATTCTAAAAAGTATACATTTTTATTTTCATGAACAATTCGAAATTCGAATTCTATAAACTTTTTTGTGGCCAGCATTCTAACAGAAAGTTTTTACTGTGTGACAATACTTATGACCTGACTAGGTATATATATAATAGCTTGGTTATTATAATAATATAACGCATATTTATTGTAATTAAGGATCGTTTGCTGGTTTATGTTTAACTAGCTGACCCGCCCGCGGCTTATGTTTAACTAGCTGACCCGCCCGCGGCTTCGCACACGTTTTTTCGTAAAACATTACCCTCCTGCGCAATCAGGTAATCGATCTTTTTAAGATATACAATTCCTTAGTACATTAATTTGATCTATCTCATAACGTTTAGCCAGCGTTTGCAGTTTAAGCGCACAAAAATATATTTTTCCGCTGTTCTGTAGGTACTATAATATTTATCTATTATACATACAAACATTTATTTATTTATTTTAATACTTTATTGCACAAAATATAAATTACATGTACAAAAGGTGGGCTTAATGCTAATAGCATTTTCTACCTGCCAACCTCAGAGGTAACAAAAAAGGTTGGCGTGCGAACTTATAACAATATTACTGATAATTAACAAAACAAAAGAAACACAAATAACAATAAACTCCAATCACAGATAAAATAAATACATAAACCTACTTGATATAACAATAATAATACATAGAATATATAAATATATGACAAATATAACATATATAAATATATATATATAATAAATATAAATATAAATATAAATATATGTATATAAATAATAATATATATATATATATATATATATATATATATATATATATATATATATATATAGTCGTCTGAAAGCCGGTTTACTAGGCGCCTTTTTAATATGAGTAGGGAGAGAGTTCAATAGACCGACAGCTACCACCTCAAAAGAGTTGCCACGGAAGGACGTAGTGTTTCGGGGTAACAAGAAGGAGAGAATCAGTGGATCTGAGGTTTTGGTCGTGAGTTTCAGAGAGGCAGGAAAATTTGCATTTTAGATAATGAGGAGTAAAGGGGTCCCTAAGGATTGAAAATAGAAGACATAAAATTCTTAACTTTCTTCTGTAACGAATTGAGAACTAACATTCCTCTTGAATCACTCTATCTATTGCTGAAAACTGCATTAAAATCCGTTGAGTAGTTTAAAAGATCTAAGCGAACAGACAGCGGAAGCGACTTCATTTTAAACTATGTAAAGATATAACAAATACTTAATTTAACAATATATAATCACTATAACGTAAATTATTGTAAGTTGGTACTGACCTAGTTTTATTTTATTTATTAGGAACTTCAAAATTTCACACGAAATGTAACAGGTTTTCGACCAGCCAAACCCGTGCCAAACAGCCAGTGGTGGCTGGTGGTAGATAAAGATGGTTGTCGTTTTTAACACTGCCTTCATTAATAGTAACATTAAATTAAGCACACAACCTTAAATTACAAACAAGAAGAAGAGTTTTGTTGGATAATCACAGCTCAGCTTAGTACCGATGTCCTATTATTGCAAAAATTCCCAAGACTACCAAAACACAGAAATTATTGTTCGCCGTGAACAAAGGTAATTCGACAAGCTAGCCAAGTAATTTAGGTAAGTAGTAAGTATTCTTTATCAGCTGACAGGATGGTTGAGGTGGGTGTTGTTAAGCCTTCTCCATCTATAGCTCATTCTAGGCATTACAGCGATTCTTCTACCCCGCTAGTGATGTAACTTCCCGTCAGAGGCTTTAAAACATCTTCAAATGTCTCAGTGTTTTACCTCTAAAATATGGCACTTCAATCATATTGATTTGATACATGATCATGTAACTTTTTGATTGCAAAGACCCCGGGTCAATCAAAATAATAAACTCTTTTGGGTTTAATTTGTCTTTAAACAGACATTTTTTTTATAACATTCGTTAGTCACCCAAAACGTAAATGTGCATAACAGTGACATCTAGTGGCATTAGGCCTAACTAAAAATATCAACATTGTTCATACTACACAGAACATAAACTGTGGTTCATACTAGCGGCTCTACATTGCTACGCAAGCTATACCTCGCGCCCCCGCGTCGTAAAGCCAGCAGTGGTTTTGCTACTTCACGCTAGATGGCAGTAAACAATAAAATTTGCAAAATATTCACTGTAGGCACAGAATATATAATAGTAAGTTGATTCTCTGCAGGTCAATGGTACATGGCATTGACCGCTTACAGCTGCGGGTTACAGGTACATGGGGAACCATAAACGCATTATTGTAAACAGGAAAATGTACTTATTCAAAAGAAAAGTGGTAAAAGACGTGTCAGAAAAGGTATTTTAAATGACTATAGGTACTATAGCTTCTTATCAGCATAGCATGGTTTGTATCTAGTGCTTACATCTACTGCATATACTATAAGTAATATATAATGTACACAAAACTTGGCTGTGGTATTTTGAACTATCGGTAAATAGTTTTCAAAGAAGTTAGCTTTGAACACTCGGAAAAAGTAATTTTGAGTCGTTATTTTTCAGAATTTATAGATTTATATTCTGTGGTAAAGGGTAGATTAATATTCTGGATATTAATTTACAAGTACACACGGTACTTAAGGTACTTAAACACGGTACTTAAGGTACTTAAACACGGTACTTAAATCATAATAAAGTACACACGGCTACACATCAAGCTATAAAATTCCAGTTTAAGCTGACCTCTCATTCTACGAAATGTATAGCTTGATGTGTAGCCGTGTGTACCTTGTTATAAAAATCCTAAAGGTATTGTGGTGATACAATGCGGCTTCTGGCTTTACAGTGCAGGTTGTATGAAGTCAAAAAGAAAATGATGATGCAGATAATGATGGCCGACTATATTGACAGCCCGCGTCAAATGCATGTCATGGCGGTACGCAATTCGCCGGGTCAACTAGTAATATATAAAAATAAAAAACCGGCCAAGAGCGAGTCGGACTCGCGCATGAACGGTTCCGTACCATTATCTATAAAAACGGCAAAAAATCACGTTTGTTGTATGGGAGCCCCCTCTTAAATATTTGTTTATTTTAATTTAATTATGCATATTTAAATTTAATATATAACTAAATATTCTGTGAATATTTCAAACGTTTACCTATTGCCGTTATCAATATCGAGCAACAACGAGCAAATAAACCATGTTTGTTGTATGGGAGCCCGCATTAAATATTTATTTTATTCTGTTTTTAGTATTTTTTGCTATAGCGGCAACAGAAATACATCATCTGTGAAAATTTCAACTAACTATCACGGTTCATGAGATACAGCCTGGTGACAGACGGACAGACAGACAGCGGAGTCTTAGTAATAGGGTCCCGTTTTACCCTTTGGGTACGGAACCCTAACAAGGCTGCATGGTTATTTCAGTAACAAATATGGAATTGGATCTAAGCAATCTAAAAACCCGTTCATTATTTCGTATTAGGATCATTTGTTTTTTATTTATAATATTTTTAAAAGCTAGAAAATATAATTACAAATGCAAAATATGACTTGCGTCAAACCGATTTTCGTGCAAAATAACTTGCGCTTACGTATAACGTATATACATACGCTTTACATAACTATTAATTTGAAGAAATAAATAAAACTAGATCATAATAATTGATCGAGCGAAGCGAGATCTCTAAATCAACTTGGGCAAATCGGCGTTGTATGTATGTATGTTTGTCCGAGGATAACATTCGATGCGTTGATCAGATCATCGTGAAATTTAACACATAGGTACGTAGTGACGGCACAATTTTGTTGTGACTAAATAAACTAAAAATGTTGGGGGGTTGTTGAGATATTGGGGTTCAAAAGGGGTAAAAAAAACAAAGTGAGACTATCCGGTCACGTGGCACGTCAAATAAAAGGTATTTATTACTACATTTAGACTGCGGTTTTATTATTCTTAAATTCTTTATAGTTTTTGAGTTATTAGCCATAATTAAAACTAAACTTTGACAAAATTCACAGGGTACACTAGTGACTCCACCGTGCTGAAATTTGGTATGCGTGTAGCTTTAGTAAAATAAATATAGGCAAAAGTCTGAAATCCAAAATAACTGCAATTTGTACCCCAAAAAAAGAGGAACCAATTTACATGAACTCCCGTTACCTGTAATTTGAATGAATCTGTAGGTCAAGTTCTTTGGTTACCTTCGTGGCACTATTTTATTATTCAAAGATTAAGGCCAACTTGCACAACGATCCCTAAACGTATTTAGCGAGTAAACATGTTTAAGTTTTACGTATTTGTATGCTTTGTCAACTCCTTAAATCATATTTAGCTACTAATAACATAATGCTGAGCTGAACGCCATTTTGGTACGCAAACACATCAGTCGAACCTGTTTTATTGGATTCAATTGTATCTACTGTCCCTTAAAATTGTTTCATGTGTCTTTCTGTGTTACTAAATGTCAATTAAATGATTATTCTATTCTTCTATTCTACTAAATACGTTTAGGCATCGTTGCGCGAGTCGCCCTAAGAATATTTTTTTGTGTTTTCGGAGACTCGCGAGATATTAGTTCGGAGCGAACCACTAGTAATAAAACCATTAATTATTAATGATTTTATAATAGTTCATTCGATTGATAGAAGTTCATTCTCTAAAATGAGTCATAAAGATCATTAATTTATGTTTTTTACTGTTCTGTAAACATTGTGGGTAAAGCGGTTTGGCCGTTATAAGCAATAATGTTGGTGAGCCGAAACGCAGTCTTGCTTCGGTGCTCAGACACGTCTGAGGCAGCCTTCCGTGATCGCGATCATCAACTGATAATCTCACCTGGATATTTTCAAATTATTGTTCATCAAATACGCGAACAATGGGCAAAGGTGAGCTCCTTTATTTAAATTTTAGATTTGAGAGTTTCTAGTGAGAGAAAAAGTATTCAATGGCTGCTTTAAGGTACCGGCATTTTGAGATTCAATCGTTTTACTACCTAGAAAATAATTTAAAGAAAGTTTTTATTCTGCGTAACCATTTTTGCATTAAAATATTTTTTTTATATTGCACCATAATAACCATAGTTCCTCACCAATCCAAGTTCTAGAATAAAACATACATACATACATGTCTTCTATTTCTATCATTTTTATTATTTATTACATAAGGTACACAAAACAGAACACATCCAGCAAATATGAAAATAATACCTTAAAAAGAATTTTTCCAAAATATATATATATTATAATATTTTCCAAAATATGTGAACACACCACAATAATAATTAGTTTCAAGCAGAAAACAAATATAAATAAATTTATAAATATTCGGTATAATAGTTATTAATTTATATATGTACCTACATTTATAATTTATAATATTTATGTACTTATTAATGTGTTTTCTTGTTCTAAAGGAAGAAAGGGTAGTTTGGATGGCCATGATGTCTTCTTTTACTGTTTTGTTTGATCCATGACCGCTCAGGCGTCACAACCATACAACAAATGTATTGACTTCATCTTTGACAGGTTTAATATATCACATTTAGATTTTCGATATCTCATGAAGTTTTAACAGAGAAAAACTATTTTTTTTTATACTACCTATATAGATCTTTGTTTAACCACAATCTCACCTGATGGTAAGCGATGATATGGTCTAAGATGAAGCACGAAGATCTAGAAGAAACTCTTACCATAAAGAGGCCCGGATTGTATTCTTTAGGAAAAAACAGACGACGGCAAAGTGTTCCATACCTTAGCTATGCGCATCAAGAACGTAGAACCAAAACGGTGTGTGCGAATGGGTGGTATATCAACTAGGTACGTATGGTACTGAGCCGTGCGCCTGCTTGTCCTTTGATGGAAAGGAGATGGCGGAATCAGATCGTTTAGTCCCTGGGCACATTCCCCGAAATGTATTCTGTAAAAGATCGATAGGCTTGCAACTTTACGGCGGTGTTTGAGACTTTGGGTCTTAGTCTCCGCCATATATTGCTCACCTATAAGCCTAAAAGCCCTACGTTCTATCGAGTCTAAGGTAGCGAGCTGGTATTTGGCCAAACCATCCCAAAGGTAGCAGCAGTACTCCATACCAGACCGGACTTGTGCTTTGTAAAGACTAAGAAGCTGTCCTGGTGTGAAGTATCTCCTGACCTTGTTGAGGATGCCTAGCTTCATGGAAGCTAAGCTTACTAGCCAGGTAGGTAAGCATAATTTCTGAAAACCTGGTAAAACTCAATATACAACACTATTTCAGAACTTGACCTAAGTTGAATCTTTATGTACTTACATCGGTTTACTGTTCACTAAAGTATTAAAATATTCTTTTGTGCAGATGAATTAAGCTGAAATCAAATCGTAATTACAATTTTATTACCAATGTTATGCAGGTTTTATGCGTGTGGGTAGTATGTCAGTATTTGAATGAATCACCAAATTGAGGCAGATTAGTTAGTTTGTACCATACATCTACTAGTTTCTGCAGAAGTATAGATAAGTTACATATTGAAAATCCTTTTTAGAAGCTCTGCTAAGCATTATATTAAATAAAAATAATGTAATGTACATTTAAAAAAACGAACAAGTACAGAAATAGCATAAAAGTATTTTAAATGATTTTGATTTACAAATATTATGCACATGAATATTCCATTACTGCTGCTCTCTGTTCTTACGTGGAGTGAAAGAAATATTCCCATCTATTGATTTCTTTTCTAAGATTAGTCCTATTGTCTGGATAGGTAAAAAGGAATATGAAAAAACAACAAAAAATATTCTGACATACACACTGGCATTAGACATTTAAATGACTGTAGAATGAAATAGCTAGGAAATATTATATCTTCAAAGTTATTTCAAACTAGCTGACAAATCCGCAGCTTCGCACGCGTAGTTTTTCAATAAAAACACTACCCCCCCCCCCCCCCTTTTCGGAGCCTATTCAATACAAACAAACAAATCTTTTCTCTTTATAATATTAAGTATAGATATCAAACTCCTGATTTCATCTATAGGTAGGTAGTCAAGGCCCTGATGCGATAAAAGGACACCAGGACCAAACTGGTTTGTGTGTTCGTTCAGTAGCAGGATATCACACTCTCATGCGAACGTCTACTTACATCTCGTGCTAATCAACGAAATTATACGAGTATATCACCGTCACAGTAATATTACATGTAAGTATTCTGTTGTTACGATGCAAAGGTTATATTGGCGGTATGACGTCAACGTCTAAGACATAAGCACTAAATTAATTTGTACAGAAAGCTCCATACCAGAGAGGTGTTGATCAATTTATGAAAATAATTGAAAAAAATAACAAATATAGGCAATAATCTAAACATAGACACACACACTCACCTAAAAGACTTTAATAAAACTTAAAACGCCCTTGCATCGGGCGTAACCTCACTACACCACTAAAAGTTCCAAATAGAAACTTCCCTATCTATCCAACCGCGCAAAGAAGGGTAATGTTTTTATTGAAAAACTACGCGTGCAAAGCTGCGGGTTGGTCAGCTAGTAGTTTATTAAGACCTTACATTGTCTTTGTGATTAGAAACGGGCCTTAAAGCAGGTTCTTTGTTCCAGTATCACAGCACATGCTAACAGACCTGGATAAGCTGCCGGGAGTGCAGCTCGGAGACTTCCTTCTGCAGTTCGAGCTGGACGAGCCGCGAGACTCCGTCAAAGAAATCGCTAAAAAGGAACTCCGAGAGACGCCGGATATTGTCAAACCCGCTGTGGAAGAGCTGCGGAGACTTCTGGAAGGTACCAAAACTCCCTAGCATCTGAGCACTCCACAGATACAAATTGTATGTGTCGTTGTAGCAGAAACTATCTGCACACACACACACACACAAGACAGGGAATCCAACTACGAGTTTACCTACCTTATTAATGTGAAACCCGTTGTGGAAGAACTATAGAGACGAATAGTTAAGCTCCTTGATTAATACACGGTATCCTTTATATACTTCGCTTATAGGTAACGTGGAATAAAACTTTATTTAAAGCATGTGCAACAAAAATTTGGAGAACAAAAAAACGAGTGTGCTTTAGACACACGACTGAAGTAAAACTTCTTTTTAAAATATTAATTTATAAAATTGTTCAAGAACGAAATGAAATTAGGAAAAATAATCAAGAAATCATCTTTCGCGTAACGCTAGCAAACTCGAAAACGAACTACTGACTGATATATATATATATACTATATTTCATGCACTGGCTATGAGAGAAAGAGAGAAAGAAAATGTGTGCTCGCACCTCTCTCTCTTGCCCCTACAGTAATATACGAAATGTAACTCTCTCTATTTCTATCTTCATTAACTTATATCTCCGTCTCAACTTCCGTTCGCCTCGACCGATCACACTTTTCGTAACGCTCTCGTCACGCATTCACCAGCTTACTCCCCCATAAGTCAGACCCCAGCCCAACCCAAGCGTGCGTAAAGAAGTTTTACTTCAAAACTGATCATCATTTCAATTTCTTGATTACTTACTACAAAAAATATCCAAATTTCGAAACTATAAACAGGTAAATTGATTCTGAGATTTCGAGAGCATTTCTTCCAAGGCGGATGAGTTTTCAATCCTAATTATTTCGAGGTTACCGGTTGCTTCCATATTGGGAGAACCGAAAAGGTCTGCAGAAATGTAATTGCACAGTTCAGGCGACACGAATACAGGTGTAATGGATTTGATCTTCAATGTAGGTACTTATGCCAATTAAAATAATAACGACCTCAGTAGACTTTGTTCAAGCAACATAATAATGAAAATAGTTTTATCTCTATTAACTTCTAAATCACATGAAATTATATTTTATTTCAAGAAATTTGGTTTAATTACAAGATGTCAATTTTAGTTTAGCTCCAACACATTTCGCGTCTATGCTAGCTAAATATCGGGAAGTCTCTATTCAATGACCAGGGTGCAGAGGAATGCAAAAACAGACTCGGATTTACTGAAGCACTATTATTTATCCGTTTACATTGCGTGAACTACTCTATAACAAGGTGGGGCGACTGGCAAATGACGCCACGTTGGACCAAAATGCAGACTTGCATAAAACTCAGTCACAGTATACACTGCAGTAGCCCTAGCCCCCACACTAAGCATGGTAAAAACTATATTTTGCAATAAATGCTTTAGTCTTGAAGTTTCTCAAACATTGATAAAGTAATACCTAGTTAATTAGTTCGTGACTTGGGGAAGCGTTCGGAAAATTAACTAACACATAGGCTAGTTGTTATAAAAAACCGTGTCTTGCCGCACCATTTTGATGTTTGACGTTTGACGTCTGACATCTGACAGCACCGCGTCTTCAAAGAAACTTTACTTTAAACTTTAATGACTGAAGACATTTCGCCGGATGGAGTAACAAGACATTGCGTCATTCTGATTTCTGAATAACCCTTCGTTTTGTAAACACATTATATTTTTTCTACTGTAATAAGTATAGCATTATACAATTTTAAATAGCAACAAATAAAATCTTCATTACGTCTACCATGCCTGCTCCCAAATCGAAAAGTAGGAACATTGCCTTACAAATCGAGATCTGGTGGTCATCTGCCGCCACACCGTATACCTACTTACTACCAGCGAAGCCGAGATTTAAAGTTTTCCAAAGCTATAAATCCATACTATCCATACCTAAGACAAGTAATATTAAAATACGAAGGTAGCTCTGTCTCACTGTTTGTTTGTTACGTTTTCACTACAAAATTTTTGGATAGATTCTGATGCAATTTGGTTTATAGAAAGATGACCTGGATCCAGGGCCGGATTAACCCTATCGGGGCCTATCGGCAATGCAATTTTCGGGGCCCCTTTCATTTCTTACTTTATAAAAAATATTTTTTCTATTACAAAAGTCGAGTCGATCAGATCCACTACTGCTTTTTGCTTTCATTGAAATGATTATAATGAATAGATAATAGTTATAGACGAGTGATAATCCAGGTCTCATGATGAAGTAAGAAAGAGAAATGAGACGCGACGCGGATGCAATAAAATATATTGTATAACGAAACAAAATATTTTTGTGAAGTAGGTACAATACGTTGAAATAGCAACTCTTCTAACTTATTTAGATACAAATCGTTTAAAACATCTTGGAAGTTGACTTTTGTCAACACATAATCAATCGCCATTAACGACAATGAATTTAAACGATTCTGTGATATTTATGAACGAAGACTATTTTTATTAATTTTAATTTCGAAAAATTTCGTACACCGGTGGAGTTTGATATCATTAGACTTATATATGTATTTGTAATGCTATTATTACATTCGGGAAAGTTGATTGCACCGCTTTTTACACTAAGTAAAATCATTTTTTCGATGGCAACATTACCGGATGTAAGTAATGGGGAATGTCACGAATAAAACGTTTTTTTTGGTGCGTGGCCCGCATCGACTATGCCCCCGTGGGCCCCTAGTCGGTGCGGGCCCCTAGGCAGTTGCCTAATCTGCCTTATGGATAATCCGGCCCAGCCTGGATCGAGTCAATAGCTACGTTTTAGACAAACCACGCATGCAAAGCCGCGCGTGGATAATTGTAACTATACAACTTCTAATATAATGATTAAAACGGGTATTTATCGTATTTAACTTTTAATATATGTTGATTGGAAATTGTATCTCGATTATATCACTAAAAATAAGGAATGTACGGTATTTCCATCAATGATCAACAAAATACCAATTAAAAGTTCAATAGGTTAATTACTGGTTGCATTAATATCTAAAGTTAACCTAAATTATTGAGTGGATTGGACTCGATTGAAGACAGTTTAGAAGACGCATGTAAAGAGTTCAATGGGTAGCCGTGACTTTTCGTTTCAAGGTCTAGATGTGCTATACATAGGGTATGTTGTATAAACGAGTTTATAAACACCGCCTTAGACCTGAAAAGACTTGGGCCCGTAGCCAAGTTACGAGTACATTCGCTTCGAATCGATTCGATTTCTAGGTTTGTTGTCGATATATCACGTGATATTTCCATAGCATGTGTAAAATCCTATACATTTTCGGACTTATCGACTAGCGTCATCGCTAATCGAATGTAACTTGGCTAAGCCAATTATGATGTTCACCAATTATGAAAACTTGTCTAAAAAAATATCGCCAATGCACTGGCCAGCGCGTTACCGGCGTACTCGTAATGCCGGTACTGACCAACGCAAGGGTTTGACCAGACAACCTCTTGTAAAAAAAATTAGCTATCAGGCTAAATAGATTTTTATAAGAAAGACATATCTTTTAGGAAGATAAAAGTCGTATTTTCATCGCAGTCGTGTTATCTCTAAATTCGAAGACGATAGGAATATTATCTTTAATTTAAGAATCACTAATTTAACATTAGTCTTTATGAAAAGATAAGACACATCGGTGCAAAGTAATGACAAAGTAGACATCTGTGGTAGACATACTTTTGTTTAAAGACCTTTCACCGTAAGATGTCGCCTGCCGTGATGTTGGCACTATTGCTTGTCAATCTGTTGTTGTCAGATTGTCATAGTGTTAAGTGTTCCGCTCGTTTTTGTGTTAATATCTAATATTTTACGAATTAATCATGCCAAAGCCATTTAAAAGCAGTGCAAGAGAGATTGCGTTGAAGGTGCGTGCTTTTGTGAAAGAGAAAAGGCAAACCAAGCCCCGTTAATTCCACTGAATCAAGTGTGATCTCGCGTCGCCGCCATGACAGGTTAGTAAAAAGGCATACCAGCTTCAGAGACAATGCCTTCAGTATGGGAAATAAGACATTACCTACTGACAAAAAATTTAAATAAAAAATTGCATATATTAGTGAATTTAATTTATTTCGTTATCATATTGTCCTTAAATGTGTTTACATAAATATTTAATATTATAAAAGATTATAAATTGTATGTGTCTATTTCAGGCATGTCGGAGAAACCGTGAGTAGAATATCTAAAGAAGGTGAAGTTGCTGCCTTTACGTCTCCTGGAAAACATCGTCAAAAACGTAATACGGTGGATCTTGATGATTTCGATTTAAGCACATTATGAAATAAAATCCATGAAATGTATACTGTCAGAAAAGTAGTACCTACCTACTTTGAATAAATTACTTGTAGAATTAAAGAATGACATAAACTTTGGTGGAGGTCGAACGACTTTGTGGAAAATTTTAAAACGAATTGGATTTCGGTACAAAAACTGGTTAAAAGCGGAAAATTTTAATGGAAAGATACGACATAGTTATATGGAGACGCAAGTATATCGATACTATGAGGCAAAATCGTGTAGACGGTCGGCCAATAGTTTTCTTAGATGAAACATACATTCACGCATCATATGCAGTGAAAAAATGTTGGCAAAAAGATGAAGAGGACGTAGTAATAACTAGTGGTTCTGCTGGAAGGCGATGGATATTGTTAATGGAGGTGAAGAAATGGAGTTTATTTCTAATGCTCAATTGATTTTTAAATCACAGAGTAAATCAGGGGACTACCATGACGATATGAATCGAACCAACTACTAACAAGTATGCCACGCCCGATAGTGGTCTGGTTTCTGCGTCGATCCAAGCGAGATGAATTCCTCAAAATTAGCAAGTCACGAAATAATATAAATAGTGCCGACCTTGGGGTTGCAGGCGTTTCGCGAAAAGTCTTCTTTAACGAAAGACTGACAAGGGAAAACAGGGTCTTATTTCGTGACACAAGATCCAGAGCAAAATTGCATGGCTACGCATTCTGCTGGTGTAGCCATGGCGCCATATATATCAGGCAGCGAGAAGGAAAAGCTGCTATGCCAATTCACACGCAGAAGGACCTGGATCGTCTTTTGCCGCCTTCAATACCTCAAATCAGTTCTTAAAATAATATCAGAATCTAACCTTCAGATGACGTACCAGACATTTATGTCGGATGCTAACCGCCCATGTAACCCAATGCCACCAATCAAATTAACAGTTATTTATCTATATATTATTAAATCTATTGAACACTTGACATATATTTATGTCTCACTACCCATCATAATTTACTCTTTTAACTATGGATACAACCTTGTTAAATACGACTTCTTCTTATTGCTTGTGAGTGACAAAGAAACAAACAGAGTACCACCATGCTTAAACTGGTTTCATTGGGTATATGGATATATGTTTCTTGCCGCAATGATGTTCACTGACACCCTGTGCTCAGACTTGGACTCTATTAAAATTAACTGTGAGATTGTGAACGATCCAGCATGTTGTAAACGGCTGTTTACGCCAATACACAGCTTTAAGCTGCTTTCATTGAATATAAGGAGTATACAGAGAAACTTTGATGCATTATTAGTGGCCCTAAAACGTCTAGACGTATCCATGGATATTGTAATTCTGACTGAGTGTTGGCTCCATGAATGTCAAATCATCCCACAAATCCCTGGTTACCGCTCATATAATTCTATTATGCATGTAAATCAAAATAGTGGACTTGTTGTATACTTAAAAGATGTCTGGAATGCAACAGTCTTGGAACCCCACATAAACGATGCTGATAGCTTAATCATTTCTATTCCAAAAGTCATTGATATTCTTTGTCTGTATCGTTCGCCATCTGTTAGTAACATTGATAATTTTCTTACCTCACTAGCAACCTATATTAGCCAAGCAAATGGACTTCCATTTCTAATTGTTGGAGATATTAACATTAATATTGCGAAAGCGTTAGAGAGTTCGCGCAGCATTGAATACCAGTGTTTTATGGCAGAACACGGGTTCCTACCAGTGATAACGAAACCCACAAGGGGGCCTTCGTGTTTGGACCACATCTATGTCAAAGATATAAACTGGCCTGTGCAAACAGCTGTTGGCATTGTTTGGCAAAC
Source organism: Philereme vetulata (assembly GCA_918857605.2). Taxonomy (NCBI): domain Eukaryota; kingdom Metazoa; phylum Arthropoda; class Insecta; order Lepidoptera; family Geometridae; genus Philereme; species Philereme vetulata. Next base: position 411,068 of record OU975467.1, on the reverse strand, counting down.
AGTAATCACAGATCACTTCCCAATAATGCTCGGCATGTCCCTTTCTAAGCCAAGACCTCTTCGACCAAACCGCTGCGTAACTAAACTGGACTATAGTGCAATAAAAAATGATCTAGCAAGCTTGGACTGGTCAACTGTTACTGACATTGACGATGTTAATAAAGCAAGCGAAGTTTTCATGGATATTCTATCAGATGTTACTAGCAAACACTCAAAAAAAGTAAAACTAAGCAGATCTAAATTCAATCTAAAGCCCTGGATAACACCAGGACTGATGAAGTGCATGAGAATTCGCGATCAGCTACACCTACGTGCTAGAAAGGATCCAGACAATGCAATAATTAAACTAACCTATACACGATATCATAATTTCTTCACAAACCTCTTACGTAAATTAAAATCTGTTTATGAATATAAAGAACTTAAAGCAAACAAAGAAAACCCAAAAAAACTTTGGCAAACTATCAGGAATATCTGTAACTTAACACATTTTAATAAGGAACCATCAGAACTATTAACAATTCAGGGCTGTTTGAATGCACAGCAATCCATTGACTTAACAAATAGTCACTTTGCATCGATTGGTCAACGGCTTGCTGACCAAATACTCTCCAAGTTAAAAACGAGTGAAGATAATCTCTCCAAATCAGTTAAAATAAAAAACTCCCCTGTTGACTCTATATTCATGAGTCCAACGGACAATGAAGAAGTTGAAAAAATTATTATGAATTTAAAAAATAATAAAGCCCCTGGAATAGACGGTTTTGGTAATTCCCTGATAAAATTCATAAAAGATGCTATCATTACACCACTCACTTTTATATTTAACCTAAGCCTTTCGCATGGTATTTTTCCTCATGTATGGAAAATTGCATCTGTATCCCCAATCCATAAAAATGGGTCTAAAAGCTCTGTAGATAACTATCGTCCGATCTCACTCTTGGGAACTTTCTCTAAAATCCTTGAAAAACTTGCAAATAAACGTTTGGTAAACTTCATGGAGTCTCAAAAATTGATTGCATCCAAACAGTTTGGTTTTCGCAGGGGAAAAAGTACTGAGGACGCCATTACTTTACTTACAAATGTTGTATCCTCAAATTTGGATGTTGGAAAATGCTGTGTCGGCGTATTTTTAGATCTGGCCAAAGCGTTCGACACTGTCTCCGTTCCTATTCTCCTGCAAAAGTTGGATGGCCTTGGGGTCCGGGGAGTAGCATTGAACTGGTTCAAGAGCTATTTAACAGATCGGAAACAGTGTGTTAAAATTGGTCAGTATACTAGCAGCTCACAATCAATCAAGTTTGGTGTACCCCAAGGAAGTATTCTGGGGCCTACATTATTTCTGTTGTATATCAATGATATACACGATACGCCTCTAGAAAACGCAGACATTTTGTGCTATGCAGACGATACCGCTATAATATTTCATGGTCTGACTTGGCCTGCGGTATATGCCACTGCAGAACGTGGTATGGTGCTAATCTCACAGTGGCTAGAACAAAATCTCCTCACACTAAATACAAAAAAAACTGTGTACTTGTGCTTTCATAAAACCAAGGCCTCAGCCCCTGTAGAAAACGCATGTCTCAGAATCCACAACAACTGTTGCATTGCAAACTCATGCAATTGTGAACCACTTATACGAACACAGGCTTTAAAATATCTTGGTGTGCAAATTGATGAAAAACTCTCCTTTAAATCTCATATTGCGTTTCTTTCGGCTCGTATTAGAAAAATTATCAGTATAATGAGAAATCTGCGGTATGTTGCAAGCGTCGACACACTTACGTCGGTCTACTATGCTTTATGCCAATCCCTGATAGTTTACTGCATTACGTGCTGGGGCAGTGCCGCTAAATCCATTATCATACAGGCGGAAAGAGCTCAGAGATCTGTTCTTAAGGTGATGTTACGCAAGCCCTATAGATATCCCACGACGTCTCTTTACATAGATGCTGGTGTTCTAAGTGTGCGCAAACTCTTTGTGCTAAAAACATCTCTGATAACGCATAAATCTGTCATAACATCCCCAGAGTACGACTACTTATTAAACCGCAGAGTCTTTAAATTACCAACCCCTCCCGTTAATACAAAATTTGCACAACGTTTAGGTTGTTTTATGAAGTTACACGTCTACAACAATGTCGCAAAATACTGTGACATCAAAAATAAATCAGTTAGTGAAGCAAAACGTATGATTAATATTTGGCTAGCTACAATAACTTACCAAGAAACCGAGGACATTTTAATATTCGAAAGTTAACTTCATTGGAATTTTTAAGTTTTAAGTTTTACAATTATTATTTTTGTTATAAGTACTATATACATACATAATTATTATACAATATTTATTTATCTTGAACTCCCCTATCTATCAAGTAAATCGGTGCATAATTAGCTTTTACAACTATTATTACTGTCTACTGTGCGAGAATTCGTTTGTGAAAAGTTGTTTATAATGTTTCCTCGATACAGGCTTAGCCTAGTGAGGAGACGACAGGTACCTCTAAATGTTTACCCTGCTCTACGAATTGTACTTACTAAAACTGTAACCTAAGTTAAGCTATGTACATACGTGCATTTTGTAGTAAATAAAATATTTTCATTTTCATTTCATTTTCAACTTTATGAAATGGCTTTCAGAGAAACTTATACCCAATTTGTCCCTGAACTCCTCATGGATAATGCTCCCTATCATACCGTACAAGTGAATAAAGCACCAACTATGAGTTCCTCAAAACTGCAAATGCAAAATTGGATTACAAATAAGGGATTGTCTTATTTACCAACAATGTTGAAAGTAGAACTTTATGAAATTATATAAGAGCACAAAGAAGCGCCGATTTATGAGGCTGACCAATTATTGATAAGTCATGGCCATATAAAAAAATAAAATAAAATAAAGTGGTTAGGTTGTGTGTCCCTACCACTGCGACTTAAATGCAATTGAGTTTATGTGGAGTATTTTATAGAGACGAGTAGATAGCAATAATGTCGGCAAAGAAGCTGGGGATATCGTGAAGTTAACTGAAAAATCTTTTTCAGTAAAACAGTGTGAACACGTAAAACATTTAGAAGACACATTTTATGAATGTGATTGCTGCATGGATAATATTACTGATAAATTCATAATTGAACTAGGAAATGACAGCACCACAGATTCGGATACGACGGATGATGACGTTTATGCAAGTGACAGTGATATGTCTGGAATCGTTCCTTTCGACCACAATTAGGTATTGTCAGAAAAAATTAAATCAATATATGTATAATTAAAAATTAAATTGTGTGATCATTTAACAACCTTCCTAGTCTTTTATCTGAATATGATTTAAAAATATGCAAGTAAAGTATTAATAATCTGTGGTCAGTGGAGCTGGAGAACACTATGGGGGTACCGCAGGGTTCCTGCCTCTCGAACACATTGTTTAGCCTACTGCTCAACGACCTACCCGAGTCCGTGAGCGACGCGCAAGTCTACATGTACGCAGACGACGTGGCGGCCATTGTGAATGCGCCGTCAACACTCGAATTAGAGCTCAGGCTGAACAATGTAGTCTGAAGGCTCGAACACAACATCGCCACCCTGTACCGTGATTACCGGGAACACCACACTACGGATGGTCGAAAATACAAAACTTTTAGGGTTCTTCATTGACAGCGGACTCACTTGGGAGGCACATATTGAGGAGCTTTACTCCAAGTTAGGTCGTACCTGTTTTGCACTGCGACGGCTCGTTAACACCGCGTCTTGTAGCGTAGTACTGTCGTGTTACTTTGCGACCGTCCACAGCATTCTCACCTACGGTGTGGAGCTGTGGGCGCGAGCCGCGGATATCGAGCGGGTTTTCGTTATCCAAAAGCGGACCGTGCGCGTGATCGTCGCCGTTGATGACGATGTGTCGTGTAGAGACTTGTTTAAAGTGCTGAATATCATGCCTCTCCCCTGTGAACTTATATACCAAGTAGCCCTTTTCACTCATATCAACATCGATGAGTTCCAGAGGAGAGGTGTGAACACCGGCCGCGCTCTGCGCAGTAACAAGCTCGCTCACGTCCTCGTCACGCCCCTGCACAAGCTGTGCAAGTCGGAGAGGTCTGTATATATAATGGGTCCCTCGGTCTACAACAGGCTGCCGGACAAGATTAAAAGGGATACAACTTCCACCTTAATATTTAAAAGTAGATTAAAAAATGGCTCTTAGAGAGTTATTTTTACTCTGTAGATGAGTTCTACACATTGCCTATTATATAATTTTGATAAAATGAATTTATTATACAATTAAATAATTATATTTATATTAGATATTTTAATAATGCTCAATATTCAATTTATTGCCTATCTATATAACTTTTGTGTTTTTGAGTTGTAACTTGGCGTTATAAATAAAGAATTGTATTGTATTGTATTGGTGTGTACATACAAGTTTAGATAATGAGGGGTAAAAGGTGCATATATTGTTGGCAACACCGTAGGCAATGCTGCCAATTCCCAAGGCAGGGGACATCTTACGGTGAACGATTAGGTATTCAAACACCTATGATCAAAGACATCAAGAAAAAGTTTTAGTGCAAATAGTGGTCATAAGAAAAGTCAAGATAAATCTTAAAATAGACAGACAAGACATTACATGACCCGCATTGTTTGCAAATCACTGCCAGTAACATTTAACCTTACACAAACAAAAGACAAAGTTTAGCTAGCTTTGTAGGTATGTATGTTACAAAGAGCTTGTCATCTACGTATGATTTGACGACCTCCGTGGTGCAGTGGGCGAATAGCCTGCTGAGACGCAGGAGGTAGCGGGTTCGATTCCCGCCGCGGAACAAATGTTTGCATGATCTACAGATATTTGTTCCCGGTCTGGTTGTTTCTCTACATAATTTATGTATGTATGTATTTACAAAAAAAATGTATATAAGTATTCTATCAGTTATCTGGTTCCCATATTACAAGCTCTGCTTAGTTTGGGGCTAGATAGCGCTGTGTGAAATGTCCTTCAATATTTATTTATTTATTTATCAGGGACTCCGTCCGACATGTACCTAGGTTTATGTTCTACAGTAGGGTAGGTATAATCTTAGTTTATTTTATAACTAGTTGACCCACCCGGCTTCGCACGGATTGTTATCAAAATTAAAACGTTATTCAAGTCTTTTTGTATCGATATACGAAGACTTGCTTGTATCGACTTGTTTTAAGCTGGAACGTTGTTCGGTTTGGTTTTGGAAGAGGGCGCTGACACTGCTTCTCAGTTTTTTTTTAACTTTTTCAGTTGTCAACGTTTCATTGGTCTATAGTACTTTGTTTATGTTCCAAATAAATAATTTTGAATTTTGTCAATTGTTCTTTATGAGCAGCTTGTGGTTCACGTGCATCTCTAAAGTCCGTCAACACACTTCGCGTCCAATACAATAATTGATAAAGCGAAGCGAGATCTCTAAATTAACTTGGGCAAATCGGCGTTGTATGTATGTTTGTCTGAGGATAACTTTTGAAGCGTTGATCCGATCATCGTAAAATTTAGATAGATAGATAGATAGATAACTCTTTATTGAATTACCACACAAACAGAAATAATAAAAAAAAAATAAGTACTGGGTTAAAATAAATAAGGCAATACAATGGGCGGCCTTATCGCTAAAAGCGATCTCTTCCAGGCAACCTTTGGATGGAGCGAAATTTTTAAAAATTACGGAGTGCGGTGTACTTTAGCGGATACATTACATTTACACAAAATATATTCTAAGATATAATAATAATATGAAGTTTTAATCCTAATACTATACTATACTATACTTATAAAATAGACTAATATATAGGTATATACATATAGCAAACTATACTAACAGATAAAATAAGTACATAAATAGTAAATAAATAACGCTAGGAAGATGACATCGTCAGGTAGTGATGTTTCACCTTCAATTTGAAGACGTGTAAGGACGATGACCGTCTTACTTCTTCGGGCAGAGCATTCCACAGCTGAACAGCCTGGACAGTAAAAGAAGCGCTGTAAAAGGAAGTGCTGTGCGAAGGAGTTCTGAGTATCAAGTTTTCTGATGACCTAAGAGTATAGTTATTACATAGGTAGATAGTGATAACACAATTTTGGTGTGACTAAATGAGCTTAAAAATGTTAGGGGGATTGTTGAGATATTGGGGTTCAAGAGGGGTAAATAAAATGAAGATGAGGCTAACTGGTCAAATGGGACGTCAAATGAAAGGTATTCATTAGTACATTTAGATTCCGTTCTTATTTTTTGTAAACTCTTTATAGTTTTTGAGTTATTAGGCATAATAAAAACTAAACATTGACAAAATTCACAGGGTACACCAGTGACCCCACAGTGCTGTAATTTAGTATGTGTATAGTTTAAGTAACACAAATATAGGCAAAAGTCTAAAATCCAGAATAACTGCAATTTGTACCCCAAAAAAGAGTAACCACACCACATGAACTCTCGTTACCTGTAATTTGAATGAAACTGTAGGTCAATTAATTTGGTTATTTATTTCGTGACACTATTTTGATAGTCAAAGATTACAAATAATATTTTTTTATTTTAACCGGAGACTCGCGAGATCTCAATTCGGGCGAACCACTAGTAACTTCAGGATGTTGTTAGGCCTCCCGCGGCTCTGCAGCGCCTCTGGTATATTCGCGGAGGCGCGCACGGATAGGTTCGCCGCCTGTTGCAAAAGGCAATCTCGTTGCTGACAAGAGTACGCGGGACTTAATTAGGACAATAGCGGACAAGTATGACGGACGGCCCTCTCTTTATGTACTTCATAGGGGTAATTTTAATTTCAAATACATAAATATAGCCACAATAACATAGCAGATCTTGATGGTCGGCCCCACTGCATGCAGTGTTGTCAATTCAGTCTGTATCATACCGGTGCCGCGTTGATTGCGCGACGATCTTGGATATACCTTTCTTCTCCGCGAGGACGAAGCCGTCCACGTCGACCTTCTGCGGTTTTGTATCAGGTTTCTTTACTTGTGGCCTTGTGCCACTCTCCTTCGAGCTGACTCGACATGACGCGCCGGTTGTGGCGACTGAGGCTGGCATGACACTTCAGCTGGCGACGGCGTGGAACAGGAAAAGGCACAATTGTCTGACGCAGTTGACTTCCCCGGGGCCGAGCTCATCGGAGCCGGATATATGTACTTCTTTTGAAACAACTTTTTATTACATTGTAATTATTACTTTTTAAACATATATTTACTTCAATCGAAAATCTTATACTTAAGAATTTACCTTTTATAATGTAGGTAGTTACTCAAAGTTTAATAGGGTGTGTATTCTGCAGAATAAAAGACGAGACGTGAAATCAGAAACCAGAAACATTTATTCTTTCAACAGTTGTAAAATGGGATGTCATTATAATATGTAAAGTTAACACAGTTCTTGCCCGGGACAGTATGTTTCGGAATGTACACACGGCTACACATCAAGCTATAAATTTCCAGTATCAGCTGACCTCTCATGCTGCGAAAAGCCTACACAATGCGAGGTCAGCTTATACTGGATGAATAGCTTGATGTGTAGCCGTGTGTACCTACAATAATCTAAGAGTAGGTTTAAATGGTAAGATTTCCACCAATTCGCTAGACTGGTTTTTGCAGTGCATATATGCCCATATAAATATTTAGTTACTTACGACTAATGCTTTACACATAGTAATTTTATTTATTCTTATGTAAAATATGCGAAGAATAAATACCTTGGTAGGTACACACGGCTACACATCAAGCTATATATTTCCAGTATAAGCTGACCTCTCATTCTACGAAAAGCCTACACAATGCGAGGTCAGCTTATACTGGAAATTATAGCTTGATGTGTAGCCGTGTGTACCTACGTAATGTGTGGAGTGGATCTTAAACAGCGAGGTATGTTTATCTATTGTATGAGTGCCTACTTATTTTCATCAGATTGTTTTTTTTTATTTTAAAAGTCGAAATAGTTTGGCAGGCTGTTTAAACAAGTGGATATAGAGACATCACTGAACGGTGGGTGGAAAAATAAAAAGATCGGCGATTACCAACTTTGCTAAAATTTGACGGCTGATTTGGCGTCTCTCTTCCAACCATACATCTCTCTTGCTCTTACTATATTTGGCACTTAATATTATTTATTATATTCACAACTACACCAACAAAACACGAGCTGCGTTTGCTGTTTTTGATGAGTCTTTGAACTTCCGTATGCAGCAACTTTACTTAAAAATATCCCTGTACTATAGGTAGTATAGGTACCTATAAAATACCTAACAGACGGAAGCGAGTTAAAATGACATAATTAGGAAAAAAAAATATATATGAGTCAACATTTCATCATTGTTATGATAACAATTTAACATCTTCAGTTTTGCGCGCGAAGAGGCACAAAAACATTTTGTAAATGAGAAAGTTAATTAATTTATAAAATAAGATAGTTTGTGTACCTAGGTACTACCTAGGTACTACCTAGGTACCTAGGTACCTAGGTTGTTCCTGAAATGAAAACTTCTTTATACGAGTTGTTTGAGATGGGAAAAAACCATTGAACTCGCGACACTGTTACCGTTTCCGTTACCGACACCTCCATATATAACTATCTGTAGTGTAGTCTTGTATTACCAGACTCTGAAATGCCCTACCTGTCTCAATTCGTCATGCAAAATCTCTCCCTATCTTTAAAAACATGGTCAGACAACACTTTCTGTCATCCATTGCTCACTAGGCCATTTATTTATTTATACATTTTTATAATTTATGTATGTAGGTATGACAATATATATATATATATATATTTTATGTATAATATTAATATTTATTTAATTTTATGATTATATTATTTAATATAATTAAGCATTTTATTTTATATTACTATATTTTTTATAAATTGTAATATATGCTTGTTTCTTTTAAAAAAAAAAAAACTAATTCTAAAAAAAATCTTATGCCACCGTCCTTATTTGTTCATATAGATCCTGTCCATCCAAAGGTTGCCTGGAAGAGATCGCTTTTAGCGATAAGGCCGCCCCTTGTACCTATGATTTAAAATTGTTTTTTCTTTTATATGTTTGTATTTAATGGTGTGCAATAAAGAAATTATATAATCTAATCTAATCTAAGTGCTTGCGTTTGACCACGATCTCACCAGATGGTAAGCGATGATGCAATCTACGACGGTACACGCTTGCCTAGAAGAAACCACTCGCGACTTAAAGACACCCAGGTTGTAGATATCAGGAAACACAGACTCTGGCAAGGCGTTCCACTCTTTGGCGGTGCGCATAATAAAGGTCGAAGAGAACCGCTTTGTATAGGGAGGTATTTCTACCATATAGCGGTGGCGCACCGCAGAGCGTCTGGTTGTCCGTTGATAGAATGGAGATGGTGGGATCAGGTTGAAAAGTTCCGCCGCACACTCCCCGAAATGTCTGTCCGAACTTCTGTCGGCACTCCCGGATTGCCACTAGTTTTTTATTATATTCCCCTGGATACCTTTAGTTTGACATATGTAGATTGTTCGAATTACAATACAACATAAAAGTGATAATTATGTATCTCTTCAGATGATCCGGATCTACATGTGCCGACGGACAACGACGCGTGGCTGGTGCGCTTCCTGAGGCCTTGCAAGTTCTACCCTGAGAGCTCTTATGATCTGGTAAGTGATATTATTATTATTCCAAGTATTTGTTTAACAACACAGGCACTAAGCCTGGACCTTTAACATAGGCATTACCGGGGCCGGAGCCAACGAGAAAGAGGCTTGTTTTCTTTAGTATTATGTACCTATCCATAAAATTCATATATTGCAAGATGGAGGTGGAACAGATCCTTCAATCTCAGTAGATCCATTGTCCAGATCCATAATGGATCTAGTGAAATATTTGTTTCTCAGTAGATCCAATTTTTGGCAGTGTGGATCTACTGAGAAGCCAACAAGAAAGAGGCTTGTTTTCTTTAGTATTATGTACCTATCCATAAAATTCATATATTGCAAGATGGAGGTGGGACAGATCCTTCAATCTCAGTAGATCCATTGTCCAGATCCATAATGGATCTAGTGAAATATTTGTTTCTCGGTAGATCCAATTTTTGACAGTGTGGATCTACTGAGAAGTATTATTCTCGCTAGATCCGTTAACCAGCTCCAGTTACGAAAGTGTGGGCGTACGAGAAATTTCTTTCTCACTAGATCCAGTAATGGATCTAGTGAGACCTTTCCGTCGCAGTAGTCGATGATCATCTATCATGCATGATCACTAAAAGTAGTTGCATGTCATATTGACATTGCAAAAATATTACGTTACTTTAAGCTATAGTATTATATAATTGCCATTTTTTTTAAATATAGCGGAGAAAATGAATGACGAAGTAATAAAGTTTATTTAAATAAGTTAATAGTAAATTAGTTTATACTTACCTAGCTAACACTTACCGAGGTTAAAGATGCAGATCCAGTACAATTTAATTTAGATTTTTTGTAGTGTTCGCAACGCCAGAGGCTAATAAAAGTTTTATTATTAACGTGTTTATGAAATCTGTACCCCTCACATAAAAATACCGTTCCACGTCCACTTTCAATAAACTTTATCACTTCGTCACTCATTTTCTCCGCTATATTTTATAAAATAGGCAATTATATAATAATATCGCATAAAGTAACGCAATATTTTTGCAATGTCAATATGACATGCAACTCTTGTTTAATACTTTTAGTGGTCATGCATGATAGATGATCATCGGTTAAGGTTATTAGCAAAACATGGGATCTACTGCGACGGAAAGGTCTTATTCGATCCATCACTGGATCTAGTGAGAAAGAAATTTGTCGTACACCCACACTTTCGTAACTGAAGCTGGTTAACGGATCTAGCGAGGATAATACTTCTCAGTAGATTCACATTGTCAAAAATTGGATTTACTGAGAAAAAATATTTCACTAGATCCATTATGGATCTGGACAATGGACCTACTGAGATTGAAGGGGACAGATGGTTAAACTATTGCGATAATGGATTATGAGTTCAGGCTAATGTCAGAGTAATGCTAATGGAATGGATGCTGGGCTATGGGAAAGACGAGATTCGGCACCTGCCAATTCCGCAATATCAAGAATGATTGAGGCAAGAGGTGACTAGCCGTCCACAAAACAGGCCCCCATAAATGACGCCAATAAAAGGCAGCGTAAGGGGCAACGTTGGTGTGGGCGGTTAAAGGGTTTTGAGAGGTGTGCTGCAGTTTCACTGAGCGCTACTCTCGGCTTTATGCCTTTAAAACTTCAACCCTTGGAGCATAGGTTCCGCTCTTGCGCCTCCACTCTTGACCGGCCAACTAAGGCAAACCAAGGGTCAGGGGTCTCTGTCAACCCCAGGGAGTAATGGGGCTCCGTGATGGTGTGCTACGCACCGAACGCTCGCCACAAGCGTGCGCTGCGGGTTGAAAATGGAAATGATATGTGAAGCACTTTGTCACTATCGACGTCGTCGTGGCCGCGCACGGTACAGCTGAGGCATGCCCGGCGCCGAGCCAGCCGACAGTAGGTCGCCATCGCCGCGCTCGACGTGCAGCTGGTGTCCGGGGTATAATGCATGTCAACCCGGACGACGACACGGAGTTTGACGAGGCGTGTGGCGGTGGTGGTTGGCGTGCATTGACTATCCGCTTGTTTTTGCTTTCTCGTGATTTTTGATCGTTGTTATATTTTTATTATTAAATCATTGAAAAAAATAGGCTTGTGACAGTTTGTGTCTGTCACATATAATACTCGTAGGATTGAATGTTTATAGCCGAAAAAAGGTGCAATAGAAGCCGTTTTATCTATTTAGTGTAAATATATGTAACCATTGTTGAATTTTGTTAGTTCACAGAGTTTTCAACTGTTTACAAAGTTTTGAAAGATTATTTAAATAATATCAGAAAATCTCCGAAATAATGTAATGTGTCAGCCAGCGGTGTAATGTGTCAGCCGGCGGTGTAATGTGTCAGCCAGCGGTGTAATGTGTCAGCCGGCGGTGTAATGTGTCAGCCAGCGGTGTAATGTGTCAGCCGGCGGTGTAATGTGTCAGCCAGCGGTGTAATGTGTCAGCCGGCGGTGTAATGTGTCAGCCAGCGGTGTAATGTGTCAGCCGGCGGTGTAATGTGTCAGCCAGCGGTGTAATGTGTCAGCCGGCGGTGTAATGTGTCAGCCAGCGGTGTAATGTGTCAGCCGGCGGTGTAATGTGTCAGCCAGCGGTGTAATGTGTCAGCCGGCGGTGTAATGTGTCAGCCAGCGGTGTAATGTGTCAGCCGGCGGTGTAATGTGTCAGCCAGCGGTGTAATGTGTCAGCCGGCGGTGTAATGTGTCAGCCAGCGGTGTAATGTGTCAGCCGGCGGTGTAATGTGTCAGCCAGCGGTGTAATGTGTCAGCCGGCGGTGTAATGTGTCAGCCAGCGGTGTAATGTGTCAGCCGGCGGTGTAATGTGTCAGCCAGCGGTGTAATGTGTCAGCCGGCGGTGTAATGTGTCAGCCAGCGGTGTAATGTGTCAGCCGGCGGTGTCATTTGTTTTATTATTTAGAGCTTCTTTATTATTATTAAAAGCCAGTTTTTTCCCGTGAATAAGGGTCAATCCTTACGGTAGGGGTCTAGCTCATCCTGTCATCTTCACCTGGGCCTTCCGTTGTCTGGGGTCCATTCTGTCTAAGTGATATTGCCTTAAAGTAAATTAAATGCTTATATCCATAAAAACACTACACGAAACCATCAAAATAATTGTCACCTATCCTTTCAGCAAGCTGCAAGAAAAATAAATATATACCTATATCATATACTTATATCATGTTTGATAATATACACATGAAAGGGGTTATTTGATGCACATAATAAATAAATTTGAGAAATGTTTACCATAGAAATGTGAAATGTATTATGGCATGTCAAAACAAACACTTATGTTGTGCTATTGCATAATGCTTGCCATCTAACCACAGATACTGTATTGGTGACGTCTCGAGATATCTCTTGTTATCCCTTTCTAACCAATGACCCTCAGGCATTTCTATTTCTGAAAGAGTAGGTCGATTGCAAGAGTAGGCAGTAAGTTATATATTGAATTAATCACCTAAACTTAGTCGATTTTCTTTAAAATTTGTTAATATATCTAGTACTTTTTTTTTGGATAAGTTTTTTTTATGTTTTGAGAAACGTTCACTTGAATATCGTCAGTAGGTACATATATTACCAAACACCCTGTATAAACGTATTGCCAAGCCTGAAGTAATGATATTGGTAGACAGATGTATGAAATTCTTTTTATTGCAGCTGGAGTATCAGTATTTAGACAAAGATGAACAAAGATATTTAGAAGATAGTGTAATTTGAACATATTTCAGATCAAGCGATACTACGGGTTCAAGGTGAAGCATCACAAGCATTACGACGAGCTAGTGCCCAGCAAAGAGACGAATGTCTTCAACCAGAATGTGTTGACCGTGCTGCCGACGAGAGACCAGAACGGACGACGTGTTTTGGTGCTGGAGCTAGGCAGTAAGTAACATAATGAATTCTCAATGTTTATTGGTATGAAACCACGTGATTTACTGATTGGGACGCGGTTGCATCGTTATTCGTAATTTCTGAAAGTCTGAGCTTGTTGGGCGTTGAGCTCACGTCCAACCTGAACTTCGGCTCGCACATCGAATCTAGGGCCAAAATTGCTGCTATGAAGCTGGGCATCCTAGCTAAGGTTCGACGATACTTCTCACCGGGACAGCTGCTCAGTCTCTACAAAGCACAAGTACGCTCATGTATGGAGTACTGCTGCCATCTCTGGGATTGTTCGGCCAAGTATCAGCTTGAAGCCCTTGATTCGATTGAGCGACGTGCTGCTAGACTCATTGGTGATTACTCACTAGTGGAAGCCAATTTACAAAGTCTTGAGCACAGACTTTCAGTTTTTTACAAGATACATTTTGGTGAATGTGAAAGATCTTCATGACCTTATCCCTCCTTCCCCCTTCCACTACCGGACAAGCAGACGTACCGAGAAGTACCACCCATACCTGATCGGCATACCACCTTGCCGTACCAAACGATTTGCTTCAACTTTTCTTGTTAGCACAAGTAAGGAGTGGAACTTGCTTCCGGCGTATGTTTTTCCAAACCAGTATAATCTCGGAGTCTTCAAGTCCAGAGTGAATAGGTTTTTTCTAGGCAAGCGTGCTCCATTTTCGATCACACCTTCACTTACCATCAGGTTGTGGTAGTGGTCAAGCTCTTGGCTATCATCAACAAAAAAAATCTTTGCCAGTAATCGGCAAAACTTGTGACTAACATGTACTCGTACCTAACGCCTTTTCAAAGTACAAGCCCAAAAACGGTTTGTCACGCCCGTGTCACCCGATTTCAATGATTTTTTTTATGTTAAAGAGATGTATGTAATTAGATTTAATTTTTTCATAGAGTTAAAAAATATTTATTTTTGATTAAGTAAATTCGTAAAAAGGAATCTAGATCCTTACTTACCATTAGTACCTTGAAAAAATTATAGATTCGGAATTATACCCGTATTGTTAATGTAGAAGGGCGTTTGTTATTTAAATTTAGAGGTTATTGCCACAGTAAAGAAATAGGTATCTTACAACGCGGTCATATTAACTAGACGCTTGACCATGTGACGTCATTTTGGCGCTAAAGTACGGTGTGGAAAAAAAACCTGCTCTTTTCGGCTGCTTTGCCTTTTTATTATTGGATACTTTCTCTTGGACCCTTTTTCTCATATTTGCTGACGGTACTGAGACTTGCCGGGCGAGAAAAGGGAATGCGGGGGGAAGCGGGCGGGGACCCGCATTCCAGCGATGCGTGCGTCGAGTTAATGTAACCGCGTAGTTCCTACCCAACGCGTCTATTGTTACTAATTGTGACTCACAACCGGAGCTTGGTTATATTGTTGATTAAATTAATTAGGTACCTACAGTTTGCCGATAACATAAATGCCAAAAAAAAAAAATACATAGCGTCTTCTTATCCGCAATTAACTTTAGAACGAATAATTTTTTTTATACAGTGAATACGAAGGTTAATATTGTAAAAACTTATTTTGATCAGTGTACCTACTCGTATCATGGAAGTTTTATATTCACGAGACCGTGACAATAAAATTAAACCAACACAAATTATATGTTAACCCAAGACAGTACAATTATATTGGTACAATAAGATAATTACAATATAATCTTGTTATTTGATATTATCATCTATGTAGGTAGGTACGTAAAGACAGCGTCGCAGTGTGTTATGAAGCCCAATTTTGTTGCATATTATTTTATTACAAAAATCATTAATTATGGCACTAGAGTAAAGAATTGCTGACGATACGGACAAAATTTATTAGGACACAGTATTCTAACTGACACTTTTGATTTTAATATTATTTTTACTGTCGATTCGGACACCATCAAATTATTGAAGCTGTTGAGTACAGTCAGGTGAAAAATGTTTAACCAAAATATAATATAATGTGATAAAGCTAACCAAATTGATTTGCGAGCGTGTGGTGACTTATATTAATGTTAAAAAAACCACAAGTTTCATTCATGGCGTATATTTGGTATAAATCAACATCTTGTATACTTAGGCATCTATATAATGATCATTAAAAATATCTCAAATAAAGAGATAGAGAGAGTGTGACCTTGCTATGCATCTATTTCGTCAACTTGCTGTGCCGCCTCCACGCCTCGGTAAAAACCTGTTCTTTTAACTGACTGTACAATTCAACTATTTTTAATGGTGTACGAATCGACAGTAACATAAATATTAAAATCAAAAGTGTCAATTGAGACATTGCGTCCCAATATATTTTGTCCGAATCGACAGCAAGTCGAGTAAAACACTAGCATCGATAGAATGAGTAGTTTATATGAAAAAAAAAATCAAAGTTATAAGGACGACAAATATAACAAAAAAAATATTTACAAAAAAGTAGACTTTAATTTATATCAAATTATTATACATATACTAACGTAACGTTAGACAATCATATCATATAATGACGAATAAAAATTCAATATATAAAAATATATATATGTACTTCCGGGTGAGGTGAACAACCCAAAAAATCCGGGAATAACAAAAATTGTTGATAACTTCTGAATAACGCAAAATTGGATTGTGGTTTTAATAATATGGATAAAAGCATGCTTAAAGCAATAGTTTAGTCTAAAAATCTCCGACTAATACGGCGCTAAAGTGGAAAAAAAATTAAAAAGAAAAATCAGAAAAGTAATAATATTTCGTTTTCTATTCACAGTAAACGGACAAAAACTTGTCTAATGGTATGTTAGTTTAAGGATGATAATTTGATATAAATAAAAGTCTTTTAAATAATCTAGTTTTTTTTATTTGATTTTTATTGTCCGGATATTGGGCTACTTTATATTGCTTTTGTATATAAACTACTCGTCCTATCGATGCGAGTATTTAACTCTAGTGTTTAAAATAACAAGAAGTAATGCTTTTTGTAATAAAAGCACCATGCAACAAAATTGAGCTTCCATAACACACTGTGCGTCGCTAACTAGTAACCCTGTGCAAGTTTATATTCAAATCTTTAAACATGTACCTAGTGTAGGTTTAAAGATTTAAATAAAAACTTGCACAAGGATGATTCCAAAAAGTTTATTTATTATACTAGTGGTTCGCCCCGAACTGAGTCTCGCGAGTCTCCCATAAAACCAAAAATATATTATTCGTAATCTTTGATTATCAAAATAGTGCCACGAAATAAATAACCAACTAACGTGACGGTTTCATTCAAGTTACAGGTAACGGGAGTCGATGTTAATTGGTTACTCTCTTTTGGGGTACGAATTGCAGTTATTCTGGATTTCAGATATTTCCTTATATTTGTGACACTTATGCTACACGCATACCAAATTACAGCACTGTGGGGTCACTGGTGTACCCTGTGAATTTCGTCAAAGTTTTATGATGGCTAATAACTCGAAAACTGCAAAAATTTTACTCAAAATGAAAAAGGAGCCGAAATGTACTAATTAAGACATTTCAACGTCCGACTTGACCTAAAAGTCTCATTTTAATTTTTTTTACCCCTCTTGAACTCCTAACATTTTTAGCTCATTTGGTCATACCAAAATTGTGCCATCAACCTATGTATCAAATTTCACGATGATCTGATCAACGCTTCGAAAGTTATCCTCGGACAAACAAACATATTACTCGTGCGCGATAACTTGGGACCTGCTAGGAATGCGACTCCCCGACCGCTTCCCCTGCAATTCCCCGATGGCACCCGTATTGTACTGTTCGCATCACTATTTTTTACTAGGGTTTTTAGTCTCGTACTGGCCTATGTCACGTAACGACGCGCTCTGGAATTCTTTTAGGTTTCGTTTGTGTTATTGTATTGTTGTCTGGAAAAAAGAAGTCAACCATGTGGACAGGCTTTGACAAAAGTATTGGGACGATGACCTCTTACAAGAGACGAATGAATCGCATTAATTGTAAATTTATCGGATACCTCTTCGTTAAGTGATTATAGTGAGACTGAGGACGAAGAACAACCTCTAGAAGGCATAAATCCACTAAGTAGTGACGAAGATGAGATAATGTAAATAATAGATAAAATAAATGTATAAACTTAAACATTGTATTTTTATTTTATTCAAATAGTGTAAAAAAAATTAGATAAAAAGCAGCATCCTCCCTGAGTAACATAATAAATTAGGTTAAAAAAAACAAAGACGAAGCCGCGGGCGGCTGCTTGTTATGTTCGCTTTTTTGCGGGCGGTACAAACACGCTAATATGACGTCACCGCACTCGGGTCCCAACTTATCGCGCACGGGTAATACATACATACAACGCCGATTTGCCGGAGTTGATTTGGAGATCTTGCTTTGCACGATCAAATATACATCAGTGTGTGTATAGTTAGCGATGCTGTCTGTACATTGGCTTTGAATACTTTCTACTTTACTTGTATAAATATATAAATGATACATTCATTTTTTACACCTAAACGTTCCCTGATAATAAACCTACTCATTAGTAAAAAACGCATATTAGGCATTATCGAGGTTGGCCACGAAATAAATAACCAAATAACTTGACCTACAGTTTCATTCAAATCACAGACAACGGCAGTTGATGTTGACGGCAGTGACTCGAACAGAAAGACAGACACGAAAAAGAACTTTGCTTTATACTATTACCCGTGCGCGATAAGTTGGGACCTGAGCGCAGTGACATCATATTGGTGTGTTTGTACCGCCCGCAAAAAAGCGAACATAACAAGCAGCCGCCCGCGGCTTCGTCTTTGTTTTTTTTAACCTAATTTATTATGTTACTCAGGGAGGACGCTGCTTTTCATCTAATATTTTTTACACTATTTGAATAAAATAAAAATACAATGTTTTAGTTTATACATTTTATTTTATCTATTATTTACATTATCTCATCTTCGTCACTACTTAGTGAATGTATGCCTTCTAGAGGTTGTTCTTCGTCCTCAGTCTCTCTATAATCACTTGACGAAGAGGTATCCGATAAATTTACAATTAATTGCGATTCATTCGTCTCTTGTAAGAGGTCATCATGTCACAACAACAAAACAATGACACAAACTATAACAACAAAAACTACAACAACAAAACAATAACACAAACGAAAACTAAAAGAATTCCAGAGCGCGTCGTTACGTGACGTAGGCCAGTACAAGACTAAAAACCCTAGTAAAAAATAGTGATGCGAACGGTACAATACGGGCGCCATCGGGGAAGTGCAGGGGAAGCGGTCGGGGAGTCGCATTCCTAGCAGGTCCCAAGTTATCGCGCACGAGTAATCTGTACCTATAGTCTTTCCATTTCTTTATTTTCTCGATGACAGCTCCTGTGAAAACTTGAACGAGCGTCTTTTTTACATTATATATGCATTATTTTATAAAAATATGACGCTTACGCACGTACAAGGTTATACCAGAGTCGGAGAAACTGATAGGGATGGAGCTATCGATAAACGTAACACGATAACAGACCCGATATTTTCTTACAAAATGTAAGAAACTTAACTACTGCCGGATACTTTTGTACAAATTTATTAACTAATATTATATTTCATTACAAGATGTTACACGTATTAATTCTTGATAATGCCCACTTCTTTAAAATTTTCATAGCTGTTGTAAAATAAGTAGGTACGAGTATAGGTAGGTACTCGACAATGAAACGAAATAATTATAACGATAGGTAATCTTTATTTATTTATTTTAATCAAAATCTTATGAATCGTCACTGTCACTTGATAAGCTCTTCCCGTGAGGTCACAACACTACAACTATCAAATTAGAACTGTCATCGAGAAAATAAAGAAATAGAAAGTCTATAGTGATTTACCGAAATCCTAATGCAGGTCATTTACCTACCTCGATACCATAAAGTAAGCAGGTATAAAATGAGCCAAAACAAATTAATCATGAAAAAAGGTATGAAAATAAACCCAACGAATACAATTCAAGCTTCCAACAGGAAAACAAACCTTTTTTCATGATTAATTTACAAGCCGTATTATCTTACCTAAAAAACATAAAAACCGGCCAAGTGCGAGTCGGACTCGCGCACGAAGGGTTCCGTACCATTATCTATAAAAACGGCAAAAAATCACGTTTGTTGTATGGGAGCCCCCTTAAATATTAATTTTATTTTAATTTAATTATTTATTTTTAAAAAGAATATATAACTAAATATTTCAAGCGTCTATCTGTTGCCGTTATCAATATCGAGCAAAAATATCACGTTTCTTGTATGGGAGCCCCTCTTATTTATGTTATTCTGTTTTTAGTAGGTATTTGTTGTTATAGCAGCAACAGAAATATATCATCTGTGAAAACTGTCTAACTATCACGGTTCATGAGATACAGCCTGGTGATAGATAGACGGACAGACAGACAGCGGAGTCTTAGTAATAGGGTCCCGTTTTACCCTTTAGGTGCGGAACCCTAAAAACCCTTTTTTTAGTTACAAATGAGAAACAAAATTAAAGGATGTGATAAAATGGCGTCAAACGATACCTACCTATACGCAGCGACTACCTATTTTGTAATCTGTGTCAAAAGGCTCATCATCACACAAGGAGTTTCTGATTATATCTATAGTAAGTAGGTACCTAATACGTAAAAATCTTTTTTTCCGAACAATGGATTGTACACACGGCTGCACATCAAGCTATAACATTTCCAGTATAAGCTGACCTCTCATTCCACGAAAAGCCTAAACAATTCGAGGTCAGCTTATACTGTATATTTTGATGTGTATAGCTTAATGTGTATCCGTGTGTGCCTTTTGAGGAATCCTCATGGATACCGCTCTGAACCCAGGGAGCGGTATGCTTATACCGCTCGCTTTATACCAGGGACACGGGAACAGAAAACATTCTTCCGCGATAGCCGTGTGTACCTATGTTAACACAAAAGTAATTTTAATAGGGCTCATTTACAAATAAATTAGTCAAGCGCGTGTCGGACCACGGACGGAAAGGGGTTCCGTAGCCAGTACGAGTTTACATTGCCATGATAGAATACAATGTTAATTGTGTAGACTTTGTTGTTGATTTTGGTCATTTTAAGTAAACTGTTTACAAATCCAACTATAGACATAAGTTGGTCGGCTACTGCTTCTAAACTAGGTAAGGTCTACTCAGCTTTAATAATCATTTTGTATGACTACAGTCTATGTGATATTATTGTGGATACGTTTTAGGTTTACAAGACATGTTGGCTGGTAAGAGCGGGGACACACGATTATTACCCCATGAGAAGGGGTGCGTGCGTTAAATAAAATCTAAATAACTGCCAAAAAAACACTGCAAAAAACTGCAAAAAAACTGCAAAAAAAGTTTTTTTTGCGAAATAACTACAAAATAACAATTTTCTGATTTTTTCCTTTACTTGAGACCTTGCTTCTAACCACATTTATAGCGGGTTCCTATATCCGACGGTAACCGACTACGACTCGTATCTCCTTAAAAGTGTCAAACTAGTGCCAACTTTTGACACATTTTCAAGGAGAAACTAGTCGTAGCTGGTTACCGACGGATATAGGAACCCGCCATTAATGCTTCCAGTTCAACGGGAAGTATCTATAGGTTTTGATTTATTTGCCAGTCAAAATTATTTGACCGCGTTAGAAGTTGTATTTTCTTACAGCTCTAAGCGATCGTAGATCTTTGTGTTCGAGAAATACACGCGTTCCTTAGAAAAGGGTCTTGACTGACGGACAGACAATCGGACAACGAAGTGATCCTATAGGGGTTACTTTTAACCAAAAAAAAAAATTGCTGGACGTTTTACACAGCGCTATCTAGCCCCAAACTAAGCAGAGCTTGTACTATGGAAACCAGATAAATATTTTTTTTGTAAGTCATACTTAGAATATATAGGAAAACAACCAGACCCGGAACAAATATCTGTAGATCATGCAAACATTTGTTCCGTGGCGGGAATCGATCCCACTACCTCCTGCGCCTCAGCCGGCTGTTCGCCCACTGCGCCACGGAGGTCGTCAAAAATGTCCTAAGTTCTGAAAATCGATGTTATTCATTAAAATAAAACTTTAAATCAGTTGTTTTTGGTAAAAATAAGGTGCTTAATCCGAAGTTGAATGTACTGTACGGATAGAGAAGTCTTGATGCACACCCCAATCTAAGAAAAAACTGATCTATAAGTTTTTTCCTTATTTACGATAAGTTTTTCACCATCATTGGTAGGTATAGTCAGTCACCTCTCTCATAATAAAAAGTCAGATGTCTATATATAGCCTTGTTTTTTGCAGAAAAATGGAAGCACAACAAATGTTCACTAGACGAGGTGTTCAAGGGCTGTGTTCTCTTCCTGGAGGCGGCCATGTTGGAGCCCGAGACTCAGATCTGTGGGGCCGTGGTTATCTTCGATATGGACGGATTATCCATGCAGCAGGTTATGCAATTCACGCCGCCATTTGCGAAGAGAATTGTCGATTGGCTTCAGGTGTGTTATTTCTTCTAATTATATCAAGGTCAATATCAATTTATTCATTACAATCACTAATATCACTTGTAATTTTTAACGCTTGTTTCTTCGCGACCAAGCTAGGAAAGAATCAGGCATGAAACGTATGAAAAGTTTTCACTTCTGTCGGTGCCACTTTTTTTTTGTTTGAATCTAATTTTATTAGGACGCTACAAACATGACATGTAAATAAGTTTACCAGTAAAGTACTTATGACTTACCTGAGAACATCGTCGTATATCATATGATTTGGATTTATCCATATGATGTGGATATACGAGATTGGTCCCATAGATTTTTTTCAAAATCGGTTCGGTAGTTTGGTTTTTTCTGATGCTATCCAAAGTCGGTTATCATCATCATCATCCACAGTACATAAGTACCCACTGCTGGGTGTAGGCCTCCCTTTGTAAACGCCACCCATCCCAGTCAAGGGCGGATCCAGCTTTGGTGCCAGGGGGGGGGGGGGGGGGGGGTCACATAGTCGTAGTCAAGTCACAAGTTATAATTTAATTTTTATAATCATAGATACAAGTAAAAAGTATGTACTTTATTAATGTACTTACATACTGTACTTAAAAATACCTATATTTAAATAACGAAATCAAGTTTTCAAATCAAAATATTATATGTAATTAATTAAATGTTGAATGTACTTATCTATAATCTATATTGTGACAAAAAATATATAAAAACATTATGTTTAACAATTTTAATTAGTAGTCCACCTAGGTCCTGGACCCAGTCTCGGGGCCCCTGCACCCACTAGGGGCCCACAGGGGCCTAGTAGATGCGGGCCACGCACCAAGAAAAAAAACGTTTCATTCGTGACATTCCCCATCATTTACATTCGGTAATGTTGCACTAGAAAAATATGTTTTACTTAAAGGTCAACTTCCAAGATGTTTTATACGATTATGTATCTAAAAAAAGTTGAAGAGTTGCTTTTTACACTCATTGTACCTACTTCACAAAAATATTTTCTTTCGGTACCTATACAATATATTTTATTGCATTTAACTAGGTTAAAATGTAAAATAACCGCGTCACGTCTCATTTATCTTTCCTCGTCCATCATGTCACCTGAATCATACATAACACTTATCTATAAACTATAATCTAATCATTAAAATCATTTCAATGAAAGCCAAAAGCAGGAGTCGATCTGATCAACTCGACTTTTGTAATAGAAAATATATATTTTAAAAAGTAAGAAAAGGGTAAAGGAAAGGGGCCCCGAGAATTGCATTGCCTAGGGGCCCCGATAGGGTTAATCCACTACGGCTGATATTCCGTCCGGTCCGCGGGGTACGCGGCAAGCTTAGACCCCATTCGGCCAATCCGATCGAAACGAGCCTTCCGTATCACCTTCTTGCTGGACTTGGCGGCCTTATTGTATTTCTTCTTCGAACGAACATCCGAACAACATTTGGTTCTACGTTCTTGATGCGTACAGATAAGGTATGGAACCCTTTGCCGTCGTCTGTTTTTCCCAACGAATACAATCCGGGCCTCTTTAAGTAAGAGTGAAAGTAGTTTCTTCTAGATCTTCGTGCTTCATCTTAGACCACAGGGTGACCACAGGTCATCAGGTGAGATTGTGGTCAAACGAATATCTATTTTGTTTAAAAAAAAAATCCGGCCCTGCTGACCACCCAACTCAGACGGAGTAGTCAACTAGGTAGGGTCATTTCGAGATGGTGGTACATGTAGGAAAAAATATTATAAAATATGCTAGTAGGTAACCATCGCCTATAACAAAGCATTGCCTACCCCGTGGGTTTCTATATCGTTCCAACAGCAATGGTAGTTAGATCTATTTTACTTACATTGCTCTATTTTTAGGATTGTATCCCTCTCCGAGTCAAAGGCCTGTACATCATCAACCAGCCCTTCATCTTCAACATGGTGTTCGCGATCTTCAAGCCGTTCCTGAAGGAGAAGCTCCGTTCCCGGATCATCTTCATGGGCAATGACAGGGATTTGCTTCACAAGCACATCAGCCCCAAGTGCCTGCCGGAGTCTTACGGCGGAACTTTGTCTATACCAAATGTGACGGGAGCGCAGTGGTTGGAACTACTCCTGATGTGTGATCAGGAATTCACTGGTACGTATCATATCTTTATGATAAGTCACAAATGAGAAATAAATAATAGGATGACGATAGAATGACGTCACATGATACACCAGTAACTTTTTAGTGATGTGTGTAAGAGGCTCGTGATACATGATGTTTCTGAACGTATCCCAACAAGCAGAGATTTGTTGTTGATAGATTTGAAGGGTATGGTTGCCGGTGAAATTACATGTAATTTCACCGGCAACCATACCCTTCAAATCTAAACACAGCAATGCTGCTTGGCGGCAGAAATAGGTATTGTGGTATTACTTTCCATGGCCGAGCAGTGGAAACTCTGCTTGTTGGGATACGTTCAGAAACATCATGTATCACGAGCCTCTTACACACATCACTAAAAAATTACTGGTGTATCACTTGACGTTATTCTATCGTCATCCTATTATTTATTTCTCATAGACAAAGTACACACGGCTGCACATCAAGCTATATATTTCCAGTATAAGCTGACCTCTCATTCTACGAAAAGCCTACACAATGCGAGGTCAGCTTATACTGGAAATGTATAGCTTGATGTGTAGCCGTGTGTACATGTATGCTTCAAGTTGATGGACGCAAATCAGTGCATCGTAGGGCACGTTTCTAAGATACGTGACCTACCAGACAATACCATGCTATAGCCACCACTTAGGATGGTTATCACTTAACATCAGGGGGTCATAAGCTTGTTCCATCTCCATCTGGTATAAAAAACATGTCATATTATAATGTGTAAAAAAGGTATTCAACTATAAAGGAGGTCATTGCCACTTACACGAGTATATAAATACACGAGCTTCATGGGGAAGATAACCACTATATATATGCATAGCACATATTCAGAATCACAATGTATCTTATTATACATAATTACCATTATCTTTTTCTGTGTTTCAGCAATCAACTCATTCGGCTACAAGAAGAAGTGATGGGTTTCAAGGTTGCTGGTAGAACTATTATTATGTGATATTGTGTAAGACATCGTGATATGAAATGCCTATGAAGTAAATTATAGTACCTAATGTATGTACAGGGTGGAAATTACTAGCCCTGGGGGCAAAGTCCTAAAGCGCGTCACACACGATGAAAATGCCATGACACATCGCACGTCGCCACCGTGTGATAATTATTTAAATGGTATAGCGAGCGATATTGTTTCTTTATAAAAATATTATAGCGTCTTCATAGTTTGGACGCGCTTAAATATGAAGTTAGTAAAGTTTATCAATAGTATAATATTAGACAAGGTGACATGAGCGATCAATTATTTATTAAACCTGGCATAAATTATGAAAAATTGTGTTTATTCTCAGGTATAAGCGATCTATTATACAATCGAACTCCTCAGCGCCTTCGCTCGCTCGTACGCAAAAATATCTCGGTTATAAAGCGAGCGGAACCGCTGGAGTTCGAGGGTATAATTGATCGCGATTCTAAGCACATAACTTTTCAAAACGAATGCCAGAAAATTAAGAAAGTCCCGCAGCCGTTTATGGAATAGATGAAGATAAGATAATATCCATAGACGTGCTCACGGAAAGGGGCGTCTTTCGTGAAACATATTATATTGTAACTAGCGTCCACCCGCGGCTTCGCACGCGTAGCTTGTCAATAAAAAGTAGCGTGTCTTAATCCACGTCTTAATCTAATCATAGTATACCAAATGTCATCGAAATCGGTTCAACCGTTACGACGTGATCGAGTCAAAGAAATAAACATCCACTAACTTTTAGATTTATAATATTATATATGCATATATATAGTGTGACATGTACCTAACCTACTCAATATTTAGGGTAGGATTTTTTCCTTCAGGACCCGTTAATTCTTCCACCCTGTATAGTTTAATTGTATGTTGCTTAACAAAAAGTTGATTGCGTGTCGATATATGTAGTTAGGCACATAATAGATAGGTACAAATGTTAAGTGTTAGTGCCTACACCGGACAAAAACATGCGCACGCACACGTAGACGCGCGCGTACGAGGAGCTCGGATCAAGTCGGTATTAATTTGATCCGAGATCCTCCTATTTTGTGGTGAGGTCTTAGTTCAAATTCAGCATTTTATTACGTACAAGTTTGTTTAGCTCTGCAGCAAATAAACCAACTCATTTATCTTATATACTCATTTTACGTGTAGATCTAGTAATGCCGATGTTTTGTTTGGAAATTTTTCAACGGAGTGATCAAATAACTATTTCTTCTAATCATTCCAAAAGCACGTTATCGGCGTCTAATTGATGTACGTACGGTTACTCATCAAGCTATATTACCAGTATAAGCTGACCTCGCACTATGTAGGTTTTCCGTACAATGCGATGTCAGCTTATACTGGAATTATTAGCCGTGAGTACGTCAAAGGTGCTCAATATCATCAGATTGGCATAAATTCATTTATTCACATTATTAAGATATAAGTCGCTGACTTTACTATTTTTATATCTGTTAAAAACTTCTAGGTATAAAATGTGTATTTTTTGGAGAAAAGGGAACGTAAATTGGGGCTCATTATGAAAATATTCGTCATATTCGGAATGGCATTCTACGGTAACTTCATTTAGCGAAAGCAGCACTAATAACCCCCCGTGTTCGAAGGTTGGAAATAAATAAATGTAACAAAGTTAGTTTTTATAAAATAAAGATTTTTTCTAAATATAACGCCATGTTTGTTATAAAATATTAATAATATTTCTTGTTAAAAGTAATCTTTGAGCTTCTTAGGGGGTTACTCCTCTTTCTGTATATTTCATGTTCTGATCGGCTGTGATATTAACCCTTACGTCACTTTATTATTTGTATTTTTATGGTTGTCCACGGTTACGGACTAACATGGTAAAAAACGGGACCCTTAGTGCTACTATGTCTGTCCGTCTGTCCGTGCGCCAAAGCTGATTATCACAGTAACTAACTACTGAAGCTATTGGCTTGATTAAGTATGAATAATACTGGCCCACCTCAATGGCAATAAAAAAATATTTTACAAAATTTATATAAGTGTATATATACCTATAAGTGTGTATATATATAAAAGTGTATACATATATGCACAGTTTAGTAACCCTATTTTAAAATTAAAGATATAATACGCTCTTTATATACAATTTAGAAACCCTGTTGTTTAAAATATAAAATATCTTTTTTCAATTTAAAAATAGGGTTACTAAAAAAATTAATAATATATGTACACTTAAGTAACCCTATTTTTAAATTGAAAATAAATAAGCTAAAAAGAGCTTTTTTTCAGATTCCAAAATCATGTAAATTTTTGTTTTATATTGTACACTCTTGTAATTATAAAGAGGTAAACAATATCATTACCAAACACAAGAAAACTTGTAAGTTGAAGGAAATCCATCTCACACATTGAAGCGTCTTTAGCCAGAGTATTGGATGGTTAATTTTACTGTTAGATTAAACAAAGGTTTTTTTCTATTCAATTATATTCTTAATAAAAACATATATATTGCTAGAGCAGTTTCTAAAGCTTGCAGAGTTTTGTGCATAACCTACTGTTATTATTATTATTTTAACCTATATTGTCCACTGCTGGGCAAAGGTCTCCCCCTAAGTCTCTCCATCTATCTCTGTCCTGTGCGACACTCCACCACT
Organism: Philereme vetulata; assembly: GCA_918857605.2. Taxonomy (NCBI): domain Eukaryota; kingdom Metazoa; phylum Arthropoda; class Insecta; order Lepidoptera; family Geometridae; genus Philereme; species Philereme vetulata. Next base: position 383,300 of record OU975467.1, on the reverse strand, counting down.
CCTGCTTGAAGGCAACAAGATCGTCATCAAGAAGTATGAGAGATAGAATATAATCTCGAACGAATTCCCCATAGAGTATTTTAGTTGTCGCCCGAAACAAAACTATTTATTAAACCTAGTGAACCCTCTTCATAACGAGTGAAATCAGAATATAGAATCTCAAAAAAATGCCATGACACTTTTTTGTGTTTATCGTTTTAGTTAATCGAGGTGTTTGTACATAATTATAAGTCTTTGCTTATCTGCTTTATTGTTTTATATAAGATATTTTTAAGGTAAATACTCGTAGCTTCATATTTTATTGGATGGAAGGGACCAAAAACTATTATAAGCTTTGGTTTTGTATGCAGCTTTGCAATATCTTCACACAAAACTAATAATTTATATTACTTTATACAAAAGTATTTACTGTTGGTACAGTTAGCGACATTTAGGAATTAAATATTAGATTTTTTTTTTGTATAACATCATAGAGGCAAAGTGAAATAAAAATTAGCATAACAAAGATAACTGCTATTTTCAAATGTATTGATGTATAAAAAACTCAAATATGCCGCTGACTGTACACTGGAAATATATTAAGCTTCAGCCAGTGGCTTCGCATGCGTTACATACAGAGTTAGTTTCCAATTTGAATAGTAGTACATTTTTATTTGGAGCTTTATAAGTCCACAGCTAAATGTTCCTTACATTTCTCAAATCTGTACTGTTCATAACATTTATAAATGTATATCATAATAAGTAACTATTTTAATAAAACAATGTGATTATATTTTATTATTTTATTCTAATAACTTACCCTTTCCTTGTAAACAACTAAAAAAAGTAAAAGTTGACAATAAGAAATATATATACCTATATATATATATATATAATTTTTTGCAATATTTGCAATATATTTTAAAGAGAATAAATTCATTTACATCACAAGAGGAGCTTTCAACAAAAGCTCGAGATTCCTATCTTTAAATTCATACATAAACAAACAATAATTTTCTAGACAAGGTGTCCTTTAAACTTGATAAAACCCAAAACCCAAAATTAAAACAATAGATTAAAATATTATAGATTTTGAATCGTTAACATTGTCAGCTGTGATTTAAAGTGAACTTTTTCATAAATTCTCAGACCGATCTATGAGTATAAGAACATGATCCATAAGAACTACATAGAAATATATTGACAGTTCATTTAAACTAAAAAAAAACTACGTTAAAGCGCGTCACACACGATGAAGATGCTATAATATCTTAAGTTAAGATAAAATATCGCTCGCCATATAATCCAATGGACTCAGTCAATGGATGCTACTCAGTTTAGTATAACTTTTGCAGTTGCCGTGTTTATAGTCCCAAAATAAATAATTTTGAATTTGAATCATAATGGAGCAATCCATGCCACAGCTAAGCTTTTCTGAGAAACAGAGACAGAGTAGATTGATCTACTTGAAATGTATGTTTATGGTCACAACAAATATGGTTATATTCTATCGTTAGGATATATACACGAATATATAGAATACTAGTGGACCCGCCGAACTTCGTACCGCCTTGAAATGCATATAACGCGGGCTGTAAATATACGTCACCCTGGTAGAATTGTCAATTGTTGTCCTCTGCAATCATTATGTATGATAAAATGAATGACTTCCACAAATAATTCAATACCAAAATTAGCCAAATCGCTCCACCCGTTCTCGAGTTTTAGCGTGACTAACGAACAGCAATTCATTTTTATATGTATATATAGAAAATATATCGGGATAACTCCGACCGAAGCATCTGTTTCAAACGATATTCATTTTTTACATCCTCTTTGACGATATTTGCAGCACGCATTCTGTCAATTCTATGTCAAACGTCATAAGGTTACATTATAAAAGCGCTAAGGTTAGATTATAAATAATTTTATATGGTGGTCAAGTGTTCTTAAATTTTCTAATATTGCGCGCAATTTTCTTAATTTTTTCTTTCATAAGAACCTTCTCCAGACAATAAGAAATACAACAAAAAGAATTAGCGAAATCGGTCCAGCCGTTCACGCGTGATGGCGTGACCAAGTGAAATAGGGATTAATTTTTATACATAGAGATATCTTGTTATATACACACGGGAAACCGAGCGATATGGATATTACATCTTATGATACGAAAATATATCTTAAGATACGATTTCGTATACAGATTTGTTATATACTTTCAAGATAATATAAGGATTTTATACAAACACATCTTACCCGTATGTGTTACCTCAAGACACTATAATATAGTAACTTAAGATATCGTAACACAAAATATATAATCGTCGTGTGTGACACCGTAACACACTTTACAACTAAACACATATTTCCAGCTAAAATAGGGGTCTTTATGAATATCCTGTTTAAAGTACCAACATATATTTTTTTTCATTTCACACACTTCGGTCGATAAAACGTTGTAGGAATAAATAAATATATAAACAACTATTGCCGGACATTTCACACAGCGCTATCTAGCCCCAAACTAAGCAGAGCTTGTAATAAGGGAACCAGTTATCTGATAGAATACATATATACTTTTTTGTAAATACATACTTATATTATATAGAAAAACATCCAGACCCGGAACAAATCTCTGTAGATCTTGCAAACATTTGTTCCGCGGCGAGAATCGAACCCGCTAACTCCTGCGTCTCAGCTGGCTATTCGCCCACTGCGCCACGGAGGTCGTTAAAACATGAATGATAGGGTAACTTAGCTATATATTATACTAATTTCCTGTCCCTGTCATTTGCTGGTTTTCGCAGAGTAACCGTATGAGTTCGCCACTGAAAAAGGAATTTTAAATTAGGTTTATGGTCAGTCTGATAATTCCAAGATTTTAAAAACATCTCAAAAATTATCAAGCTTAGACGGGACTTCTTGATACGAGGATGCACTAACCAATTGTGCTACCGGACTCTGTCACGTCAGGGTCGTGATTAGTGAGATTATTCTGATTACGACTAAAGCGCCGTTAGCTCCATCTACAGGAAAACTTATACAGTTTTGACCTGCTCAATGCCAAACGTTCCAGTTTAAAACATTAACAAGAAATGTCGGAAGTTTTTGCGATGGTTTTCAAATCTTGGAATTAATGAGACTTGATGTTCCGATCATACAATTTTAGGAGCCTCCCCTTAATGTTGCATAACCTGTTGCTCTGTTACAATCGAAATCTAGAATTGATCTAGCTAATATGGGGTTGCTTCGCGCTTGGCACGAGTGGAATAATCCCAATGGCACTTCCATCGACTACATTTCATATTACTTACATTTGAAATCATCTTCGTAATGCAACAACATCTTCCACAGTACATCTCCAGGAATCTCAGGCTCGGGTAAAGAGCCTCCATGTCGCATCCTCAAGGCCTTGGCGTCCACATGAGCCAGCAGCGACTCCTTGTTAGAACCGTGGAAGAAGATACGAGACCGAAGCTTCTCCCTCATGAACGGCTTGAAGAGTGCAAAGACCATGTTGAATATATACGGCTGGTTGATAATGTGGACGGCTTTTAGTCGAATTGGTACGCAGTCCTGAAAGAGAAAGAGAACGGTCTAGCTAGACAAATAAAGCCTTTAGAGAAAGATCACTCTCGTGAACCGGCTTCATCATCATTATCATCCGCAGCCCGACTTCACCCACTGCTGCGTATAGGCCTCCCCAAGTTTGTGCTATCCGCCACGATCCTGCGCTAGTCTTAACCATTGAACAAGCTTTATCAAGACTAATTAAAACATTTGAAACCCCAAACACATAATAAACCCGTTTTTGGTGAGATCCTTTCACCAAAAAGAAAGTGATGATATTCTTCGGATCGGCTGAATCTTCTTTACACATAGCAAAGAACCAAAACACTTAAACTAGCTTTCTATTAAAAAAAACGAGTGTGCTTTAGACCACACGACTGAAGTAAAACTTCTTTTTCAAAATATTAATTAATAAAACTGTTCAAGAACGAAATGAAATTACGAAAAATAATCAAGACATCACCTTTCATGTAACGCTAGCAAACTCGCAAACGAACTACTGACTGAGATATAATTCATGCACTGGCAAGGAGAGGAAGAGAGAAAGAAAATGTGCGCGCGCACTCTCTCTTGCTCCTACAGTGTGATACAGACAATAGGCCTGCACTGTGTCTTAAGCCTCCTCTACACGTCAAAAGCTGCGTCCGCGGACTCTGGCAGATGCGTCTGCAGATGAATTTTCACGAGCTTTCCACATGTCTGTAGGTCGATCAGTCTATGTTCATTCTGGATAGACGCAAATCGCACTATACGAAACGTAACTCTCTCTCTTTCTATCTTCACTAACTAATATATCTCCTTCTCAACTTCCGTCCACACTTTTCGTAACGCATTCACCAGCTTACTCCCCAAGTCAAGCGTGCTTATAGAAGATTTACTTCAAAAACCCACGTATTCAAATATTATACAGGTAAGTTATTTAGGTAAACAAAGCCGGGTCATGTCGCAGTTAAAGCAAATTAATAAGACTAAGTGGTTTTGTGAACATTTGTATCAACAAAAACGATCTCCCTAAGGTAGTTTCTAATGTGTCGCCAATAACTATCTAACACGCAAAAACCACTAATTTCAATTAACCTAATTATTATACAGCGAAATTCTATTTATTCAGTAACACGCCCGCGCTCGCCAGCCGCACAAGTACACGAAAGTGCGATGGGAGAAATTGCAAGCGAACTGGGTAAGATAGCTCAAGTGTACGGAGACGTTTGTCTTCGAAAGCAGAGGAGAAAACGTCAAAAACTACTCGTACTCGACCTTTTCTTAGACTATGCGAAGAACTCAACGCTACACGGTCTGCGGTACATCACTGAAAAAGGCCTCACGACTATCGAGAAACTATTCTGGATCACAACTTTCATTGTAAGCATTATATTCTGCTCCTATCTCATCAGTAATGTCTATGATAAGTGGATACACAGTCCTGTAATCGTCACGGTCAGTGAAAAACTTGTCTCGGTCAGTGAAGTTCCATTTCCATCAATAACTATATGCCCTCAAATCAAAAGCAGGGCAAGTGTTTATGATTTTAGTAAAAAATTAAAGGACTTTAAAACCGGCAGGTTCGACGAAATAAACGTCGAAAAATTGGCTGACATTAGTATCGTGTGTGATTATTTGGATAAAGCATTACATGCAAAAACAAATAGAAACTTCACTAATGCGAGAATTGTTCAGCACATAACAGATGTGGCACCGCGAATAAGCGATGTACTTATATATTGCACATGGCATCATCAAAAAAGAGATTGTAGTTCATTATTTAGTAAAGTATATACAGCAGAAGGCTTATGCTTCAACATGAATGGTGTAGCAGCAAAGGAAATACTTAATGGCACTGTACAGATAGATTACAACTACACCGATAGTAATCGTCAAAGGAGTGGATGGTCTTTAGAAAAGGAATACAAGGACAACCAAAATACATTACCAGACACAGAACAATACCCATTACGTGGCCGAAGAAACGGTGCTCATCCAGACCTAACAGTGATACTGATGAATAAGCCTGAAGATAGCGACGGGCTTTGCAATGGATTGAAATCGGGATACAAAATATATTTGCATCATCCAGCAGACTTTCCCCAATCATCTATGTATTACTATGCTGCACTCGACAATCAAGTGTCTTCACTAGCTGTCAGCTTTGAGCGCCTGAGCACATCAGAGGCACTGCACAGATATGATGCAACAGTTCGCCAATGCTACTTCCCAGAGCAACGTCCATTACGTTACTTTAAAATATATACAGCACAAAATTGTCACGCAGAATGCTTGTCTAATATTACTTTTAAATTGTGTGGTTGCGTTGGATACTATATGCCGCATGATAACAGTAGTCAAATTTGTGCTGAAAATAAAATAGAATGCATGCAACGTGTTCACGAAGAAATGGCAACAAAAGAACAAATGACGGAGCTGGCATCAGAAAATGAAGGCTGCCAATGTCTCCTTGCCTGCAATAGTGTGGAATACGATGCCGAAATTTTGAAGACAAAGTTTAATTTAAAGAGCTTTATTAATCAAAGTATTTATGTGGAAACTAATATGCAATATAATGATTCAATGACGTACTCAAGCATAGAAGTGTATTTTAAGAAACCTCGTTTTGTGTCGATGAAGCGATCGGAAATCTTCGGTTTGACCGACTTTCTGGCCAATATTGGAGGGTTGCTGGGCCTTTTCTTAGGATTCTCGTTTTTAAGTTTGATTGAAATAGTTTATTTTCTTACACTTAGGGTGGGTTTCACGCTGAAAAATGATTTAAAGGAGGAAAAAACAATTAGAACCGGTACTATTAAGTTCAGAGAGAGCCAACACTATTAAGTTATTAAATTGAAAGTGCTTGGTTTAGGTTAAGGTTTGTGTCGCATCTTTTGTGTCGCCTTTTTTCTGGCTTGTTTAATTATATGGCACAATTTTCTAGCGCTAAAGATAGTAAAAGTCAACATCAGAAATGGACATTATTTGTAAAAATACTTAGGTTGTACTGTAGATTACTTTGAGAAAAGTATTCCTGGTGGGAAATAGTGTCGATTGAGACTAAGTTGGTATTTTTATATGGCAAATGTCACTTTCAAAGCTAACCGTAATTTTTTTTAAATACAAAACTTCTATTTTTGTTCAAAATAAACCTATAGTTTCCCAAGAACAAAACCTTCTAACTACAAAAGAAATAGTAGCTGCCTTCAATGAAGTAACATTTTGCCACAGCCTGTACATATTCTTATTTATCACTTCTAAATGAGATCAACGAGTTAGAACCCTCAGTGTACCCAGCATCAAAGATTTAACTTCAGTAGATAAAAAGTTTTGTCAGAAGAAACAAAACATTCGAGAGCGTATTGAGTTGAATCTGGATAGGTAGCGAAGTTTAACTGAAGTTTAAGTGTTTCTATTCAATGATAACTTTAGAATTTTAGGGCGCACGTTTGACAAGACCCATTTTCTCGCATTCATCAATAACAGGAGATTTTACAGAGAATCGCACTTGTATTTGCAAACAGCCTTACGCATTTTGATTATTGAAGCGATTTGCTAAATAGAGTCAAAGGTACTAAGGAACCAGAAGCTGGGAATTCCTACGTATGATTTCAACATTTTTGGTCGGAAGACTAAGATGGCTTTTTACAGTTAATTCTTGTTTAAAAAACTACCTGAATCCATTCGATGACCATCTTGGCGTATGACGGCGTGAATTGCATCACGTGGCTGAATGATAGCCCCTTCATGTCGAAGATGGCGATGACGCCATTGATTTGAGTCTGGGGCTCCTTTATAGCCCCTTCGAGGCCCATCTGGGTCCCCCGGAAGACGTCCGTCAGGGGAACTTCGCGGGGGTTCCATCGCTCTGAAAAACAAGAGAAACCTTGTTTAGCAAGCTTCGTCGTCGTCGTCCGTAACACAAGTTTACCCATCTTATTTTTTTTCGTATGTTGGAAAATTTACTAAAATAAATAATCAGAGAATCGTTGTCATTGTCTTGTGGATTATTGATTTCATTTGGAGCGGTCGGTGTTTGGTCTCATTTTAGTTAAAAAAGAAGAAATAAAAAGATACATAACAAATTAAACCAATTATATTATTATTATTTTCATTTATTTCACTTTTAAACTTCCTCTGTTACAAGTAGCAACTTATTCCTTTTCATACCCAATCTTAATCACGTTTGAAGAACCCCATCCTACACTTTCCATCATTTTAAACTATTAACACCTCTTTAATAATTATTTCAAATTACGAGTATATGTACCCTTTTGTAGTGTACATATTTAGACATACATTTGTTAAAATAACTTTATAAATGTATTTTTAATGACAGTCGTAATTTACAAGTTTATTAGCCGGTACACCTCAACATTTGTTTTCCTTAACTGTAGATATTTAAATAGCCTTATATTTTGTAGAATCTACCTGTTTATGGTAGGAACTGTGTTGGTACCTGCTTCTATTGTTTACCTTTGCAACATTGTGCGGTATATAATAGATATTATGTAAGGTTATATGTGTGTTTGGCTTTGTAGTTAGTTATAATTAGACTATAATAAGGTGTGACCATTACAATTGTGTTGAATCATTTGAGATCAAGCAACATACCTTAATTGAAAGATTATTATTGTAACAATGCTCTCTATATACGAGTCAAGTATTTTTACAAAAATAACCCAATGCTTGTTGTTATATTAGAAGTTCCACGATCAATACAAAATTGTAGGTTCATTATCCAGATTAGGGCATGCATTCCTGAATTCCGAAATTTCGCAATTCCGGAATCTCGGACAGATTTTTCCAATATTTCAATTCCGGAATTGAAACGCTTCAATATCGTTATTCCGATATCGATATTTTGACTATTAACTTTTTTTGAACGCACCCATGACGCATACCTACTAACAATCTAGACACAAACACACACACACGAACGCACCCATGACGAATACCTACTAACACCTAGACACAAACACACACACACGAACGCGACCGTCAACTACTAACTTATTAATAAATTTTAACTTTTTCCTAGAATCCTAATAATTGTTCCAGTTTCGAAACACTTCCGGAATTCCGATACTGGGTATCCAGTATCGTAACTCAGTTCCGGAATTAAAAATCTTCCGATATTACATGCCCTAATCCAGATAGCTCAGACTCACCTTAAACTACTTTAGTAAAGAGCCTCTTACAAAATTATGGTAAATACAAAATACAATTTAGTGACAGTATTCCTAGCCTTGATTATGAAGCAACAACCTGTTTTGTAGCTTAGTAAATGGACATACAAATTATGGACGATAATATTTGGTAATGGAGCTTCAGCTCCATTACCAAATATTAGCATTCATGCTATCACGTATCGAAATGTGTGCGTGAAGTTGAATACACCACGAGGGAATTGGCCCATTCTTTTTTTTCGAATGGGCTAATCTCGCTGTTGGCCTCTGAGGCCGTTGCAGCTTAACCGAACTTTTGGAGAGCGCAGAAGGCGCTCAGCCCTGTACGTTTTGATGAGGCCACTAGCGCAAGGGCACCACTTAGGTACGAACTTCGGCTTGGGCTGTTGCCAGGGTGGGGATAGGAGAGAAACGCCCGGGTACGTTCTTGTACCTCAGTAGATCACTATAAGTTTTTTTAGTCAACTCAACCCACAATGATTGCGGGTTCAGTTAGCCCTTTAAGAGTTGACTATACCTCAGCCCAAACTCGAATTTCACCCCCGCTTCTCCGCGCGCCGCTGCACGTCCTATCTCGCCGTGGTTCATATGTTTGCCGGTGTTTTATCGTTCAGTTCCTTCATTATCTTGTTGTGTTTATTTCTCATTACTGCGTCTTTACAAAAACCAACTAAATCTAAAGTCTACCTTGGAATTACGTGTTCGTTAGGAGCCACAAGCGTCACGGGTACCCCGTCTGAAAGCCGAGGCCAGACTGAATCGCGAAACGGGCGTCCGGAGCGAATGGTTTCATTAGTGTAAATCTTAGATATTTTAATTTTATGATAAAATCAAAAGGTATTTTGATAATTTAAAACACTGGTGCCCTTATTTATGTTGTGTAGAATTACTGTACAAAGTTTCAAGATCTAAATTGTAGTATTCATCGCATAAGAACGGAAGATAAATTTGGAGTCATCTTTGGATTTTTTTTCTATAGAGAAAATTCATGGAATCGTGTTTTCACAACACAGGCGCTCTAGCACGTATCCTTAACTATAACATATATAAATTACAAATGGAAATCACAAAATTTGTTGAACAAAACATTGTTTCAAAATAAGCGATTTATCGTCTCCCCAGGTATAGTGCGCCCTTAAAGTTAAGTTACCCCTCAAAATTCTAGCTGCCAACCCTGAATGCGATGTGTTTGTTGACGAATGGAATTATGTGTAAGGTATTGTGATATTGATGTATGAATGGTCTATACTATACTATAATATAACAATTTAATTTATTGTTTATGTTTATATGTGTAATTTGATGAATTTATTTGTATGTATTATTGTGTACTATTTAAATTGAATTTTATTGTTAATAATTTGTATGTGTAGATTTATAATGTAATTTAGATTTTAATTTGACAATTTATGTAATGTTTTGAATTCTTTTAAATTATTTAGTGAAATTGGGTAATCCGTTCTAATTAAATAAATAAATACTACTAAATAAATGAAGTTTTTTTTGTGTTAAAAAAAAGTTTTAAGTTGTTTATGGGTATGTAGTCAGTTATCTTAATAAAATCTTAGACAACAAACAGCTCATAAAATTAGTGGCAACTCATGGAATTCTACTGAGATCACGGTTATTGATACGCTCCAATTAGTTACAGTCTGCACTTATCGTATTAGATATTTGGAATTGAACTTTGAGACAATTAGAATAGGGCACATTTCTGTGTGCATATTATTTCCCTAGTAAATAAACGAAGAATAAATAAATATTTCTGGACATTTCACACAGCGCTACCTAGCCCCAAACTAAGCAGAGCTTGTACTATGGGAACAAGATAACTGATAGAATACTAATATACATTTTTTTTGTAAATACATACTTCCTACTAATATTACAAACGCGAAAGTTTGTATGTATGGATGTTTGTTACTCTTTCAAGCCGGAACGGCTGAACCGATTGCAATGAAATTTGGTATGTACGTAGATCATAACCTGGATTAACACATAGGCTACTTTTTATTGGCAAACCACTCGTGCGAAGCCACGGATTGGTCAGCTAATATAATATATAGAGAAACAACCAGACCCGGAATAAATATTTGTAGATCGTGCAAACATTTGTTCCGGGGCGGGAATCGAACCCACTACCTCCTGCGCCTCAGCCGGCTATTCGCCGACTGCACCACGGATGTCGGCAATGATCGGTATCATAGTCTATAGGCATATCGTCATAGTATCTTTATAAATGAGGTTGATTCAATAATATTCTTGATATTCGTGATGAGATTATCTAAGTAATTTTATAGGTATTGTAATAGTACAATACCCTATACTAAATAAATAACCGTTAAATTCCTGAGTGATGTACGAAGAGGAATATATACATATGTAAATAAGCAACAAAAATAGATGGATTCGGTTCCCATTAAAACATGAGTTTGCACTTCAGTTAAATTGATATTTATGAGTCCGAAATTTTGTCAAGTGGGGCACTAGAACAAATTCAGAATTATCCATGTTAAAGACATTAAAAATCAAATTTATGACAATCGATAAATATGCCACAGAATTGACAGATTTAAGGTTTGAGTAATCTTAAAGTGTGTTACCACTCAAACTAAATTGATTTCAAGTATGGGAAAGATTTTAAATGGATTCCAGGAAAGGATAAGTTTTTTTGCGTAAAGGGTAGGACCAGTTCAAATAGGGCGGAGCTAAAATGGATTTAGCCAATAAGTGCAACTATCAGACTTCTAGGGTGTAAATAGGGATGGGCTAACGGACGAAACAAAAACCCCTGACGCATGACAGAATTGACCATTCGTAGCCGACGCGCGCGTCGCCAAAGTTTGGCCTACTATTGAAATAATTATCGATTAGTGTTATAACGCGGTAAATTCAGTGTTTGTTATTTCCTTGCGATAAAAGAGTGTTAAATATAAGATTAGAGTCAGTGCATCTATCGGGCGGCGGCAGATTTCTGAAAGCTAAGTACCTAGGCTAGCTAAGAATCTAGACTATGTATCTTGGGCAAGGTTCTGAATAACTAAGTACCTAGGCTGGCTAAGAATCTAGACTATGTACCTTGGGCAAAGTTTCTGAATATCTAAGAATTCAGACAGTAAAATAAACAAATAAAATAAGTAATTCATCTCTAAAAAGGTGAATTAGCATTTCTGGTTCAATCCAGACATATTTGACTACTTCAATTACAGCTTGTACTCATTCTATTTAATAAATTAATTTTACCTTGTTATTTTGTGGTCTACAGAATAAATCTTGAACATGGAGTGAATACAAATGTTCTATTGATTAATAATCATGATTTTAAAATAACATCACTGTAATTAAGACGTATTAATGGACATTAATGAATTTAATGCTTCAGCAAACAATCAAAGTTCATTGTAATTTAGAACTCAACTTGAAGAACACGTTGGTTGATTTCTTAAATTAGAAATCACTTCAAATAATTTGAGTTTGAGACTCTGTTGACCCCTGTTGACTATTTTAACTGACTGATAACACATAATGACATAAATGAAATGACTGGACTCGAATTAAATGTACTTGAATTACAGGAAGTGAATATTCACTAGAATACAAATAATTAGCCTAAATGGGCAAAATGACAAAGTTTCATTTGAAATGGGAAATGAGGATTTTATGTGTCTGTATTAAACTGCAATTTGCGTAAATTATGTAATAGACTGCATTTGGCATGAAACTGTTCATCATTATATTTGCAAGGGAGTTCACATACCATACACACACCCATCATTTATTTGATGAGACATACAACACAACAACAGAGATGAATAATTTGATCCTAAGGGATTGCGCAATGTACTGTAAATTATATATATTATCTATGTATTCTCGCAAGGTACTTACAGCGATTCTACGTTTTGGTCCTAGGGTCCTGGGAGACGTCTGAGTCTCTCAGTTGAAGTGCAGAACTAGGAAGCGCATATTTACCTAGCGAATATCATCTATATATGTACAAACACAAATGAAATACCCAAACCAGAAGCCCTAACAACAATGGTTGGCTCTGACAAACAGAAGGAACATCTCTGCAATCTGTTGGTAATTCCAACTTATAAAATGTATCATAAATCTGTCCACACTTGCCTGAATTATATTACTAGGGCCACACATGTCAAAGGCTGACATTCCTATGATACTGCGACACCCCTTACCAAAAGTGCTTTTAAGCATTCGCAAATTATTGCGCAACGTGGGAAAATGGTCCATAGCGACTGAATCTAGCTTGGGTACTGTCAAAGTTAATGGATGTAAAAGGTCACTTGCCTGAGATAACACAGAATTTGCAATCACTCTTTCACACAACTCACACTACACAATTGCATGCAAGCATGGATGCCTATGTTAATTATAAGTCTATGTGAATTTTCTAGCTAGCAAATGCATAATTTTAGACACAAATAACGAACAATACGATCTAGAATAATTACAATACTAAAGCACTACGTTATTACCACAGGACTTCATAAGCTTATGAATTTCATGTACATCTGGGGCCTTAAAAATCAACATTTCCTGATATATATAAAAAGTTGTACACTCTACACAACGGAAAGTACATGACTTTGACAATTGACCTTGTGTTAGGTATATCTTCCAGACAGAGCATCTGATAACTCAAGATATTATTATACAAAACTTATATAAACGTCTTCTCTAAACTAATTAGAGACACAATATGTTTGAACTTAATTAGACAGAATTTTGCATTGTCCTTTTGAATTCTGCAGGACCCTAAGTTGCGGGTTTTCCAGTGAAGCCAGGCGGATGCTGTATGGGTAAGCTGTAGAAATTAGTCAATATTCTTTTGACGTCAGTATATTGTCCATTGTACGGTTTCATTCTAGCAAAAATTACAGGTACCTTCCTTGTGGAAATTCAGATTACTTTTAGCGGATTTTTTTTTATATTACTTAGACGATCACAAGCCATTATTTATTCACGAGCCAATTTCATTACGATTACTATCATTTTATCATACATTCTTTATTCATCACTATATTATCAAACACGGTTAATCACATAACTTCATCTATTTAAGATCACGGTTACCTATTCTTACATTTATCATTACCGATAATTCAAATAACAATTAGGGATTTTATTAGGTTAGATTATTTAGAATATCACAACAAAGGGTCATACATCATTCAAATATTATTCACTATTATCAACTTATCAACCGTTTTCTACATCACTTTACTTTACATAACTTACCTTCTCTTCCACTGCTCACGAGCACATTAGTCTTACATACGCTAGTACAATACATTTCTCATCATCGGTTCCTTTATCTGTTACTAGCTAGTTAGTCAGAGAGAGGGAGAGTGGAGAGTCGGAGATACGAGGCGAAAGGGGGGGGAGGAGTAATCAAGCAAAGCAGAGCAAGCAAAGAAAGCAGAAAGAGGGGGGGGGGGGGGGACTATTTCAGTATCTCTTGAGAGATGTTTCTATGGAAAATAATTTGGAAAATCTAACTATTAAGTTAATTGCAAAGTTTAATAACACTGCTGGTTGCACGATCTTCTGTGTTTTCCTCTTAATGTTGTACTCTCTCATACATCTCTCATAGCGTGTATACGTGCTTGGAAGGCTATTTAACCTTCCTATACCCGTGCGTTGGTCTGTTAGACCGACAAATTACTTTCCTGTGTTTTTTTCACGTTAGGACAACTCTAGTGCAGGGAGCTTCCTAGTAGCTGCATGATTCGTCGCTATCTTAAATTGAGTGCGACGCGAGCGTTGGTACGGATGGCGCGTGTCGCAGGACACGGTGTCGATCGGTGCGAGGGACCGACGCGAGTATAGCTGTTACAGTTTTGGGTAAGTAATAGGTTTTATTATTCATATATTCATAAGTTTGTTTTTGTAACTGTTGTATGTAAACTATATATATGGTACATAACATACTTTTTCTTTACTTTTAACTGGATATTTGACTGGCAAATGGATGAAGAACGCATAAAACTTATGTTGGAGGACGAACTTTCGGATTCCAACTACGAAGATGACAACGACAGTAAGGTGGAGGATCACGTTGAAATGCAAGAAGAAGAAAGTAGTACTGAGCAGGATAGTGACTCTGGCGGTGATTTGGTGGAGGTGCCATCTACTTCTAGAAATTATTACATCGGCAAAGATAATCGAACTCTGTCGAACGAAGTCGATGCTGTGACTGCCATAGTGAGACATCTGCGGACTACTAAGAATTTTATAATATTCTTCATGTTGTTATCTTTAAGATTTAAGAGTTATTTTTGTTTGTTTTGATAAAAACTATGTTCAAGTTTTTGTAGCTCCTAAGAAAAAGAAGCATTTTTTGAGAGACTGTTTTAAAAGACTGTAAGTTAATAATAAAGCATTTATTTTCCATAACATTGGTTTATTTCTTGCAAATACATCCCTTAGTAATAATAAAACATATTCTGTGTAAGGCTTTCTTATCAAAATTATAGAAAAAAAGGACTTGAACTTTCGGTCCCAGGCACCGTGCGCGGGTATATTTGTAATTTTTTTTACCGCGGGCTTAGAAAGGTTAAAATCCCAGACAGCAACTGTGTTGTTCACACAGCTAGTTCTGCGCAACTCGTTTATTTCATTAAACCCGGCTTGCGTATTTAGCAACTATACATGTTTAAATTTGACGAATTTGTATGATTTGACAACTCCTTAAATCATATGCTACTAAATACTACGTTTAGTCATCATTGCGCGAGTCGCCCTAGGTTTTTGTTTTTTTTTTATGTAAGTACCTATACCCCCTCCATTAAAGTAATATTATAAAAAACTTCTCTATTCAAAGGTTGTCTGGAAGAAATAGCATATTAGCTATAAAAGTACCCATTTTACTTTTTGCTATGTCTAGTTTATATTTATGTATACCTAATAATAATAATAAAAACTTTTCATAAAATAAGTAGGTACAGTAAATTCTTTGTAAATAAACCTGTTTTGTGATAGACATTTTTGTAGTGCCTGAGATAGGTTAAGGACCTGTATTACAGGTCACCAATGCCCACTCCACGAATGTTTGTTCCTTTTGTGGTGTACCATAAAATACTGCCATTCAATCGAATAATCTTCAAACATCGCACACACCGTTTTGGTTCTACGTTCTTGATGCGTACAGCTAAGGTATGGAACACTTTACCGTCGCCCGTTTTGCTTAATGAATTAAATCCGGGCCTCTTTAAGGTGAGAGTAAATAGGTTTTTTCTAGATCTTCGTCCTTCATTTTAGACACCACATCATCGCTTACCATCAGGTGAGATTGTGGTCAAACAAAGATATATCCAATTTACGAAAAAAAATATTCTGTCTATAAATTGCCTTCTCTGATCTTTCAATAATCGCCGTCCTCATTTGATCACATAGATTCTGTCGGTTTAAAGGTTGCCTGGAAGAGCTCTCTTTTAGCGATAACGTCACCCATTGTACCTACATATGATTTAAACATTATTTATTTGTTTTTTTTTGTTATTTATATTTTAATGGTGTGTAATAAAGATACTATCTATCTCATCAAAACCAATTAAAAGTAGTAAAGGCCTCAGTTACTGTAAGATAAGATAAGATAAGATAACTCTTTATTGTACACCAAAGTAAAATACACAACATAATTCTTACAAATAGATTTAGTACAATGGGCGGTCTTATCGCTAAAAGCGATCTCTTCCAGACAACCTTTGTATGGACAGGATAAAAATGTAACACATGACGGCGGTGCATCTATATACATTTAAAAACATATCTACATACTATAAACCTAAATTACCAGTAATAACACAAATTTAATTTAAATAAGCAACTCTAAAAGTGGTTATGATGAATTAACAAGCAGCTACAACTTTAACACAAGGACAGATAATGGGTGTGCACTTTTG
The DNA here is from genome assembly GCA_918857605.2 of Philereme vetulata. Lineage (NCBI taxonomy): Eukaryota > Metazoa > Arthropoda > Insecta > Lepidoptera > Geometridae > Philereme > Philereme vetulata. Next base: position 366,655 of record OU975467.1, on the reverse strand, counting down.
TTTTAAAATTACTAATAGACTTGGATGTTCTTATAGAGAGGGGCAAAGCGTTCCACAATCGTACGGCTGTTACAACGAAGGATCGACTATAAAACTCTGTCGTATGGACAGGAGTTTTAAGTTGGAGGGAATCTGAAGAACGCAAATTGCGATCATTAGCCTGGTGGAGAAACTCAAAACGCTCCTTAAGATAGAAGGGAGAAGAAGGGTTAAAAAGGATGTCATACAAAAGGGACAGTATGTGTGCATTCCGGCGAAGACGGATGGAGAGCCACTTGAGCTTTGTGCGAAAATCAGAAATATGGTCATACTTGCGCAAGCCAAATATGAACCGAATACAGAGGTTTTGAAGGCGCTCAAGTTTGCTCAGTTGGGCTTCAGTGATGTCAAGATAGCAGGCGTCGGCGTAGTCCAGGATTAGAAGTAAAAGGGTCTGTGCAAGCGTAACCTTGGTAGCAGTCGGCAAGAAGTTACGAAGTCTCCGTAAAGATCCAGATGATGCAAATACCCTGCGGCTAATTTCATTGATACAGGGAACCCAGGTTAAACAGGTATCCATCTGTATTCCTAGATTTTTCAATGACTGGGTGATGTCTATAGGGGTTCCGTCAAAAACTATGGATGGTAGTTGTGCAAAATTGATTTTGGAGATCTGTATGGAGCTACCAATTATAATGGCCTGTGTTTTGTTTGGGTTGACTGTAAGGCCAAAGGATTTACTCCAGTCACATATCCGGTCAAGGTCAGTATTTAGTAAGCTAATGGCTCCGTCAATATTTTCAACTGTAGCTTGAGTATAAATTTGCAAGTCATCTGCGTACAGGTGGTAGGAAGAAGTTAAATTTTGTGAGATAGAATGAATGAACATAGCGAATAGGAGAGGGGATAAAACGCCACCTTGTGGGACACCGGCAGAAAGATTGCACCACGAAGAGTAAGACTCTTCAACACGGATGCGCTGACGGCGCCCAAACAAGTAACTATGAAACCAGTCAATTGACATTGGAGATATGTTAAAGGAGCATAAAATACCCAGAAGTAGGTCGAAGTCCACATTATTGAAAGCGCTGCTGAAGTCAAGGAGTATCATTGCTGTCAGCTTCTGACTGTCCATCCCAGACCGAATGTCGTCTGTTATTTTAACCAGTGCTGTTACGGTGCTATGACCTGGACGGAAACCAGATTGAAAAGAATTTAACAGGGAGTTTTTGGAAAGGAAGGTACTTAACTGTTGATGAATAAGGCGTTCAAGGATTTTAGATAAGTAAGGAAGGATTGATATTGGACGGTAATCAGCAAAAGAGGAAGGATTGGATTTTTTAGGTAAGGGAATAATCTGAGCTTCTTTCCAGGCATCGGGAAATGAGCCAGAATTGATAGAGGAATTTAGGATATGCGTAATAACGTGGATAATTTCATCAAGAATGGGAACAATCATATTTCGACTGATACAGTCATTGCCCACAGCATTTGAAGTAATAGATGCAATGCTCCTTTTAACATCACAATCGTCGAATCGACTAAACTGAAACTGAGGGAAGTCTGGGGTTGGCTGAGAAGAAAGATATTTTAGTGTATTGAGCTTAGTTAATCCATCAATATTTGAGGAATATGAAAAGTGCTGATTGAGTAGATCAATGTCTAAGTTTTTAGGAATAGATTCTTGTTTTGATTTACCAACACCCAGTGTTCTAAGAAATTTCCATACTTTGGATTAATCATTACTTTTATCAACAGAATCGTGAATGAATCGGCGTTGTGCATCCCTACACAACATGTTGCAGTGATTGCGGCGATCGTGATATTTGGCCTTATTGACCTCCGTAGGCTTGCATGCCATTCTTACTTTTGCCATAGCCTTTTTGTGCATTGCAGTGCGGATTTCGTCCGTAATCCATGGCGCAGGGAGGTGTTTAATTTTGATAGCACGTATGGGTGCATGTATGTCGTAAAGCTTGTTGAGTTGACTATTGAAAGAAGCTACCATGTCATCGACGTTAAAAGCACTCATGACCTCTGACCAATCAATATTTCAGGCATCCTCACGAACGTTCTCAAGGTTCATTCCACCAAAGTTACGCTGCATGTGGGTTTTAGGCTTTGCTTTCGGCGGACGAACTTTGTATGACAAGTAGATCAGATCGTGATAAGAGAAAGCAGCCGCCGAAGTTTGACCATGCTTAGCCACATTGTTTGGCGAAGATACGAAAATTAAGTCAAGAAGAGAAGGAGAACAATCCGGAAAGAAGTGAGTAGCTGTTAGAGGAAGTATGGTCAAGTTGCTAGCCTTAGCGAGATTTTGAAGTGAGAAAGAGTGAGAGTCCTGCTTTAGGAGGCAAGTGTTAAAGTCACCCATAATAATGGTGTGGTTATAAGAAGGAGTAAGGTCTTCGAGAAGCCTTTCAAGAGACAGAAAATAGTTGTTACGAAGGTGATTGCTATAATAGACCCCGAGTAGAATTTTGGTGCGAGAGAGATGAACTTCAGCAAAGAGGTGTTCGCCTGCGCCGGGAGATGGTGGTTGTGGAGACATGTGAATCACGGAGTAGGGGATGTGCGCGCGTAAGTATATAGCTACGCCTCCACCACGTCCATCTGAGCGGTCATTTCTTATTAAAATAAAACCTGGCAACGAATATGAAGTAGTCGGCAAACAGGGTTTTAACCAAGACTCGGAGACTAATATAGCATGAATGTTAATTAGATCAAAAGACGCCAACATATCTGGGTAATGAGCCGGAATGCTCTGCGCGTTAATGTGTAGGACATTAAAATTTCTTGAGACATCTCTAAACTGTGTTTCAAGAGTATGGAAAAGAGTTGGAATACTCCGAAAACTGTCGTCGCTGCTTGAATCATCATCATTGCACAAGACAAAAATGATAAAAAATTCTCATCACCACTTGAAGATGACATAAAATAAAAACTTAACTTAATAAACAACAAAATTTATACTTAACTAAAACTTATTAACTAAACTACTTTTATACCAAAATGTATTAAGCGTTCCTGCCAAGTGTCTTGGTATAGAAATCCACATAAACACTACAAGTTTAGCGAGAGTCGATACTAAATTAATGTAAAGTTTGGAGAATAGCCATTGAAGTCGTAACCACACAAAGAATAAAGGTGAACAAAAAAATTATAAAAAAAAAATATGAATCTGTGGTGTTTCATAGACTTGACAGTGACAGCTAATAATGCCAATGAATGAGTGTCAAGAAGTTTTACAAATGAAAAAGTTAGCTCAACCAACACAACAAAAAACGAAAATAAGTGATAATTTTAGGGTAATGAAACAATGGAAAAAAGAAGTGGTTGGGTATTTGGATTACCTGCATGAAATAGACTACCTCTTGAGCGGACTTTGCTTGAATGCTTGGCATATAACATGACTACTTCCTGGTCGTCACTACACGTCTCGATTTCGGCGCAGCAGAATCCTTGGCTGTTGCTGCTGTCGCTGGTTTCGCAGCTGCCGCCGAGGGAGAGGGCATGTATATTATGTTATGTATAAAAAGACGACAAGACTCCTAATATTTTTAGCGTATTTTTAATTTTACTATATTTATGTAATTTCCTATGATCTAGTGATATCTTAGGCCGCCCGAAAGCCTCAAAACCCATCCTAATCATACTCCAGCTATGTAGTAATAATACCAGTTTTAATAAATTATTTAATTATTATTTCCCGTCGGTCGTCCGACGGCGCGGTGGCTCGACGACATAAAGAAAGTCGCAGGCAACTCCTGGATGCGCGCAGCACAGGACCAGGAAGGGTGGCTTTTACAAAGGGAGGCCTACACCCAGCAGTGGGTACTTATGAGCTATGGATGATGATGATGATCTAATTATTACCATTTTATTTAAAAAAATTATAATAAATTATGCCGCACGTCGGAGGAGTTACGGGCAAAATCCACCACCGAGTGGATCCCAAAAGACAGAAAACGAGCACGCGGCAGACCGCGACGCCGATGGAAAGACGAATGAATAATTGAATGAAATACTCTTTATTGCACACCAAATAAAAATACAGTAATAATGGAAATAAACAATAGATACAGGTACAATGGGCGGTCTTATCGCTAAAAGCGATCTCTTCCAGACGAAATCGACTCGTATATCGACTGGACTACACACGCGCATGATAGAGTGGAGTGGAAGGATGGAATGGAGGTCTTTGCCCTGCAGTGGGACAGTACATTCTCCAAATAAAAAAAAATATAAATTACTTAATTCTTTAAAATATATTTAAACCGGTCTGTGGTAACTCAAAGGTTCTCTGCTCTAGGTATGACCTTCTAGCCGATTCTATTGCGCAATGCTTTTCCCAAACCCCTCTAAAGCCATTCATCTTACTCTATCTAGTTACTAAGACATGAATACAAATATTAAAACAATGTACTTGAGGCGGGGAAGTTTGAAGGGTGACGACTTTTAGGTTTTTTTAACAACTTTATCTCTACTAAAATGAAAAATATGCAAAAAAAACCTATTTTATTAAAATTGAACATATAATCTACCGCTTTGTGAAGATAGAAACGCGAATAATAATACTTTTCACGATAAATAAAATCATAAAGTTGACACTAAATTGATATTTAAACGGTCGATACTAAGAGGTTTCTTCTTGAAATCATGTTAAATTTATACCAAAAAATAGAGCTTAATTTTAACGAAGGAATTGTGAAAAAACAATATGTAATTCAGTTATTACTAATCTCTGTGAAAGAAAACTATCAAAATCTACTCGTTCAGGCGCTCGCGCCGGGCGGCCAGTACCCGTCGAGACGTCTTCGAGGTCGGACGTACGCCGTTTGTCTCCCAAAAATTCCCCCGCGTTTCAAATTAGTGCAGTGCAGATACGTTTAGATTGGTGGGGCCTGAGGTAGCGTAAAATACCTAAAGCTCCGGAACAAGCCCACCTTAACATTCTTTTTTGTGACGCGCTGAACTTCTCGCCGCTTACAAAAGATACAATATAAGCCAAAATAAATAGCTTCTAATTATAGTGTCTCTTCCAGTAATAGGAATTAATAACAACCAATAAGTTTGCCGTTAGCATAATGCTTTTTGTTTCTGCTACATGGAGATAGAACAAGCTTATGGCCCACCTGACGTAAAGTGGTAACCATCACCTATAACAGAGAATTAATGAATTGCAATTCGAGGCATACAGGCTCCGCACCCAGGTTGGCCGCTGCAGACTTAATATGTGCAAATGGGGATTCAGGGACCCTAACTTAACGCAGTGCGAGTGCGGTGATCCCGCGCAGTCAATGCAGCACTTGCTTATGTGCCCTTTGTGTCCGAACACCTGCACGATGGAGGACCTAATAACCGCCTCACCTAATGCTATTGTTGTGGCCAAACACCTGTCCAACATAGTATAAATGAAAACGTATAACTCTTGACAGGCTAAGAAGATACAGGTGTAAAGCCTCACGTGCCTGTAATTTCACTTACAACCATACCCTTCAAGCCGAAACACAGCAATACTGCTTGGCGGCACAAATAGGCATGGTTGCAGTACTTCCCCGGGCGAGCCCTTTCACAAGGAACTCTCCTACTCTTTGAGGTCGGCCTCCCACAAGATGGAAATACGACCTGATAAAGGTTGTTGAGATCACAAGATCGGTTGCTCTGGAAATACACTTGAGAGCAATAAAATCGCACATCCGCACATTTTTACTTAAAAGTTAAATTTTTTTTTATTTGGAGCTTACAGCAAATTAAAATCAAATTAAATTAAAGTGCATAATCTAGGCATTCGCAGAACTGATAAAGGGTTGACATTTACCTTTAAAAACAACTCATTAGCAACAAAACAATAGACCCCCTTATGTCGCTCGATCCAGGTAAGGCCGGCGGCGGGATTTATCGCAGGTATAAAAGATTGCATATTGAGGGAATGGTCATCATTTGCATACCAACGTACAGTGTGAAAGGTTCTCTATTGATATTGGCTTCAAACGGAACACGAAAATGGATACTACACCAGAAGTAGCCGCTCAAGTGGTTGCCCTTGTTGAATCGGGGCTTAAGCAAAGTCAAGTGGCTCGACAATTGAGTTTGAGCCGATTTACCTTTCGGCGTGTATACCAGAGGTATCAAGAGACTGGTGGCTACCAACGGCGACAAGGATCGGGCCGTCCCCGTGCTACAACAGAGCGTGATAACCGCTTTCTTATAACGACATCTTTAAGAAATCGTCGTTTGAACGCAGTTCAACTGGGCCAACGACTTCAAGAAGTTCGTGAAGTAGAAGTTAGCCGGTGGACAGTCAGAAGACGATTGAGAGAAGGTGGCCTGACTGCACACAGGCCAGCAAACGGGCCGAAATTGACCCCAGCCCACCGAGAAGCCCGCCTTCAGTTCGCTCGAGACCATTTGAATTGGACCGAAGAGCAGTGGAGTGCAGTCCTGTTCTCTGATGAGTGCAGGATGTGCTTGCATGGCAACGACGGACGGGGGAAGGTGTATAGAAGATCGGGAGAGCGATTTGCCCAATGCTGCATAACAGAACGTGTCGCCTATGGCGGTGGATCAATCATGTTTTGGGGAGGCATGTCTATGGAAGCAAAAACCGAGCTTGCCTTCATCACCGGACCGAATACTGGTCGCCAATCAAGAGGATTGACTTCCATACGATACATTGAGGAAGTACTCGAGAGCCACGTCGTACCTTATGCTGGGTTTATCGGCGAAAACTTTCTGTTTATGCAAGATAATGCAAGACCGCATACTGCTGGCATAGTGATCGAGTACCTTCAAGAGGTGGATGTGACCGTTATGGAGTGGCCAGCTCGAAGCCCAGACCTCAATCCCATCGAACATCTATGGGACGAGGTGAAAAAAAGAGTTCGAGGCCGAGATGCTCCTCCATCGACTCTACAGGAGCTGCAACAGGCGATCGCAGAGGAATGGGAGGCTATTCCTCAAGACTTTATCAAAAGTCTAGTAACATCAATGAAAACACGGATGGAGTCAGTGATTCAGGCTAGGGGAGGGAACACTCGGTATTAATAACAAACTTTTAATTAATTTTATCTTTTAATTTCATAACTTTGACACCAATACTTGAATAAAGAATTTTTTACTAAACATGCATTTTTGTTATTGATCCACAAAAGCATTTTTATGTAATGATTGAAAGACAAATCAGATACCACTGGATAGGTATTAAAATAGACTATGAATCTGCATTACAGAAACATAATATTTTTTGGTTTTTTTTAAGTTATGTCAAAAAATCATGAATGTGCGATTTTTTTGCTCTCAAGTTTATATGGAGAGGCCTGTGTTTAGCAGTGGGCGTCCTCTGGCTGTGGATATGATGTAGATAATGCCTTAAGCGATGGTGGTGGAGTCTATAAACGGTTGGCAGTAAAATCGGTCATAATCATTGAATAATAATTGGCATTGTTAGAACAATAGCAAGAGCTTGATGCCATGATCAAAACTACAAGTTCTTTTTCTGATGTCCTAAGTTTTTATTTAGGTACTTATTTAGATCGCGTCCGCTATGTGTTTATTTTTAATTAATTGTCTCTCTTGGTCCTAAAGGTCTCAACGGAAGACTAGCGCAGGTTCTAACGTCCTGCACACGCTGAGTTGAGTCCTTTTTTTCGCAACCAATCTGTGTACTAACTAGCTTTAAGTTTTTATGTTGTTTTGTATTGATATACTGTTTTATTGTTTTGTTCTCATTTTTGTATTATGTGTTGTTGCAAAATAAAATATTTGATATGATTTTTGATTTGGATCAAAAATGAAACTTTTATATACAGAGCAAATTAATTAAGTGCCCCTGAAGCTGAGTTACTCTCAAAGTATCGTATTAATTGTAAATTTTATGTTATCCTAAAGGATTAGCCATGGGGTTATGTAACTTTGTTGCAATAATTTCAAATTTTCAATCAGTCGGCAGAAAATTTACAAAGATAAGATAACCCTTTATTGTACACCAAATTAAAATACAGAACATAATTCTTACAAATAGATTTAGTACAATGGGTGGTCTTATCGCTAAAAGCTATCTCTTCCTGACAACCTTTGTATGGACAGGATTATAATATAACACATGATTACAATATAAATAACAAAGGGTTATTGTTACAAAAAACGTCTATAAACCTTTCAATCAACTTTCAATTCATATTTACCGGTTTAAATTTAAATTAAATCTAACGAAAGTTAGGTAATTGCCCCCAGCTCAAAGTAAGTGACTTTTGGAATAGTTAGCCCAGCTTGCAGAACGATCCCTAAACGTATTCAGCGAATAAACATGTTTAAATTTGAAGTTTTTGTATAATTTGACAGCTGTCTAAATCATTTTACTTAGAAAACTTTCGTGAATTATTATAAATGCGGGATTATTATATATCACGTACCGTTTCATCGGTGTTTGGACCGAAACCGGTACATGATAAATCTCTAAATCATATTTAGCCCCTAAATACGTTTAGGCATTGTCGCGCAAGTCGCCCTAACCTAAGTGCCTATTTCACGACCTCCAAGTGACTTTAAATGGCGGATATTAATAATTCTTTCTTTACAAAAAAAATCGAAAATGTTTTATTTGTTTTACACCAATTTTTACAATTCTGGTTGAAGCCCTGGGGCTCCTGAACCAGCGTGAGCTGTATCTCAGAAGTCAGTTTCTTCCCACATTAAATGATAAAAGAAAATACATAATTGGTACAATAGTTACAATGATAGATAAATAGTCTACATTAGATAACATTTAGGTAGATGTTATATCCACCTCTCCTAATGAGGCATTCCACAAAGAATCTGTTTTCATCAAAACAAAAGACGTATATATTTATTATCCGTTGGATAGCGTTACCCAGAGATGGTGAAATAGGCACATAATCTAAGAAACTAAGTGGTATATATACTAAGATAATTCACTAATAAATTTCTACTGACCTCCGGCCTCCACAAGTAGTATACGTCGACCATGTTGGTCCCTCGGAGATAGAATGGAGACCGTGGAGTGTTCGAAGACAGTCTTAGTCGCTGATGGAAGGAGATCCCGGCAGTATTCCACATGGGAGAGTCTGAACTTATAGTATAATTGTATCTGAAAAAGACCACAATAACTGAATACTCATAAATACTCGTTTAACATGATTTATAACGGCATCTGCTATAGCATGACCGCGCTAAAAATATTCTACGGAAGATTAGATTAAAATGTAATTTTAGCGTAGAGAGTATATTTCTACTGACTATACAAAAATGTCCGTAAAGTTTCAAAAATGTCCGTAATGTTCCGTCAAGGTAAATCTATTAATTTGGCTATTTATAATTTTTTACAAACCGTAATGAGCAATCTAGACAAAAATAAGATGGTATGTGCTCTATACATGGACTTAAGTAAGGCTTTTGACTATGTGGACCATAATATTTTATTAACGAAGCTCGAAGCCTATGGTGTAAGAGGTAACGTTCTACAACTCATTAAGTCATATTTAATCAATAGGAAGCAAGCGACTGAAATAACACGAATCTGCCCTAAAACAAAACAAGAAATTATTTGCCAATCGGAATTTCGAGAAACTAAGCATGGAGTGCCGCAAGGGAGTGTTTTAGGTCCACTTCTTTTTATCATCTACATAAACGATCTTCCTAAAGTTATTTCTGATCAAATAGTGTTATTTGCTGATGATAGTACAGTGATATTCACTGATACTTGTAAACTCCATCTAGAAGCTACTATCAACTTTACCCTAGAATTAATAATTGAATGGTTAAAACAAAATAATCTGGTAATAAATCTTGACAAGACTAATTTTATGACATTTTCCAGCAAAGGCTTTAATAAATCTGACATTAATATTAATTATCTAGGACATACAATTAATCATGTTGACATTACTAAATTTCTAACACTAAACCTTGACTTTAAATTGAATCGGAAAGCTCACGTTACCACTATTTGTAAAAAGTTTAGACAGTTTTCATATGCGCTGTACATGCTCCGTAAAATTGTAAATGTTTCTGCCGTCACAACTGCATACCACGGATATGCAGAGTCCGTACTAAGGTATGAAATTATATTCTGGGGGAATTCCACATTTAAAGACCGGGTATTTATAAGTCAAAAACGATGTATCAGAGCCATATGCAATCTCAAGAAAACTGATAGCTGCAGACCTTACTTCACTGAACTTAAGATACTCACGCTTCCCTGCCTTTATATTTATGAAGCATTGACATTTGTTAAAAATAATATTGATCTTTTTATAATCCGTATAAGTAAAAGACACAATAATAAAATTTGTTTCCGCCGAAACAAGACTGCTTTATACAAGAAAAGTGTGGTCTGCATGGTTGTACGTTTGTATAATCATCACCCAAAGAGTGTGCTGGATGCTCCTAGTTTAAATTTATTTAAATTGAAATTAAAAAAGCTATTAATAGAAAAAGCATACTATAGTGTTAATGATTACCTAGCGGAGCCGATGACAATTATGATTGACCAATTATAATTTTATTTTTATTTTAACTTATATATTATTAATACTTTTTAATTGTTTTAAATTTCATATGAGGTAAGAGCTGCAAAGAATAATTGTTATTATTGTAAATAAATAAACCTGACATTGCTCTTAGAGGCAAAACATTATAATAAAATGAATGTGTAAAGCTTTAACATTGCATGCGTTAAACGCTGAATATGGCTGTGGCCACAGAACACAAAAAACAATAGAAGTCGTAAGCAGGCGGAGCCCGCGTAACACCAAGTACGCGGAGTTCCGCGCACTACAAGCTTCGCTCACTTCAGTCGTGTTTCAATTACTGTGGGGTAAACGTACTTCAAAAAAATATATAATGCCATATTGTGCCGTTTTGGAGTGTAAATATTATAGCCGAACCAAAAATTTAACAAAAGGGGGCATATCCTATCACCGGTAAGTATTATTTTATTGTTTTTTGTTAGTTTTGTTTAAAATGTAAAATCGTCAAACAAAGTAGACTGTGAATCATACTCTTTAAGGTCGTGTTTCTCTTAAACCTCAACTTACGCTACTCAATTAGGGATGTGACCCCAATATACTGATGAGTGTGTTATCGATAGCTTTAATTAGTTACCCCCTATTAAAAGGTGTATAAGTTTTAGGGCGTTTATTCCTTTTGTTGTTTTATTGATGATTTTTTGAATGCATTTTAGACCGACACCGACACCGACATTTTAGATGTGAAATATTATAATAACTTCTGTTTTCAGTTTCCCCAAGGCGCCAGACACAAAAAAAAATGTACAACTTATGACTCATCCAGCATACAGAGTCCTGACCTGGTACCGTGTGACTTTTTTCTGTTCCCGAAAATCAAGAACCAATTACCCGATCAACGGTTTTCATCACCAGAAGAGGCTGTCGAAGAGTATGAAAAAAATGTATCTGACGTCACCACCGGAGGAGTGGCACAAATGTTTTCAAAATTAGTTCAATCGTATGAAAAAGTGCATTGACGCAAATGGAGAATATTTTGAGGATAAAAAATAAATTTATTTTTTACCATTAATAGTATTTTTGTATTATTGATTCCGGAAACTTTTAGTGTGCCCCTCGTATAATAATTCAGTATTAATATTCCAGTAATATAATATTTTTTTAAGTATTTATGAGTTGGAAACCTGTGATTATATTATGAAAAAAAGAAAAGAAAAGCTTTTTTATTTCGACCACCTATATTATAACCTGACGTACCTATTTCGTTATCTATAGTAGGTAGGTGATAATCGATATCGATACATTCGTCTTGTATCCTCATAGGTAGATCTGTTGTTGAGTGGCTTTGTTTTGTGGGTAATCAAGAAACAGCCATTGCATTATCAGTCTTATTTCTAATTAATAGAGACTAAAATAAAAATATTTTCTAAAGCGCCATCTTTTGGTAAGTGGACTTTAATTTTTTATTACTATTTATTTTATTGAATTTTAAACCATGTTCCCTTAGTAGCTAAGGTTTTATATCCGTAAAATTAGTTTTATGGTTTTATGACTTTTTGAACGTTCTCTTTCAACCAATTATAACTTTTCTTTCTAAGTGTGCTAGTTTTTACATGTGTGAGTTTAGCTACACTGGTTTTCATAGTGAAAAGCCAACATGCTAGTGCTATTGTTTTTTATGTTTTGTGGCTGTGCCTACACAACAACTGTACAACACCTTGTTATTACCCATATTACGGAATAAATACAATTTGATTGATTGATTGTCATTTTACCCTATTTTTAGGGTTCCGTACATCAAAAGAAAAAAAGAAACCCTTACAGGAACACTTCGTTGTCCGTCTGTCTGTCCGTCTGCCAAGATCCCTCAGGATCGTGTGAAAGTATCAAGTTGAAATTAATATCAAATACATAGGTTTATGGTCTCTTGGAGTTGTACAAAAATCAAGCTTCTAAGACAACGCAATCAAAAATACGGCCTTTTATGCAGTAAATTGAAAACCGGGTACTTCCCGTTGACCCTAGAATCCCTAGAAACCCCTAGTATCATGAAATTTGGCAATAAGCAAGGTCTCACAGCTCAAGTAAAGGAAAAAATCCAAAAAGATTTGCAGTAATATCACATAAAAAAACATTTTTACAGAACCCTCGGTGCGCGAGTCAGACTCACAATTGTCCGGTTTTTTTATTCCGAGGATCATATATCGTATATCCTAGGGGTGGTGGCAGTGACAGCACTATACTCTGATTTTTAATTCGAGATATTTTAGGAAAACAAAGAAATATCAATTTCACGCGAGAGCGAGAGAGAGGATAAGCTCCTCATCGCACTCATGGAAAAGTGACATTTCTTTGTTTACATAAATAATCTCGAATTAATAATCAGAGTATAGCTGGGTGACAAGGATACAGTTGCACCAGTTCCTGGGGTAGAAATTAGATGGTGTTGACCTGTCCAGCACCCATACTATAGCCCGCAAGAAAGGCACGGTCTATACGTTAGAACGCAGCTAAGAACCGAAGCCTACTCGAGATAAAATAAAACCACTTTGTTATTGTCTGGCATTAAACAAAAGACACGGAGGATCTAAATTCGGCACGTTCTCACGTACGGATAAGTACATATTACCCGTGCGCGATAAGTTGGGACCTGAGCGCGGTGACGTCATATTGGCGTGTTTGTACCGCCCGCAAAAAAGCGAACATAACAAGCAGCCGCCCGCGGCTTCGTCTTTGTTTTTTTTAACCTAATTTATTATGTTACTCAGGGAGGACGCTGCTTTTTATCTAATCTTTTTTACACTATTTGAATAAAATAAAAATACAATGTAATGTTTAAGTTTATACATTTATTTTATCTATTATTTACATTATCTCATCTTCGTCACTACTTAGTGGATTTATGCCTTCTAGAGGTTGTTCTTCGTCCTCAGTCTCACTATAATCACTTGACGAAGAGGTATCCGATAAATTTACAATTAATTGCGATTCATTCGTCTCTTGTAAGAGGTCATCGTCCCAATACTTTTGTCGAAGCCTGTCCACATGGTTGACTTCTTTTTCCAGTCACTCTCACTTATGCTGGTAATTGCATCTCTCGTTAATTTTTCTATTTCCCTTTCTGACTGGTTGATATTTTTATCGGCTACTCTTTGCTTGACCAAATTCCAAATGTATTCTATTGGATTGAGGTCACACATGTAACAAAACAAAACAATAACACAAACGAAAACTAAAAGAATTCCAGAGCGCGTCGTTACGTGACGTAGGCCAGTACGAGACTAAAAACCATAGTAAAAAATAGTGATGCGAACGGTACAATACGGGCGCCATCGGGTAAGTGCAGGGGAAGCGGTCGGGGAGTCGCATTCCTAGCAGGTCCCAAGTTATCGCGCACGAGTAATAACTAAGTAGGTAACGTTAAAGATGATATCAACTGAATAAATATTAAAAAACCAAAGTCCGATTTACTCAAATAACAAAGTCACTAACCGAATTATGAACGACTCCCAATGACAAATAAAATATCGACTTCAATACCTCGAACTCTCGTGGAGCCACTGTGAGATCATACTAAAATCTATATTATATTTTGTTATGGTAATCGGGACAGTGTTGAAGCCGCTAGTTTACAAAAACTTAGGAGAATGACGTCAAACGTCAGGTTATAAAAGCGTACACTAATTAATTATGTCTTGCGCCTACCAACCGTTGAACGAAACGTGCAGATTTTAAATATGGATTAACACAAGGATCGAACGTACATAGGCGAATCGATCGATGTTTTTATTCATCTGTGATTCGAACAAACATGAATGAATAAAAAAGTGAAAAGTTACCAAAGAACAGTGGCGTAACTACAGGGTGGCGAGTCGGCAAAATGCCACGGGCCCCCAGCCGAAAGGAGCCCCCGGTCAGAAGAGACTCTCAACATTTATTCCCATGTGGAATATTTTAGACCAGTTGGAGGTCAGTCCGATTTATTATCCGTTATCGGATTGCTCTCGGAGTCGGTATCGTACTGATATAATGAAATTCATAAAAACTTATTTAAGTAATTTTATGGGACAAGAAAGGCAACGTGGCTATTATATCCATCGAAAATTCTATGGCCTGAAATTTAAACTTGCACTTTTGCTGAACAGAAATTCCTAAGAAAGGAATTTTAATAATTAAAATTGTGTACTTAAACTACAATTGTGATTTCAGTTCAATATGTAGGTACTTTATATTAGGTACGTACACACGGCTACACATCAAGCTATAATTTCCAGTATAAGCTGACCTCTCATTCTACGAAAAGCCTACACAATGCGAAGTCAGCTTATACTGGAAATTTATAGCTTGATGTGTAGCCGTGTGTACCTTTAATTTAAAGTGAATTATTAGAAAATCAAGTAGGTAATTATAATTACAAAGTTTGTATGTACCTACTTCACGTATTGATTTAATAATCAACTCTTACAAGTAAAAGTGTCTAAATAAGTACCTAGTCAGGTCATAAGTATTGTCACACAGTAAAAACTTTTATTTTATAATGCTGGCCACAAAAAAGTTTATAGAATTCGAATTTCGAATTGTTCATGAAAATAAAAATGTATACTTTTTAGAATTTTACTCATTTTTAAATATGGAGTTAAATGAAGACTTAGGGCTTCGGGCATATCGAAGAAAAACAGGATATCGTTTGAATGCTCGTCTAATGGACCTGAGACTGAAGAGATGCCGCGCTTTGTTGAAGCGGTACGCGGGAAAAAAATATCGGGAAATTCTTTTTTCGGATGAAAAAATTTTTACCGTAGAAGAGAGCTACAACAAACAAAATGATAAGGTGTACGCACACAGTAGTGAAGAAGCGAGCAACCGTATTCCGCGTGTCCAACGAGGTCATTTTCCATCCTCGCTCATGGTATGGTTGGGAGTTTCTTATTGGGGCTTAACAGAGGTACATTTTTGTGAGAAAGGTGTAAAATCGAATGCAGTTGTGTATCAAAATACAGTCCTGACGAACCTTGTGGAACCTGTTTCTCATACCATGTTCAATAACAGGCACTGGGTATTCCAACAAGATTCGGCGCCAGCTCATAGAGCGAAGAGCACACAAGACTGGCTGGCGGCGCGTGAAATCGACTTCATCCGGCACGAAGACTGGCCCTCCTCCAGTCCAGATTTGAATCAGTTAGATTACAAGATATGGCAACACTTGGAGGAAAAGGCGTGCTCAAAGTCTCATCCCAATTTGGAGTCACTCAAGACATCCTTGATTAAGGCAGCCGCCGAAATTGACATGGACCTCGTTCGTGCTGCGATAGACGACTGGCCGCGCAGATTGAAGGCCTGTATTCAAAATCACGGAGGTCATTTTGAATAAACTTTAGTGTCATAAGAATCTATGTCTTGTTAAGTTCATTTTGGTATATAAATGGTTACATAATGAATAAACTTGTTTCACTTATTTTATATTAAACATGTGACAGAATTTATGACTTGACTAGGTATTATAAAATAAAAAATACTATTATCGTTGGTTCAGCTTCTTTATATTGTGGGAGGGGGAAGGGGAGGGAGCATCCGATGAATTTGCCACGGGCCTCGAACGGTATAGTAACGCCACTGCCAAAGCATAACCATTATAAAACCATTGCATTGCCATGTTCATTGTAAAACAATTGAATAGATGTTTTTAAGGAGAGTTGTTTAATTCGTGATACACGTTTAATTCTGTTTCTTGCCTACAACTTCTCTACCAGATAAGTAACTTATAAGTACTTACTCACCCTTTTGAAAGCACTCTCCGGATAAAACTTGCACGGCCTCAAGAATTTCAGCAAAAAGTCATCTCTGTCTACGGGAATATGCAGGTCCGCCTCACCTGAAATCGACATCGGAAAACTGAATACACATCATCATTATCAAGTAGGCAATTACTGATACGCAATGGTTGAAAATTAATTTTGAAGAATCACCAATTCGGACCTCCAGAACCTTCGGTATGTAACCAAATAGGTAGTCGATATATTATGCGAACGCGTGCCACTATTCACCGTTTGCGACATTACCCTTATATACTAATAATTTACGTTCTACGGTTTATGATTTAACGATAACAAAATAAATCACTTAGTGTGAAATATAATTATTCTTAGTATTAACCATATTATTTAGATACAGTGACACCAGTAACATCTAATTTTATAGACTCATAAACAAAATGGTAAATATTATCCGGTACATACCTACTATGATCAATTATTTATTTCACAACACAGGCACTAACCCTGGACCTTTAACATAGGCATTACCGGGGCCGGAGCCAACGAGAAAGAGGCCTGTTTTCATTAGTCTTATGTATTGCAAGACGGAGGTGAGACAGATGGTTAAACTATTGCAATAATGGATTATGAGTACAGGTTATTGTCGAGCAATGCTAATGGAATCGATGCTGGGCTATGGGAGAGTTGAGATACGGCACCTGCCAATTTCGCAATATCAAAAATGATTGAGGCAGGAGGTGACTAGACGTCCACTAAGCAGGCCCCCATAAATGCCGCCAATAAAAGGCAGCGTAAGGGGCAATTATTATTATTATCAGCCCGTAGAGTAGAGTCCCACTGCAGGACAAAGCCCTCCCTTCCCTCTTTCCACGAATCCCGGTTATTGGCCAATGGTATAGTATGCATCCAGTTCTTCCCTCCATCTCCGCCTGGGCCTACCACGCGGCCGCCGTCTCCCCATTCTTACATACGGTGCACAAAATTGGTCCCTCACCAATATTCTAAAGTCCCGCCTCGGTGTTTCTCAACGAGCTATGGAGAGGAGCATCCTCGGAGTCAGGCTCACAGATCGTATTAGAAACTCAATACTGCGCTTCAAAACACAGATAGCTGACGTGGCTCTGACGTTCGCAAAATTGAAGTGGGACTGGGCTGAACACGTTTGTCGTATGCCGGAGGAACTACGGGCGAAAATCACTACAGAATGGATTCCAAACTATAATCAATATCAAGCAAATAATAATCTTCAACATAGATTTAGCCATCAAAATGTTAAGTTAGTTAAGGATAAATATCGCACAGAGCGACTGCGCGCTTCTAACTAAACAAAAAACGGCTACTAGTTTTGGTCGGCGCCGATTCCACGATGTTGTAATCGTCTGGTAACACTTTTAAAGACAGAATAACTACAATATACCTATGTTCCGAACGACCGGACTTAGATTTGTATTGTAAATAGTTTTTAGGTAATTATTTGAGGTTTGACATTTGAAAATAAAGCAGAATAGTTAGGAAACAATAGATATTAGGCTTATGTAGGAAATTTGATTATTATTATGTATAAAAAGTAGGTATGAAGAGAAAGAATAAAATGCAAGGAAATAGGGGTCTCAGTTTATTGTAGGTACATATGATTATTGTTGACTGACCTAAGGTAGAAATATAGACTATCTCAGCTAGAACCCTGTAATTTAGGTAGTAGTTTGATATTGGCAGCAAATTAACGTAGGAGTACGCCTATATGAACCCTGAAATAGTGGTAGATGTAGGTTTGCCTGAGTACGCCTCGTAATAGTAGTAAATTAGAAATTTGTTTAGGAAAAATGCCATGTCATAGGGAGGTCAATAAACTTGAAAGATCAAGGACATGAAAGGTCGAATGATTCCAAGGTCACAATAACGATGTAAGCATATGATTAGTTGAGACAATAAAATACGCTTGGGGTGGCATCGCTAGTGCGGGGAGACGATTTGCCATTAATTGAGAGCAGTTTTCTGCAAAAATCGTTTACCAAGCATCAAGCCATCACAGTCGTCTCCTAGCAACAGCGCCAAGCCTCAAGCAGTCAAACCTCTCCTAGAGTTTAATTTCAAGCCCTCATCACCATCATCACACTCGGAAGAAGCACCGAATCCCAGCGCACCTAGATGTACGACCGGGACCGAACCGGGGCATATATATATATATATATATAGCTTTTTTATTTTAGCAAGATCGCTGCTGCTCTATAAGTTTCTTAGTTTCATAATGTTCTTAGCTACATTCAATATTTTATAAGTACACCATATAGTTCCTTCGCCCCACCTCTAAACGGGTTTACATTTGTTTATTTAATACTTTCACACAAAACAGAATACTGCTAGGAGGACTTAATGCTAATAGCATTATCTACCAGTCATCCTGGTCGTGCTAAAAGAAGGTAAGGTGACACGGGAAAAAAGGTATTTCAAAGCTACAAAATAAAATACAGACATACAGATACTATAAATACAGACCCTAAATAACTAAATAAAAAAATAATAACAAATGCCTAACATGATAAATAAAAAAAAATATATATATATATATATATATATATATTTATTATATATATATATATATATATATATATATATTGGAAGCGGCCTGCATCCAACGCCGACCTGCGGTTCTTACCAAGTCGTCTGCCCATCTTGAAGGTGGACGTCCTACGCTGCGCTTGCCGGTCCGTGGCCTCCACTCGAGAACCTTCCGGCCCCATCGGCCATGTTCTGCGCGCTATATGGCCTGCCCATTGCCACTTTAACGTGCTAATCCGTCGGGCTATGTCGGTGACTTGAGTTCTCCTACGTATCTCCTCATTTCTGATTCGATCCCGTAGAGAAACCCCGAGCATAGCCCTCTCCATAGCTCGTTGAGCGACTCTGAGCTTATTCATAAGGCCAATAGTGAAGGACCACGTCTCGATTCCATATGTCATCACTGGTAACACACACTGGTTTAAGACTTTCGTCTTAAGGCACTGAGGTATGTTGGACGAAACAGTATATGAACAGTATTAGTAGTATAATCGGTTCAATAAATCGGTATCGGGCAGCTGTGCCGAAATATCGGGATTATCAAAAACTCACAAGTCATGGTAAATACCCCATTTTTAGTGAAAACAGACTACATTATGGAGAACGACTATGCCCATTGTCCAACCAATAATCTGTATAAGTACATTTCAATTCAATATTAAAATTAAATTTGACCGACTATCGACCCTGTTTATGTAATTCTTACCTACTCGTACTTAAATTAAGTAGGTATGCAAGAGATATGCTGCGGAAGGCATGACGAACGTATTTTGATTGTGTATGATAGACTATTAAAGGTAATAAACGAGAAGCTAGATAATTTAGACGTTCGATGCACAATCATGAAATAGGTATGTTCAAATACTACTCTGTTAGGAGGCGTTGAATGTCTGACATAATGATTCTCTCAATTTAAATATACGGTAGTATTTTTTTAACTATCGCGATCACTGTACATACATAATTATTGATTAAAAAGGGTATTTATCGCTTATGCACCTTTTTACCCGTTTTAATCAATAATTATATATTTACCGTTATATTTTAAGCATCACAATAACTTTCCTAGTTTACGTTATTAGCTTTTTTATTTTAGCAAGATTGCTGCTGATCTATAATTTTCTTAGTTTCATAATGTTCTTAGCTACATTCAATATTTTATAAGTATTGTTAGGCATTTGTTATTATTTTTTTATTTAGTTATTTAGGGTCTGTATTTATAGTATCTGTATGTCTGTATTTTATTTTAATAAATAAATAAAATAAATAATATATATATATATATAATAAATATATATATATATATATATATATATATAATAAATATATATATATATATATATATATATATATATATATATATATATATATATATATATATATATATATATATATATATATATATATAACCGCAGTTCCTGGAGATCAATGAGGGAGGCCTTTGTCCAGCAGTGGACGTCCTACGGCTGATATGATGATGATGATGACTGTTCATAACCATTGTTGACGCCAGCAAAGAGTGAACGGCGAGCCGGCCGTTCCCTCGCACCGCAAGCGCAACCCGCAAGATTCATGGCGACCGACCGCGGCGGCGTCATTACGTGTGTTTTTGTACCGCGCCCCGTGCCAAAACCTAACTGTATACTACTAATTAAACCTTACAAGTTTGAACAAGTCTTTCCATTCAAGACAACCATGATAGTAGTAAAAAGTTTAACCATGGCTGGAAGAAATCTCTTTGTGCATATATACCTAACTTTGAAATACCACATTATTTTTGCCGGCGGACGATTAGCAAGTTGAGACGGCGCGTTCTATCCCGTCGCGGTACAAATGTTTTCATGATATATGTATAGTCCCTCTCTTTCTGCTGTGAGAGTACTTAAAGTTCCTGATTGATACCCACGTCACAAGAAATAGAGGGAGAGAGATTATGGTTAGGACAATATGATCCAAGAGCTGGTGCCTATCTGCGGGGTTATTGCCAAGATGAAGAGGAGATGTCATAATCGATTATGTATTTCCTCCTCTGTTTCCGATCTTGAGTATTACTGCCAAAAATCTTAGAAAAAGTCAATACTTTTTCTAATTTTATTGAATTATATTTTTGTGCATTATGTAAACTGCAAACAGAAAAATAAAATTCATCTATATTTATTACTTATTCTAATATAAAGAGGAAAGATTTGTATTTTTGTGTGTATGTAATGAATAAACTCAAAAACTACTGGACCGGTTTAAAAAATTCTTTCAATGTTGGGAAGCTACAAGCCCCGGTTGACATAGGGTACTTTTTAACCAACTGCGCAGAAGGAGAGTAATGCTTTTATTGAAAAACTACGCGTGCAAAGCTGCGGATTGGTCAGCTAGTACACAATAGGTATACACAATAGGTACAAAAACGATTCCCACGTACAGGCCCCGAGCCTAGTGTGTAGCCATTGGCAAATAACCGACCAATATGGCAATTATTGTGTTTTATCTGTGTCCAGGTTTTTAATTTCATGTATTTATGTGTGTTGTTCAAATAAATAAATAAATTTAAATAGAACAAAATTGGAAACTGAGCAGAGTATCGGTCATCGATTTTTGACATCTCGTCTTCGTATTTAAAGTTTGACAAAAGGGGGCAAATTCAATGGTACGACATTTTACAAAATAGCATTCTCAAACTGTCGGACCGATCCGATAGCTTTCCCACGTTTTAAAATAGCCCCGCAGGACATGACAAGGACAGGACCTCGATGGCTCAACTGGTTTTTAGTATGTTATACAAGATGGAAATACACACTAATATAACATTCGAAAGCAAGTAACTGTGTTCCTCTGTCTGTCTGTTTGTTTGTTACGTTTTCACGACTAAACGGCTGGACCGAATTCGATGAAATTTTCTATACAAATAGATTATTACATCATGCCAACATACATACATATAGGTTCAATATTCTTTATATTTCTATTTTTATATATCTGTCTTTATCTTTAGTTTATATAATTTTATTTTTAATAAAATCGGACTCTCCGGTACTGAACGTAGGAGCCGGCGGAAGATCAGCGCTCTGCGTACTCGTATTTACTAGTGCGTGGCGCATAATGTATGTATATGTTTTGTTATGTCTGCAAATAAGAAAGAAAAATATTTATTGAGACCACCACAAATGGACACAGAAACAAATGACACAAAAAAAATATAATATAACTAAAAATGTTTAATGTGGTGGCGAAAGGAAAAGGTCCTCAGCTCAGCACTTGCTACAGCATGTTGGCATACTGCAGCGCTGGTATTCTGCTGAGGCCAGTGTTGACCTCACGGACACACACACATATTTATACAACTATTAGATTTAACTCATTTGCATTACAGTTTTCAAACATTATATCTAGCAAATAAATAAATGTATTTACTTCTTCTTCTTCATTATGACCTGATTCGATTAATAGTCTACTTTTTATTGACAAACCGCGCGTGCGCGTGCGCGTGCGCGTGCGAAGCCGCGGCCGGAAGGCTTCTATATTATTTCAGTTAATAAATATAGATATTAATTATTTATTTATTTATTTAATACTTTATTGCACAAAAATACAAATTACATGTACAAAAGGTGGGCTTAATGCTAATAGCATTTTCTACCTGCCAACCTCAGAGGTAACAAAAAAGGTTGGCGTGCTAACTTTTAACAATATTAATGTTTATTAAAAAAAAAAACAAAAGAAACACAAATAACAATAAACTCCGATTACAGTTAGAATAAATACATAAACCTACTTGATATAACAATAATAATACATAGAATATATATATGAGAAATATAACAAATATATATATATATATATATATTTATAGATATAAAACAAAAAATACTATTACATACAACACACATAGGTACTACGTTTTCATATATTTTAACAGCCAGTGGAGGACTGCAAGAAATGACTATAGACTAGTCGTCTGAAAACCGGTTTACTAGTTTAATATGAGTAGGGAGAGAGTTCCATAGACCGACAGCTACCACCTCAAAAGAGCTACCACCTCAATTATCAATTTAGTTTTCTTCTAAATACCTAAGATAAACTATATACAATGTTACAAAGCAAGATAAGATAACAAGCACCTACAGATAATTGATTTTTAATTACTTACTGTCTACACTTTATAAATGTATCAATCATTATTATAAATACGGGATTTATCACGTACCGTCTTATCGGTGTTTCGACCGACAATGTTTCTGTTCAATTCGTGAACCTTCATCCGGGTGAGTGCGTTCCGCTCCGAATAACGTCTCGCCTCGCACTAAATCGATACGTGATAAATCCCGTATTTATAATAATGATTGAAATCAATCACGAAAGTTTTCTAAATGTATCATTCATTCATAGCAATAAGTATGTTTATTGCTTATCGTCGTAGGAAATATATATCACAAGGTAACACCCAGGTATGTTCGTCGATAAACATTACCCTCCTTCTACGCAGTCAGGTAAAAAGTAGCCTGTGTCCTAATCCCGGTCATAATCTATCGAAATACCAAATTTCATTGAAATCGGTCCAGCCATTTAGTGTTGAAAAGGTTACAGACAGTCAGAGCCACAAGTTTTCGAAAGTTGCTCTACCTCTGAGAGAAATGAAAGTTAAAACTTACTACTTTTGCTTTTTAAAATCACGGTTCATTGAACTATACAAGGTGCACCAAAATATGTGTGTTAACCCGATAGGGAAAATGAATAATCCATACTAAAATAATAAAATATTACTAACTATACTAATAATAGGTAATACCTATGAAATTGCCGTTCTTCAGTACTGGTCATTTCAAATAGAAAAAAAGTTTGGAATGGCTTTGTATTCTAAATTCATATTAATTTTGTTTTAAAAACATGACATTCTTTTTACAAACTCAGTCTTTTGTTTATTGATTAGCGTTGTATTTTCATTACATTTGAACATTTTACGTCTTAATTGATACTTTAAAAATTCGTGTAATTATGGAATATGAGTTCCGTCGTGGCACCAACGCGACACAAACGGCACGTAACATCAAAAACGTTTACGAAGAGATCTGTACAAACAAACGCACAACCCGTTATTGGTTTTCCCGGTTCCGTTCTGGAAATTTTGACTTTAAAAATGAAGTTCGTGGTCGTCCGGAGACTTTGGTCAACAATGATGAATTAAAGGCGATTGTGGAAGCTGACGAAACTCAATCTTCAGCTGAGCTAGCAGCAGCTTTTGATGTTAGCATCAAAATAATTTTGATCCATTTGCGACAAATAGGCAAGGTAAAAAAACTTGATAGATGGGTGCCCCACGAACTTAACCATCGCCAGCGCAACGTACACGTCGAGACTTGCCTCGCGCTGCTCAATAGGCAAAGAAAGGAAGGAATTTTGAACTGAACTATTACGTGCGATGAAAAATGGATTCTGTTCGACAATCGAAAGCACTCAGCAAGTTGGTTAGGTCCTGGTTCAGCACCAAAGCAATGCCCTAAACCAAAAATGACCCCTAAAAATGTGATGGTCACTGTTTGGTGGTCTAGTGCGGGTGTGATTCACCACAGCTTTTTACAAAACGGCATGAGCATTACTGCAGATGTGTACTGTGAAGAACTGGAGACAATGATGGAGAAGCTTGCACATCCGCAACCAGCTTTGGTCAATCGGATGTCCCCACTGCTCATTCACGACAACGCGCGACCCCATACTGCACAACAGACAGTCTCCAAGCTGCAAGAGCTGGGGTTGGAAGCTCTCCCTGATCCGCCATACTCACCAGACCTTGCACCTACCGACTATTACTTTTTCCAAAATTTAGACAAGTTTTTAATGGGTAAAAAATTCAATTCCCGAGAGGCAGTACAAAATGCCTTTGAAGAGTTTGTTGCCTCCTGTCCAGCTGATTTTTACAAGAAGAAGATTTTCTCAATAAACTGACAATGCGTTGGCAAAGATGCGTCGATTGCATGGGTGTGATTATTTTGAATAACAGAAATAAAAAAGTTTTAAAAAATAAGTACTTTCACTGATTCTATACAAAACGGCAATTTCATAGGTAAAGACCTAATATTATAAACTCGATAGTAACTCCGTATCTCTGTTTGCTTCGTTTTTACGACTAAACGGTTGAACAGGTTTCGATGAATTTTGGTATGAAAATAGATACCTGGATTAATACATTGGCTACTTTTAATTGAAATAAAACCAGCCAAATGCGAGTCGGACTTGCGCACGCAGAGTTCCGTACCATTATCTATGAAAACGGCAAAAAAATCACGTTTGTTGTATGGGAGTCCCACTTAAATATTTGTTTTATTTTAATTTAATTATTTATTTTTAAAGTGCATATATAACTAAATATTCTGTGAATATTTCAAGCGTCTACCTGTTGCCGTTATCAATATCGAGCTAAAACGAGCAAAAAAATCACGTTTGTTGTATGGGAGCCCCCCTTAAATATTTATTTTATTCTGATTTTAGTGTGTTATTTGTTGTTACAGCGGCAACAGAAATACATCATCTGTGAAAATTTCAACTGTCTAACGGTTCATGAGATACAGCCTGGTGACAGACGGAAAGACAGACAGCGAAGTCTTAGTAATAGGGTCTCGTTTTAACCTTTCGGTACGGAACCCTAAAAACTACGCGTTTAACGTCGCGAGCGATAGCCTAAAATAATTCTGTAGAATTAAGAATTTCATAAAAATTTTATTTCTCCTTTTTTTCATTCATGCACTTGGAAAATTTCATGCACTTATTATTAATTAACTTTCAAATGTACTTTTATCTAAACTTTGTGCATTTCCTAGAACTTATTCGTACAAAATATATGACATAAGGTCATTCACCTAAAACAGTGCAGCAGATAAATTGAGTTTTTACAGAAGTCAGCAAATTTTCACCGAGTGATTCTTCAATAAATTTCGCCAAATTTCAAAAAGTCGTAGTACAAACCTTGCTCTAGTGAGGTCAAACACCCTCAGGTTAACAACCTTATTTAGAAGCATCCTGTATTAGCTGGGGCAGAATCGTGTAGAACCCGTCACTTACCTTTCAAAAGCTGTCGCAACTCTGCGAGCGCTTGCTCTGCTACCTCCGGCGTTTCTCTCAGTTCCTTCGAAGCCTTTTCAATATCATTCTTATCTAAATGAGACTTGGTTTCTAACTGGATGTTGCTATCACCCCACATCACAAAGGGTGTACCATTACTGTCTATTTGCATCTCCATAATGAGTTGTTTTTATTTGATTTGTTATTAATTTATCTGAGGTAAGTAGATTTTGATATGAAAACCAAAACTTACTTTCAAACTATTGAAAAACACTTTATTTTACTTTCACAACATTTGTTTTCACTGTATCGTGTTCACTGGCAGGGCAGATTGACTTGAGTCGAAAATATTTCTTTGTTATTTGTACATTTAATCACACAACTTTATCAATTTAGATTATAAATAAATATAAAAATATTAAATTTCAGTGACGCGTTGTCGCCACTAGATAGCTTATTACACTGACTGACCGGCGCACGCGCATCTTAACGGTATCCCTCCATTCCATTCCATAGAAGGTACTTAGCTAAGCCTCTCGATTACAGCTAATTATGAAATAGCGGAATCATTACTAAAATTTTATGTTTGTTTTTTAACAGGGGCAACGTTTCGGTGCTCTATGTAGAGTATTTACGTCAAAAACGAGTACAAAGGCATAGCAAGAAAAACCAGTAGGATAATACTTAATAGGTAGTTTGCAAAGACTCTGCTTTATCATCCTAAAGGCATAAGTGGCGGATTTACCAGCAGGCTGAATAGGCTTGAGCCTATGGCGGCAAATTAGGGGCCCATTTTTTTTAGTTTCTCTCTCTCTCTCTTTTAAGACTGTTATCTGATATCTTGCAGAAAAAGTACACAAGAAATCTTTCGGTACCGCAAACTTCTATGTTGTACGGTAAAACTCCCAATTCGCAGCCCCCAACCAGTAGCATACATTACCGTCTTCGTATTAATACACACGGCTACACATCAAGCTATATTTTTCCAATATAAGCTGACCCCGAATTGTGTAGGCTTTTCGTAGAATAAGAGGTCAGCTTATACTGGAAATCATAGCTTGATGTGTAGCCGTGTGTACATGCTTATTCGCTCAGAAATATACCCAAAAAATATTTCATGTGCCACTACTACTTAATTTTTGGATTGTAAAAATAAGTAAGTAGTCAGGGCGGCAAAAATTTAACTATACTTGAGAAATGTGTTAAACTGCTACTGGTATTTCATTTGCAAAACGAGTGGTAAACGAGTTCTTGAGTGGGGACTGCGTCTTGGTAAACGAGTGTGTGCGCCCCCGGCCAAGTGGAACGTCAAATTTAATATAGCGTGCAATAATTATTAAATACTGTACTGTACACATTGTACACACGGCTACACATCAAGCTATACATTTCCAGTATACGCTGGCATCTCATTCTACGAAAAGCCTACACAATGCGAGGTCAGCTTATACTGGAAATGTATAGCTTGATGTGTAGCCGTGTGTACCTATACAATATTTGAAATTATTTTCAATTACGAGATATTCTTATAGCCGATTTTATTACGCCTACCTACCACGACTGTTGTCTGTGTGTTATTTATTTATCTCTACAAAGATTCTTGTTATTTTTGCGATAAACATTGTTATAGCTGATATCTGTATAAGCTGTGTCCTGATTGGGCAACAAATTGTGTAGTAGGTACAGATTGTTGCGTTGTTTTCCATGAATGAAAAATGTTTCAAAATATAATCCACATATTTACCCAAATGTGACAATAAATAATATTTGCATCATTGTCCTGATCACACACTAAGACACAATGGCCCTAAGAGATTGTTTTAAGCGATAAGGCCGCCCCTTCAATTATCACATTTTATTCTAAGGCCCGTATTCGAAAACTGAACTAAAAACTTAATCGTATCTCAGGCATAGATTTTTGCGTACGCTTTCTTTTTGACTTCTTTCATTGCAATCTATTTACGCCTGAGCACAGCTCTAGAATACCGGCCTAAGTCCATCCAAAGGTTGACTGGAAGAGATCGCTTTAAGCGATAAAGCCGCCCATTGTACCACCGCGTATTAGTTATTTAATCAATGTTATATAACTGTATTTTGGTGTATCAATAAATTATATATAATTAAATTTATCTATATAAATAAGGTGTTTGATAATATAGGCACAAAAATGAAAGGGGTTGTTTTGATGAGCATATTAAATAAATTTGTGATTTTTTTACCATAGTAATGTGAAATTTATTTTGGCATGTAAAAACAAACACTTTATTAAACTTATGTTGTGCTATTGCATAATGCTTGCCATCTAACCACAGACACTGTATTGGTGACGTCGCGAGGTATCTCTTGTTGTCCCTCTCTAACCCAAAACCCGCAGCCATTTCCGAAAGAGATATTAAATCGGCCATAATTTTTGGACGCCGAATGCAAGAGTAGGCAGTAAGTTTTATATCGAATTAATCACCTAAACTTAGTCGATTTTCTTTAAAATATGATAATATAACTACTAGTAGTTTTTTTTCGAGAAGTCTTTTTTTATGTTTTGAGAAACCGCCACTTGAATATCATCAGTATATAACCAAACATCCTGTATAAGTTTTCTTCTTTTAGTTTTGTATGTTTTAACCGATTTTAAAAAATGGAGGAAGTTCGCTATTCGTCGGAGTCCGTTACTCGAAGACGCCTGAACCGATTCGAGAAATTATTTTTTTTTATTTAGAAGGGTATACTTCCCAGGTGGTCCCGTTGGCACCAAGCTAGGATCTGATGATGGGATCCCAAAATTATCGAGGGCTACCCACAAATTTTATAAGGACGCAATTCGGTTTTACGTTTGTTCATCATCATCATCATCATATCAGCCGTAGGACGTCCACTGCTGGACAAAGGCGTCCCTCATTGATCTCCAGGAACTGCGGTTGGAAGCGGCCTACATCCAACGCCGACTTCCAACTACAAAGTGTACTTCTTACCAAGTCGTCTGCCCATCTTGTAGGTGGACGTCCTACGCTGTGCTTGCCGGTACGTGGCCTCCATTCGAGAACTTTCCGGCCCCATCGGCCATCTGTTCTGCGCGCTATATGGCCTGCCTATTGCCACTTCAATGTTTGTTATTACCTCAGAACTCCGTCATTTATGAAGCGATTTGCAAAATTGTTTTTTTTATTTGAAAGGATATACTTTCATGTTAGTCTCATAGAAATTTTATCAAAATCAGTTCAGTAGTCGGTAATATGTTTGTTAAAAAGATACTTGTGTCTTGTTTAGTTTAATAATAAAGAGTTATCTATCATCTACATTGTGTCGTGGGTATCGTGGGGACTATGAGTATCTGCGTAACAATACTGGAATACATTGCTATACCGATGGGTATTGAAATCCAGCAATTATTTTTCGATAGTAGCCCTAACAAACAGGCAGACAGAGCCAACGAGGAACTTTATTATTGATCATCTAATTTCACGACACGTAAACAAATGTTTTCAGACCTGCAAATATTTTGTCCCGATTACGCAGGCTAATTTTTAGGGTAGGTAAGGTTTACATGTAAAAGATTAGTCAACTTTTGTTTCTTGGAACTGATAGCCAGCAGAGAGACGTCGAGTGTCCGTACACCAGACACTGCTGTGACAGGCATGTTATGAAAACCCTGTTTAATATAAGTAGGTACCTATTGTGTTAAGTCCACAAATGAGCTACATAGGTGCTATATAATGTATTAAATAGTTAATCTAGCTGACTAATCCGCAGCTTCGCACGCGTGGTTTTTCAATAAAAACCAAAACCCTTCTTCTGCGCAGTTGGGTAAAAAGTAGCCTGTCACCCGGGGCTTCCAGCGGTGAAAGAATTTTTTAAATCGGTGCAGTACGTTCGGAGCCTATTCAATGCAAACAAACAAACAATCAAATCTTTCCTCTTTATAATATTAGTATATATTATAAAAAGATAGATTTACGTCCGCGGGTAAATTTGAAAATAGAATGAGGCTCATTGCATTTATAATGAGCTAAAATGAAAATAGAACCTGAATAGTTATGTTATACTCTGGTATACCTAAGGTATAAGTAAAGGTTGTTTGGAAGAGATCGCTTTTAGAGATAAGACCGTCCATTGTACCTTTATTTATTGTTTATTTCCTTTGTTACTGTATTCTTGTTTGGTGTGCAATAAAGGGTATTTAACTCATTCATTCATTCATAAGCGATCAATAACACCCTAGATTAAATGTCTCGGGTGTACAATAGATTAAATGTATCGGGTGTACAATAGATTAAATGTCTCGGGTGTACAATAGATTAAATGTATCGGGTGTACAATAGATTAAATGTATCGGCTGTACAATAGATTAAATGTCTCGGGTGTACAATAGATTAAATGTATCGGGTGTACAATAGATTAAATGTATCGGGTGTACAATAGATTAAATGTATCGGCTGTACAATAGATTAAATGTATCGGGTGTACAATAGATTAAATGTATCGGGTGTACAATAGATTAAATGTATCGGGTGTACAAATGATTAAATGTATCGGGTGTACAATAGATTAAATGTATCGGCTGTACAATAGATTAAATGTCTCGGGTGTACAATAGATTAAATGTATCGGCTGTACAATAGATTAAATGTCTCGGGTGTACAATAGATTAAATGTCTCGGGTGTACAATAGATTAAATGTATCGGGTGTACAATAGATTAAATGTATCGGGTGTACAATAGATTAAATGTATCGGCTGTACAATAGATTAAATGTATCGGGTGTACAATAGATTAAATGTATCGGCTGTACAATAGATTAAATGTCTCGGGTGTACAATAGATTAAATGTATCGGGTGTACAATAGATTAAATGTATCGGCTGTACAATAGATTAAATGTATCGGCTGTACAATAGATTAAATCTACGTTCTTGATGCGTACAGCTGAGGTATGGAACGCTTTGCCGTCGTCTGTTTTTCCTAAAGAATACAATCCGGGCCTCTTTAAGGTAAGAGTGAATAGGTTTCTTCTAGATACTCGTGCTTCATCTTAGACCACATCATCGCTTACCATCAGGTGAGATTGTGGTCAAACGATGATCTATTTTAGTTTTAAAAAAAAAAGTGGTAGGAGTTGGGGGAGGTCTTTGCCCAGCAGTGGGAAAATGTAGGCTAGTTAAAAAAGGCGTATTATTCAAATACTTTATTTAAATTTCTCTAAATATATAGGAATTATAACAATATCTATTTGAGCAAATCAGATTGTTGCGTCTTGTTTACTAACAGCTACAATGAATTTACATAGTTTTGGAATGTCTTTCCTACGACTTAGGCACATTAACATCACAAGTTTTTCAGTATAAACTAAATTTAAAAATAATAAAAAGAACCGCAAATATCATTTTACAATATTTACCTGAGATATAAATGGTCAGGATTAGCAATCATTTTACCATCGAATTACCTTACAGAATAACAGGAAGGTTGAGTTTTTGTCGTGATTTGAGAAGTTTTTATAATTCTATGTCTATACGACCTTAAGATCGATTTCAAGGTGCGTCAAACAACTTGATACGGACCTAGTAAGGTCTAACTATATGCCCATTTGTTAATGAAGTTTACACTCTGGTTCCGCCAGTCAAGCTTAAGAGCCAATACTATCTTGTGCTGTGCATCTATCTCTATTACTCCATGCGAAAACACACGCAGTGCGAGAAGGAGATTTCCCGACAGAGAACCAAGGTCACAGACAGCCTAGCGGATTAGTAACCTGTAGAGACAGTGGGCTGGCCATATATGCCGGAGAACCGACAACCGTTGGCGGAAACGAGTTCTTGGAGACAACGTCTTGGCAAACGTGTTATGGAGAACGAACAGATAAAAAAGGCGGCGGGCAGAAAGTGGTTGAAAAGAGCTGATGACCGGGTTATGTGGTGTGTATTGGGAGAGGCCTATGTCCAGCAGTGTACTTTTATGGGCTAATGATATTGATCACTTATGAGTCTTAGAATAAATATAGGTATACCTATAAAACGTTTTGCGCAGTCCAATGTCAAGGCGTTTAGTGCATTTTGTGTCGTTTAACTGTAACTCTTTCATTTTGAAAGCAAAAAGACATATCTAATAACTGGTTATTTTGAGGCCGGAGATTGGACTTGCTACAATTCTTCGTGACCGTTCAAACGTCTGGCCTAAAACATAATTGGTCCCAAAACAGCTTCAGTTCTCTATAATTTATACACAGACCTCGCGTGTGTCACGCGAAATAGCCCCTCCTAAACACGTTATAAAAATTTAGACTTATATTTTGAATAATACAGGATGTTTCATAAAAGTACCCAAAAGGTGATTCTACACATTCAAAAATTATGAATTTGTAGAATCACCTTTTTTAGAAAATAGTTTTTTAAACTTTGTCGCAGTTTGCAATATGTTGGAAGGAAGCAGCAGATTAACTTGCTGTTCACCAAAAACTCAATAAAAATCATCTTTAAAAGTCGTAGAGCAAACATTGTTCTCGAAAAAGTCCCCTCTTCCCCCCAATGATGCCTTTTCGGGTTAACAAAACCTATTCCGAAGCACCCCATAAAAATAAACTTATAAAAAATATTGGTCTAAAAACAAATCCTATCTACATTTGGTAAATATGGTAGAAAACTGGCGCAGTACTCTTTCACAGCCTGAGTATATGCGATATGCGAGTTTATTTGCTACATTTAAATTCATGCATGCAGTTTCCATTACGTCCTAAATAAATAAAGCCCAAACTACAGACCATCTAATTCGAAAATCATTCTAACATGTCATGAAGTTCGCTCACATTTTCGCTTTACAAATACAACTAGATCTTCCAATTTAAAATTGCAACACTTCAAACGAAAACAATCTCTATCTAATGGAATTTAAGGATCAATTTTGTTTTTCAAAAACTTCAAGGAAACTTTAAGGAGTGCGCAATTTTAGCTTGGAATATCTCTACTAAATACACCTTATGTAGGAAACTAATATAGGTATCAAAACTAATCCCATAATAATATTTTGTGCTTACAAATAACCATGCACGTACTACTTTACGTATGTTACTACAGAAATGCTATATAAAGGTA
The DNA here is from genome assembly GCA_918857605.2 of Philereme vetulata. Classification (NCBI taxonomy): domain Eukaryota; kingdom Metazoa; phylum Arthropoda; class Insecta; order Lepidoptera; family Geometridae; genus Philereme; species Philereme vetulata. Next base: position 333,725 of record OU975467.1, on the reverse strand, counting down.
CTAAAATTACTTAAACCATAAATGAACAAAGTTAGAAATTAAATAATTGATATTGTACCAAACAATACCTGATTTGGAATCCATTTCACATTTCATCTAAAGAGTAACACAGAACTTACAACAACCAATATCCAATTTCCATAGATCTAATAAAGAGAAAGACGCGCGACAAGTTCCGGAATAGACTGCCTTTGGAAATTACGAAGCCGATTTGCCGTTGTAATTTTAGAGCTGCTTATTTAATATTTTTACCACGTTATTAAACTCACACCATCCTTAGAACAGTTATACCGTGTTATATCTTCTAATGCGATTAAAAGAGAGAATTTATACGGTATTAGCTTTTTTTTAATTCGTAGCAGTTTATCCCTAGGATGAGTCCCTAGGCTTTTGATGTCGGTCAATACCTCCACCGAAAATGGCGACCATCTCTTCCAACGGTAGACAATGCTTAACACCAAACAGTAGAAAAGTAGTTTTAGTCTTGTCTACCATCGACAAAACATTTCTCTATGGTGTAGGTATATAACAAAGTTGTTTCAACTTATCAACTTCTTTTTCTAGTTCCGTACTTTAAAAGGAAAAATGGAACCCTAATAAGATCACTCTGTGTCCTTCGGTTTTTTTCTATGAAGTTTCTAACTAAAATCTATACTACAACTATACTTCAAATGCAAGGTCTACGTATCCTTAACGAGTCCATATTTGTTCCAGTTCTGGATGTGAGGCAGGATATCGTTGATGACCGGGTACCACTCTGCGCCTGAGTAGTCGATGGCTGGGAGCTCGCCGCCGTAGTCTGCCGGTAAGTGGGAAGGCTCCAGGTGCTCGTGAAGTGAGGACATCTTCGAGCCGTGGAAGAAGATCTGAAAAAACATTTAAATTTGGTAATATTGTCATCTGTATCGTACACAACCTAACAGATGAGCCAAAATCACGACGGGTTGGAGCCCCACGTTCGGGAAAAAACGCCGAGGTAGGCCAAAGATACGCTGGCGCAATGACTTTCACGTCTTCCGGTCTTCTGGAGAGATTGGCAGGATTTGGCACAGGACAGAGACAAGTGGAAAGAACAGGGGAGGCCTTTGCCCAGCAGTGGGAAAGTATAATTTTGTATAAAGATTTATATCTGATACTGTAAATCTTTGAAGTCAAGTTACGAGGAGTCAGCATTTGTTTGCCCTGTTTTCTTCTACCATAGCGCTCTATCAGCCGACATCTTAGTGGGTACTCACTCCTTTGATAATGCCCATATCAACTTCTACGCAGTCTTACCTTCTCCACTTTGGCATATCTTAACCTCTATATTGGACCTCTGCTCTCTTAACCTCTGCTATGGAGAGGGCTATGCTCGGGGTTTCTTTGCGTGACAAAATCCTCAATGAGGAAATCCGCAGAAGAACTAAAGTTGCCGACATAGCTCTCAAAATTAGCAAGTTGAAGTGGCAATGGGCAGGCCACATCGCTCGTAGAACCGATAACCGTTGGGGAAGAAAGGTTCTCGAGTGGAGACCACGGACTGGAAGACGCAGCGTAGGCCGGCCCCCCACAAGGTGGACCGACGATCTAGTAAGAATCGCGGGGAGCCGTTGGACGCAAACGGCTACCAACCGCTCGTTGTGGCGATCTAAGGGGGAGGCCTATGTTCAGCAGTGGACGTCTTCCGGCTGATGATGTTGAACCTCTATATCCTTCTACAGTGCCACCAACTTATCTATTCTGGTGGACACAATTTAAACTAATACCGACAAGTACAAATTTACTCAGAAATGCGACTGTTCAGCAGACACTACCGACATTGTCAACGAAACAGATAAGATGTGACTGCACATTTATATTTATCACTCTACTAGTCTGAATTTGAGTTATAACACATTGAAATAGTATATGCACAAACACAAATATAGAGTACCTAAATACATAGTATTTGGTCGGTTGGTAAAAATTAGAAGAAAGGTCCCATACCGTTGGAACCACAATACTTCTCATTTTCGTTGGCTCGTCGCCTACTAATATTATGTTACAACACGGGTCCATTCATCTAAAATGCATCGTTTACATTTAATGTAAACGATTTTAACTGGGAGTAGGTAGTTATGTATTGATGACTCAACAAAGGATTTTCCACAACTTGAACAAAGCCAGTTTTGCCGAAAAGGTTATTAAACTCTAAAAAAGCATTGTTGGCATTCTTTCGGCAAAGCGTCTTTGAGCCATATTTTCACAAGGCGCTTACGAAGTTCACTCTGCACTTGATATTCGTCACTAGATGGCACTGTCCTGCTACCTTTAGATGATGTATGTTCTAGGATATGCAGTTCCATTGTACCTGACATAGTCAATGGCAATGTAGGGGTTTATGATGCGAACCCCTATCACTTATTATTGTCCTTTCATGAGGTTAGAATAATGAGATGCACCTTCTGCATTCCAAATAGATTTCCCTAACTGCTACTTTACTGCTGAGTTGACTAAATAAGTGGGGCACGACTGACTCGGACAAACAGTACAGTAGCAAGCATCTACTTAAAACTTGCGCAAATCAGCTATTTTGTATGGCTGTGTGGAACAGTATGGAACAACAATTGTTTTGAACCTTGAGAGTCAGGATGTAACAGTTCTTCATCATTCTATCAGCCTCACGCATAAACGTCTAGAGTGACAGTGGGCTGCATCCAACTGCTCCCAGCAATCTTTATCAGGTCGTTTTTCTATGGAGGGCCATCCTACGCTGTGCTTTCCAATGCAAGGTCTCCAATCGGAGTTATTGAGTCTAATTTATTTATCAGATCTACTCACTCTGTTCTTTAGCTTCTCCCTGATGAATGGCTTGAACATTTTCCAAACTACGTTGAAGATCATGGGCTGCTTTACGAAGTGCACCTCCTTGAGACGCAGAGGCATCGCGTCTTGGATGAAAGTGAGAAGACGCTTTGAGAAACTTGGAGTCAGGCCCATTGTCTGGAAAGAAAATAACATGGGTTAATTCATAATTATCGCATAGAACATACTAAGTACCTATTACTCAAAGAACCGGAAGCAGCGGCGAAAGCTAGTTAAGCGTGCCTCAGCCCTAACATGACAACTACGATCACTCCGCCATGAGTGCTACGACTAAGAAAGCTCTCCTCAGTTCACCGATTATCAGCCTTACTGCCAGTGTTACTTATATACTTGGGAGAATATCTAAATATGAGGGGCGGGAGGAGTTACGTAGTCTTAGCCCAGGCTTTCCATTGACAATCCCATCTCTAGTGCTTACTATGCTCATCCCTAGACTTTGACAGATTAGGTACTTTATGATCGATAAAGAGAATAGTGTAAGGGCGAATTTATTCGCTAAATACGTTTAGGGATCGTTGTGCAAGCTGGCATTATTACCTATCTGTTAAAGAGAGTTAAAAAGAGCTAACTTTGAAGCCGGGTTTTTGACAGAGACGCGGTTCATTTACAAAGGTCATAATACAATCGTTTTCAGTCTATCCGAAAATGATTAATTTCCTGAACAATAAATAATAAATAAATAAATATTGCTGGACACTTCACATAGCGCTATCTAGCCCCAAACTAAGCAGAGCTATGGGAACCAGATAACTGATTATTACATAGAAAACCATCCAGACCCGGAACAATTATCTGTAGATCATGCAAACATTTGTTCCGCGGTGGGAATCGAACCCGCTACCTCCTGCGTCTCAGCCGGCTGGGCTACGGAGGTCGTCAATTCCCCGAACAATAGGAAGGAAATAACCGAAGCCCGTTTTAAAACCTTAACATAATAACGCCTGATTATTATTCTAAGGTTAACCATTTCGTGTTTGCTCCTTATGAAGTACGAAATAACGTATGCATCACCGATTTTGTACACTGAAAATGGTTACATGCGATTTTACGCATCAACAGTTTAATCCACTTATTAATCGGGTAAGGTACACACGGCTACACATCAAGCTATACATTTCCAGTATAAGCTGACCTCGCATTGTGTAGGCTTTTCGTAGAATGAGAGGTTAGTTTATACTGGAATAGGTATAGCTTGATGTGTAGCCGTGTGTACAATCGACCTAGTTGCGGCTTACCGCTGAGCTCGAGGTAAAGATCAAGTTAAGGAACAGAGGAACTGACAAGTGGATCGACTCATAATATTTTTAGCGACCTAAACTTCAATGCGAGAACAAGAAATTTAACATTAATTTTACTTAGGTTTTGCACAATCAAATCACAAGGGTATTTTTCAAACGTCAATTTTAGCCGCATGTTGGTCCGCATCCACGACAGGTCGATACATAATTTTAGCCGCATGTTGGTCCGCATCCACGACAGGTCGATACATAATTTTAGCCGCATGTTGGGCCGCATCCACGACATCCACGACAGGTCGATACATTATTTTAGCCGCATGTTGGTCCGCATCCACGACATCCACGACAGGTCGATACATTATTTTAGCCGCAAGTTGGTCCGCATCCACGACATCCACGACAGGTCGATACATTATTTTAGCCGCATGTTGGTCCGCATCCACGACATCCACGACAGGTCGATACATTATTTTAGCCGCATGTTGGTCCGCATCCACGACATCCACGACAGGTCGATACATTATTTTAGCCGCATGTTGGTCCGCTTCCACGACATCCACGACAGGTCGATACATTATTTTAACCGCATGTTGGTCCGCATCCACGACATCCACGACAGGTCGATACATTATTTTAGCCGCATGTTGGTCCGCATCCACGACATCCACGACAGGTCGATACATTATTTTAGCCGCATGTTGGTCCGCATCCACGACATCCACGACAGGTCGATACATTATTTTAGCCGCATGTTGGTCCGCATCCACGACATCCACGACAGGTCGATACATTATTTTAGCCGCATGTTGGTCCGCATCCACGACATCCACGACAGGTCGATACATTATTTTAGCCGCATGTTGGTCCGCATCCACGACATCCACGACAGGTCGATACATTATTTTATTTATTTTTGTTTATTTGAGACAACAAACTATTATGCCTAAATAATACTAGTCTTAATAATTATTAGGTACAAGATGTCTTACAGGCATAACCAGCACCGTTGTCCACAGATTACGTTAGATGGTGGGCATGAGTGTTTACAAATATTACTCGTGCGCGATAACTTGGGACCTGCTAGGAATGCGACTCCCCGACCGCTTCCCCTGCACTTCCCCGATGGCGCCCGTATTGTACCGTTCGCATCACTATTTTTTACTAGGGTCTTTAGTCTCGTACTGGCCTACGTCACGTAACGACGCGCTCTGGAATTCTTTTAGTTTTCGTTTGTGTTATTGTTTTGTTGTCTGGAAAAAGAAGTCAACCATGTGGACAGGCTTCGACAAAAGTATTGGGACGATGACCTCTTACAAGAGACGAATGAATCGCAATTAATTGTAAATTTATCGGATACCTCTTCGTCAAGTGATTATAGTGAGACTGAGGACGAAGAACAACCTCTAGAAGGCATAAATCCACTTAGTAGTGACGAAGATGAGATAATGTAAATAATAGATAAAATAAATGTATAAACTTAAACATTGTATTTTTATTTTATTAAAATAGTGTAAAAAAATTAGATAAAAAGCAGCGTCCTCCCTGAGTAACATAATAAATTAGGTTAAAAAAAACAAAGACGAAGCCGCGGGCGGCTGCTTGTTATATTCGATTTTTTGCGGGCGGTACAAACACGCCAATATGACGTCACCGCGCTCAGGTCCCAACTTATCACGCACGGGTAATACATACAAAAAATATAAATATATAGATAAACCTATATTATGCAGGCAAGCAAGTGCCTAGGTACCTACGTACCTACACAATACAGGTTCACATTTAGTAATGAGTAACTTAGTCGCTAAAACTTGAAATTGGACAATCAGACAGGATTGTCTGATTGATTGCTTTCTTAAACAAGGCGGGTGAGCTTGCAAAAAATTCAATTTCCAAGAAATGATCGTTACATAACTTAGGAATTGTATTGAGTGGCGCTCGCTCACCTGCGTTCGCGTTACAAGTAGTAAGTGCGATAACGCTTGCGGCTCTCTCGGATGGAATACGAACGATATGGAATAGGAATGTACTCGTATATTAGGTTAACAAGTTTGTTACAGTCAAATTTATTATGGCAGATATTATATATTAGCAGTTGATCAAAGAGCAGTCTTCTCGTCTTAAGTGTTGGTAAAGAAAATTTATTTAGAAGTATTATTAGAAATTATTTTATTAGAAACAAGACTAGTGTATCTTTCGATCAGTCGATCGATATTACACTTGTAAACTTCCTATGACAAACGATTACTCATCCACACTAATATTATAAATTCTAAGGCTCTGTATAATAATAAATAAATAATAAAAAATGCTGGACATTTCACACAGCACTATCTAGCTCCAAAATAAGCAAAGCTTGTACTATGGGAACCAGATAACTGATAGAAATCTTAAATACTTTTTTTTTGTAAATACAAACTTATAATATATAGAGAAACAACCAGACCCGAAACAAATAGGTATCTGTAGATCGTGTAAACATTTGTTCCGCGGCGGGATTCGAACCCGCTACCTTCTGCGTATATATGTCTGTTTGTAACAACTAAACGGCTGAACCGATTTCGATTAAATATGGTATGCAGATACCTGGATTGAGGCATAGGCTACTTTTTGACAAACCACGTGTGAGAAGCTGCGAGCGGAAATTAGTACTTATATAGCTTAGATACGTAAAGGATAATAGACGGGCTGCGACCGCACGAAATCGGCCGATACGACAGAAAACAAGAGTAGCTTCACGATATTACATTTTGCGGTCATACATCGTTCGGTGCCGCAACTACGGATGTATAAACTGGAGTAGAACTCCAGGTATATAAGTACATAACCTGTCGATGTTTTTCTTTAGAACCTTCCTGAGACATATACGGTTTTCCTTATCATTAAGGAGAATCCACTTCCTACGGATAAAACAAGCGGATGTTGGCGAAAAATATTGTACTTTAGATAAACTTAAACGTAGGTCTGGGTATACATATTAGGATACCTAATAAGGCTAACTTAAAGTAAAGCAAACTATATTTACACAACTTCCTGCGATTTTCGTAATATTCTCGTTACAATTTAAAACAGCCTTCATAATAGAGCCTGTTACGAATTGCATGTTTTGTTAAATCACAAGAAAAAATAATAATTGATATTCTTTCTTTTTTTTATACTACATAAATGGCAAACGAGCATGCAGTCCACCAGATGTTAAGTGGCTACTGCAGCCCATGGATATCCACATAGAATTCAAAACAAGGTATTATGTTGTCTTGATCTCTATGTGGATACGTTGCCATACTATAGGACTTAGCTGTTATTCCTATGTGCCAGTAATTACAGGAACATACCATTACCATCTAACCGGAACACAGCAGCACAAGTACTGCTATTTGGCGGCAGATAAAGGTAAGGCGGTGGTGCCCACTTCCTCGAGCCCGTTCACAAAAGCTCTACTGCCAGTAATGTTTCTTTTATTAAATTTAATTCATTTCTTTCTAGAAGTAAATATAATGACAAGTTGTTCGTATTTGATGTTGATACATAACAGAAAACATAAAGGACATAAAGATGAGCATAACCATAAAAAAAAAAATCTTCCAGTATACCTTTGAGGCTAGAGAGGAGTGAGATGGTTTATTTATACACACGGCTACACATCAAGCTATACATTTCCAGTATAAGCTGACCTCGCATTGTGTAGGCTTTTCGTAGAATGAGGTCAGCTTATACTGGAAATTATAGCTTGATGTGTAGCCGTGTGTACGTACTTTTTGTTTTTCTTTCCACGAAACCTTATTTTAATATGACTATTAATGCTCTTAGACGACCCGACACTCGATCAAAATCTGTCGCGGAGTGCTATAGTGCTCTACAGAAATTGGCTGAGAAACATAGTGTAACTATCAAATAGACTAAAGCTCACGGTTCCTATCCAGAAAACAACAAGGCAGACTTCCAAGAGAAGGAACCAAGCTAACACCAAACACAAATGATATTAATCTCTCCAATCCGCCAACTGCGGAAATAAAAAACAGACTGAGGATGAATTCTGAAAAGGAGCACCAGAAATACTGGGAACGTAGAGCGAACTGCAAGCAGACAAAGACAGTGCTTCCGACAAAAAACAGAAAAAGAACAAACACCTTGCTAAAGATGAAACGCGAAGATCTAAGGATGATGGTGGGAATCATCACGGGACACTGCGAACTTAACCATCACCTCCTAAAGACCGGAGCCACGGACAGCGGACTTTGTCGCGGATGCCTTCGGGAGGAAGAGACTGTGGAGCACGTGATACTCCACTGCACTGCCACAAACGACGCAAGACTAAGAACGGGTCTGCAAGGGGTCATCGAATCCTCATGCTCCATTACCACCACTACTACTTCAACATCCACGGGGACCCTGGAAAGCTGCTGCCACCAACCCAAAGTCCTACTCCGTTACTTCAAGAAGTTAAGATGCCTGGGGTCAGGTTAGAAGGGGGGTAATGCACAATACACCCCAATGCGGAACGTCAGTGCAGATCTTTTATTCCCCCCACCCTAGAGTTAGAATTATGACTATTTAAAAAATAAAAAATACTTAATTTTACACCCAATAAAAACAAACAAAGTCCCTGTTATCGTTAAGAGCGATCGCTTCCAGATAACATTGCGATGGATTGGATTTACATTACGATACATGACCGTGGCATTCATGGGATTTTGTATCATTGGATTATTGAGTCAAATCACGAAAGCACCTGCTTCCTTAATAAGTACAATCGGTATCAATGAATAATCTAGAGTCGGAATCACCTCGGGCGTGTGACGTGATGTCCCTTGAGTTTCAATCTAGGCTTTATTCTATGGAAGAACCTTTGATTCAATAGTGACCTACATTTTCCTCTCTTTTCACGGTTAACAAATAAATTATTGTGTAAATAAATAAATATAGCTGGATATTAAGTAATCGGGAGATAATGAATAATTATTACCCGTGCGCGATAAGTTGCGACCTGAGCGCGGTAACGTCATATTGGCGTGTTTGTACCGCCCGCAAAAAAGCGAACATAACAAGCAGCCGCCCGCGTCTTCGTCTTTGTTTTTTTTAACCTAATTTATTATGTTACTTAGGGAGGACGCTGCTTTTTATCTAATCTTTTTTACACTATTTGAATAAAATAAAAATACAGTGTTTAAGTTTATACATTTATTTTATCTATTATTTACATTATCTCATCTTCGTCACTACTTAGTGGATTTATGCCTTCTAGAGGTTGTTCTTCGTCCTCAGTCTCACTATAATCACTTGACGAAGAGGTATCCGATAAATTTACAATTAATTGCAATTCAACAAAACAATGACACAAACTATAACAACAAAAACTACAACAACAAAACAATAACACAAACGAAAACTAAAAGAATTCCAGAGCGCGTCGTTACGTGACGTAGGCCAGTACGAGACTAAAAACCCTAGTAAAAAATAGTGATGCGAACGGTACAATACGGGCGCCATCGGGGAAGTGCAGGGGAAGCGGTCGGGGAGTCGCATTCCTAGCAGGTCCCAAGTTATCGCGCACGAGTAATACAATGTGTAATTAACTAATATTGTAATAAAGGCTATCGATAAGATACGCTTCATGCAGGCATTATTATTCAATGCATTAATAAATAATTCAAATTAAGCTTGTCAATTTGAATTATTTATGTAATTGGTAGAATGAGTTTTGTGGGCCAGAGTTTGTGTATTAAAGAAAACAAGTTTAAAGGCACAACTCAGGCTTTTACACTGAAAAACCGAATAAGATGAACTCTATTATGTTGATTCCATTTAAGTTGCCTATTATGTTTAAACAACCTGTTATAGTACATTTATTCTACAAAAATAAAATTGTTAAAAATTAATAAATTAAACCAACCACTAAAAGAGGTTATTACAACACAATAGTTTTGGTTTATTCGAATCTAAGTAAGTCTAACTGATAATTTAATAAAGCCAACATATTAACGAAGTAGAGTTAACAAAATAACTTAGTTAAATATAATATAATCAGGAGAAATTTACCTTTATAGTTCAACTATATTTATTTTGTTAATCCAACAAATCATGTCGGTAGGTGCTATATTAACCTAAAATACACGGTGTCCTTTAAATCACTGTTTTCCCAGAACAAACGTTGCTCAGACCATGGTCTAATAACTGTTTATAGCATCAAATAAGAGAATATAAAATAAAAATCTAGACCTTCTCAAGTATGTCTAACTTTGTTCAAATACTAACCGTGACTTAAAGTTCATGGGTACGCTAGCCGTAGCGTATTACCTACTTCTTAGGTACCTAGTAGCTACCGGTCAGCTGACTATGTTGTAGGGCGTAACGTTAAAATAGACGTTTTCAGTTCTCAACTTTTTATATTTTTCTAAGACCGATTTCGTTTTGTTTTTTAATTTGATGTTATAAACAGTTATTACACCATGGTCTGAACAACGTTTGTTCTGGGAAAACAGCGATTTAAAGGACACCGTGTATAGACTGAAAAAAGGTTAAAACAACCTATTCGGTTTTTCAGTGTACACCAGGTTGCACCAGCTAAAACGTGTAATTCTGCTGAAGAATAGAGTCACATGTCATTTTAGTATAGAATGTAGAAACATTTATATGGGTGACCATACAAATATGTATGTGTATATGATATAAGTAAGCACAAGAACAGACGCCTACAATTCTGAAACGAACTTATAATACATATAAATGGTAATGTATGCAAGTAAAGTAAACTGTAAGAGAGTTAGTTGCGCCGAACCACATCGCATATGTAACTTTTTAACAAAAACCAACTATAGCCAACTTAACCAAACTACTGAACTGATTTTGATGAAATTTCTATGAATTTCTATTTATGATATGAAAGTATGTATATCCTTCGAAATAAAAAAAGAATTTTCCAAATTTGTTGATAAATAACGGAGCTCTGAGGTAATAACAAACATAAAACCGAATTGCGTCCCTAAAAAATTTGAGGGTTGCCCTCGATTTTTTTGGGATCCCATCATCAGATCCTGACTTGGTGGCTGTGGGACCACCTAGGAAGAATGGGACCCTTTAAGAATTCTCGAATCGGTCAAGGCGTCTTCGAGTAATCGGTGAACATACCATCTACCATCTGAGGTTTTCCCATTAGACTACGACATGGCACGCTTCAAGAGAAATGTAAAGAGGTTTCTACAGTGTAGGGAACGCATCGACAATACCCCGGGTGTTGCCGGTGTCAATAGGAGACGGTGACCGCTTACCATCAGGTGGGCCGTAAGCCTGTTTCCCCACAAATAACATAAAAAAATACATTAATAAAAAGATCCCGACGAATTCAGAACATCCTCCTTTTTGAAGGAGAAACTGAGGGTGGTTCATATCGTGCAGAGAAGTAGGTAAAATATTTTAAAGCAGAGATATTGGCGATTATAAGCATTACTATGGCCATGATGATGACAGAAATGAGGATATTCTTAGACAAAACCAAAGCCCAGAGGATTATCAAGCTGAAGTGGCAGAAGGCGAGGCACATACTTGTAACTCGAATAACTGACGGCCGTTGGGGTAGAAAGGTTCTCTATGTTTAACAGTGGACATCCTATATCTGATATCATGATGAATTATTAAATTATGGATACAAACCCTAACTTAACCCAAAGGATAACCATGGTTTGTGGTTTGCAAAGAGTAAAATTACGTTTTTGTAGTTACGAAGTGATTAAATTGGACCCAAGAGTTAATAACATTGCAACAGACACCAGTAGCTACCACTTATCCAAAAGTCCCTGAATAACGTACAGATAATTATATGTATTAAGTGTTTCAAAACGAACATAAACAAAGATAAGGTAGGTAACAATGCAAGAGCAGACACGCCAGACACGCTAAACTACATTTAGTTTGTATTCTTTGTTTGCCAAACAGAAACATGCACTTTTGTGTTGTTGCACTCTTGGACTAGTACCTAGGGTTACCAACCCTACTATACTCTGTCTACAGTATCCGACTATTATAAGAGTCCATCTACCATTATTATTATTTGCCCTGCAGTGGGACAGTACAGGCTCCAGCCTATACTGTCCCACTGCAGGGCAAAGGCCTTCCTTCCTTCCTTCCACTCCACTCTATCATGCGCGTGTGTAGTCCAGTCGATATACGAGTCGAGTTCGTCTTTCCATCGGCGTCACGGTCTGCCATGACAATTGTCTTTTGGGATCCACTCGGTGGTGAATTTTGTCCATAACCCCTCAGACATGCGGCAGACATTGCCCGCCCAATCCCACTTAAACATGGCAAGTAGCCATGGTGTCCAACGTCCGCGACTTGTATGTTGGGAGCGCACTTCACTTAAACATGGCAAGTAGCCATGGTGTCCAACGTCCGCGACTTGTGTGTTGGGAGCGCACTTCACTTAAACATGGCAAGTAGCCATGGTGTCCAACGTCCGCGACTTGTGTGTTGGGAGCGCACTTCACTTAAACATGGCAAGTAGCCATGGTGTCCAACGTCCGCGACTTGTGTGTTGGGAGCGCACTTCACTTAAACATGGCAAGTAGCCATGGTGTCCAACGTCCGCGACTTGTATGTTGGGAGCGCACTTCACTTAAACATGGCAAGTAGCCATGGTGTCCAACGTCCGCGACTTGTGTGTTGGGAGCGCACTTCACTTAAACATGGCAAGTAGCCATGGTGTCCAACGTCCGCGACTTGTGTGTTGGGAGCGCACTTCACTTAAACATGGCAAGTAGCCATGGTGTCCAACGTCCGCGACTTGTGTGTTGGGAGCGCACTTCACTTAAACATGGCAAGTAGCCATGGTGTCCAACGTCCGCGACTTGTGTGTTGGGAGCGCACTTCACTTAAACATGGCAAGTAGCCATGGTGTCCAACGTCCGCGACTTGTATGTTGGGAGCGCACTTCACTTAAACATGGCAAGTAGCCATGGTGTCCAACGTCCGCGACTTGTGTGTTGGGAGCGCACTTCACTTAAACATGGCAAGTAGCCATGGTGTCCAACGTCCGCGACTTGTATGTTGGGAGCGCACTTCACTTAAACATGGCAAGTAGCCATGGTGTCCAACGTCCGCGACTTGTATGTTGGGAGCGCACTTCACTTAAACATGGCAAGTAGCCATGGTGTCCAACGTCCGCGACTTGTGTGTTGGGAGCGCACTTCACTTAAACATGGCAAGTAGCCATGGTGTCCAACGTCCGCGACTTGTGTGTTGGGAGCGCACTTCACTTAAACATGGCAAGTAGCCATGGTGTCCAACGTCCGCGACTTGTGTGTTGGGAGCGCACTTCACTGGCATCTTATTTTATTTTTTGAACTAACATGTTTTGTTGTTACAAAAATAACTATATTTTATAATTTTTTACCCTCGACTTCTATATTGTTTGGGTGGAATGCTTTAAAACACCATATTTATGTAAAAACAGTTGACAGCCCTACTATGTACCTTTTAATTTGTTAAACACTTGTGGGTGAATCATCGGGTCACATCACACTCCATTATGTTAGAACGCAGTTTCAACACGGTGCTTCAGAATATGTAAAGCTGAAAGGGATGATTTTAACTTTTCCTAAATTGCATTTTTTTTATATTATATATTTAGACAAACAAGCTGACGGGCCTGTCAAGTACTGCAGTCGCGTTAGTCATTTTTATGTTTGACAAAATAACTGATGTAATAATGAGTTTGGTTCATCATATATGTATGTTCTCCAAGAAACCGCAAGTTCAAGTGCGACTCACTCACTTCTTTAACGTGCAACATGTTTCAACTATGTTAATTCAATCAGCTAATTAACAGACTTTTTGCCAAAACAACAGATTTTTATCAAATTATTCTTCGGTGAACAATATCGAAAAGTCGCAGAACAAATATTGTTCTAGTGACGTCAATTACCATTTACGGGTTAACATACATAGGTATTCCGAAGCACTCTGTATTATCTATATATTTCTTTTACAAATTCAACCTTTTAAAAAATTAACTCCGCTTAATAACATGTTAGATGCCTCGAAAAACAATGATACAAGTTCAATTTCATGAATATTTATACCCGGGATGTTAAGTTAGCAAAACAATGAATCAATATTGTTGTTTATAGTGGAAAATACTTCAATCAAGGCCTTGAAGGTAACTATTGCTTGTGAAAATGCCCCATACAACTTGCAAACTGCAAACAGATCATATTATTTCTTCTAAGTTCGATTACTGCAGGTCAAATGTTTGCAAATGTACAAAAATATCTTCCGAACTTGGACCATAAAATTAAATAGTACATAGACAGTACTAATGCTGTATCTTTCTTTATCTTAACTGTAGTTGGAACAAGCTTAAGGCTGATGTCAAGTGGTACCTACTGCCTCATAGGTCACTCTCCTTAGAAACGTGCCCTACAATAGTCCGTGCCTACAATGCACTGCCCTGCGTCTATCTATAGAGGCATACAGGTGCCTCATGAGCCTATAATTCCACCAGCAACCATACCCTTCAAACACAGCTGCTTATCGGCAGAAATAAGTATGGTGGTGGTACTAGCGAAAGTGATAACAGAATCTGTACCTTACGTATTGTTTGTTCACACAGATGACACAGAGATATTTGATTACAAACACATCATGTTTGATGCATTTCTGCATCTCTAGCAAGAAGAGCATGGAAAACCTATTTTATAATCTGAAGACGGCTTTCAAGGATTTCAAAATAGATAATAGATCACCGTTAGTCAGATGATATCTTGAAAACGGTGGTAAAGCACTAGCATTGAATGGCGCAGGATTAATAAAATTGACCTGCAAATGAACACTATACACAAAGAGTTACACGTATACACGTACTACAAAACTTAACTTCTGTACCCATTTCTTTTGTGCCAGCAGTGGGTTGATGTGGTCTGATTAGATCAATACAATACACTCTTTCGTATTTCAGTACATCCTTCATATATATCTTCTATGGGTAAAGACATTGTGTTGTAAGTGTAACACACAGAGCGAATTAAAATTCAAGGAAAATAATTGAAATTCGTGAACCTCGCCTGTTTTACAGTTTGGTAACATCGCACAATTCAATTGAAACAATGACCTACATACGAATGCTTTTGTCTCATATACCTAATTTCCTAAAGAAAAAACAATTAGTAATGAGCCGACATCGCTTGCCAAAACACGCAGATAAAGGATTCTGAACTCTATGACAATGCTTGCAAAGGTTGATGACTCGACGTCGTCATCAGCTTTGCCAACATTGTCGAAATGCATGTTTAGTCCTCTCTACCACAACAGATGACTTGAACCAGGCGGACCTTGAATGTGATGAGGTAGCTCAGGTTGATCTCAATTGCTCCAATAAAATAATGGTACAACATATAAAAGAAGAGAGACGAACGTGTCGGAACAACAGCTAAAACAATTGACTTCTTTCAATCAGTTTGGCATGTTGGTTTTATCTTTTGTTCTCTATAAAACATTTAGTTACTCGTTTGCAATAATGGAATTATTTATGAAGCTATCGATACTATACTACAGACGATATTAGGTATTTCTCAGTAGCATCAGTTTTATTAGTAAGAGAGGACTCATTGTTTGTGAACTTGTATGAAAAAGTAAGATTTTAATATGAAATTAGTAAATTTCTACGTGACTCTCATCATAACTCCATCTATATGGTCGAGCACATCCCATTTAATGCTGTATTTTTTTTTCGAATGGACTAATCTCGCTGTTGGCCTCTGAGGCCGTTGCAGCTTAACCGAGCTTTTAGCGAGCGCAGAAGGCGCTCAGCCCAGTAATTTTTTGATAAGGCAACTAGCGCAAGCACCACTTAGGTACGAACCTCGGCTTGGGCTGTTGCCGGGACGGGGATAGGAGAGAAACGCCCGGGTACGTGCTTGTACCTCGTATAGGCGGTGACTGAAGGGACTCGTCGACCTCGCCGGCGAGGTCGGTGTATTTGTAAATTGTTTGCTCTGTCTAATGTGGATGACTCTTCCGCATTAGCGGAAGTGATTTCGTCATCCGGGTCTCCGAGAACGTGTCTCGGACGACGGAGGGTTTACTGCTGTAGCACACAGTACGAGGTATATACCTAGTTCTCCTTTGTTTTTGTTTATGTTTTACGTTAAGTAATGTATGTTATTTATGCATACTATTTCATTGTTCTTTTTTTGTCTTTTCTCTGTCTTAAAATGTAACTGTATTGTATATTGTGTGCTAATGTAGTGAATAAATGATTGCTTCTGTCTTATCTATAATTTTATTGACCTTTATATTTTGATGAAAGTGCTACTTTTTTAATTCCAGTAATGTCAAGCCTTCTTCTACACACACATTTATTGATGTAACACGGTCGTTTCAGTGCGTCTGCAAATGTCATTTTCTGAAAACGTGTCTTTTTTACAGGTGTTTTTACAAATATTTTGCGCCGTCATCACACCATCATACGATATTTTTTCTAGTACATTGCTGCAGTCTAAGTATAGCTATTTTGTCTAAGGCCAGGGTTCTCAGACATGAGGTATGCGGTCTACATAATTATCCGAAATATCCTTGCTGACGGTAAGCAATAGTTAAAATAATAAGCCAAAAATATTTTAGAGGGTAGTTATTTACTTTTGCCCTGGCGCACTAACTTGAATGAACAAGTGTGTCTTGACCACAACTGGTCTATGCTGATAGTAGTACGAGTATATGCCACGAAACCAATTTCGAAAACTGCGATGTAATTTATGCCAAATCAATTAAACTGTTGGTAATATTTCAGATAATAACGCACACCAGCGGCGTAGCGTGGATGTCGGCCGCCCGGGGCGGAAGACAATTTTGCCGCCCTCTTATTTAGGTACGATTATTTCAATTTAATATATACTAGGTATACATTACATAAATTAATTCTAGAGAACTTTTAGGCAAGAAAAGTCATCATTATTTTGCATTATATAGGTTAGATTTAAAAAAAAAGTTTATCTAAGTTTTACAATCACGAATTATTAATAAAAAAATTATTTTACTTCAATAAGTAATAAAAAATTCCGTGCTCTTTTCAATCGGTACGAATTTATAGTTGCGATAAAAATATGAAATGGTTCAAATATTTTTATTATTTATTGTGAAGTTTTGCCGCCTCCTAAAAGGTGTCTGACACAGACCTTTTGAATGAGAAGAATCGTAGACGAAGTCACCGACATAGCACAAAGCATTAGTAAGCTGAAGTGGCAGTGGGCAGGGCTCACAGCTTGAAGAACTGACGGCCGTTGGGGCAGAAAGGTTCTCGAGACCACGCACTGAAAGCGTAGCGTAGGGCGGCCTCCCACTAGATAGAAAGAAGATCTGATAACGGTTGCTGGGAGCCACTGCAGGCCGCACAAGATCGGTCGCTCTGGAAATCCATGGTGAGATCTATGTTCAGCATTGGACGTCCTTTGGATGATAAGATGATGATGATGATGACCAGCCTTTTGATAGCCTGGTCAGATGATATCGTAAAAACGGTGAGAGGTCCCTGCATTTGATTAGCGCAGAATCGGAAGAAACGGCGTGCTAACAAGGCCTAGGAGGTCAAAAGTGGTTACGCTACACACATGGGTTCTGCAGGAACGAAAAATATCTAATAAAGTTAATTTCACTTTAGAATTACAAGTAGCATCGATCTCTCTAAGTACCAATTGAACGCAGTGATATACTAATGCGTCTGCTTACCTGTTTGAAGCCCATATTGTGGAAGTCCATCAACACAACGGTGCCATTGACCTGTGACTCGGGTTCAAGAGTCGCAGCCACGTGGATGAGGTAGAACAGTCGGAATAGCTGGTCTGCAGTCACCTTACTCGGGTCCCATGAACCTGACAAATTAAAATAAATGTATGAAGATTAATAAGATTTTCAAAAACATCTTTTTGTTATGAGAAGGCCTATAGTTTTCGGTTTAAGTGCCAAATTTCATTGAGCATCATACAAACTATTTGTTTTCTAACATTAATTTATCTATTTTAGTTAGAATCGTTTCGCATTTTTAAACATAGTATTTATTCTATATTTAAGTACATTGTTAAGTAGGTATTATAGTGCCTATTTTAAAGTAGCTGGCATTTTGCAGATTTGATAATTTGACTATTAGGCATCGTCATGGATTTTGTCAGGTATGAAAGTATAATTTATATATTTTGCAAAAAACAATTATATTTATTTAAATAACGTTGTAGTTAGACTGCCATTTGCAGCGGCCAATAAAATAATAATACAAGGGTAAAGCACTGATTATTTCATTTTGTTTTTGCGACAAAACTACTTGCTTCCTGTTACAACTTGATAATGTCAAAATGATGGTGTAATTAACTAGGTAGGTATAAAAAAGACTAAAATGTACTTTTTTATGATACTTTGGGACCAAAGATTTTGCGAATATTCGCATACGGAGCCTCCGCATCGATTTGAACATCTGCATCAGCAATAATCGATGCGGATGTAGATGCAGCGCAGGTCGCGTCAAGAAAGAAATTGGGTGGTGCTTGCGAGTGGCGCGTGCCGCGAGCACGTGCTGATTGACCAATAGAAGCGAAGATTTCGGTGACAAGATCCGACGCGTTTGTTTTTGTTAATTATTTGTATCTCGTAAACCAATCATAACGTATTTACTTGCGCTTATCGTATGAACTTTGCAGTTTTTGAGTGTTATTGTGAGCATACAGTGAGTATTTGCAGTTAATCTATATCTATACTAATATTATATAAAGGAAAGATTTGTATTTTTATGTGTGTGTATGTTTGTAATGAATAAACTCAAAAACTACTGTGCCGATTTCAAAAACTCTCACCATTGGAAAGCTACATTCATCCTGAGTGACATAGGCTATATTTATTGCTAGAAAAGATTAGGGATCCTTATTAAAACTTAAGTAACGTAACTCATGGTTTAAAAAGTGGCCTAAAACGTCTTTCGTCGCATGCGCTGCGGAAACTATTGATGATAGAACAAAAATATGTTCTACAATATTAAAGAACATATCATATCATCAATCAATTATTATAAAGAGGAAAGATTTGTATTTTGTGTGTATGTTTGTAATGAATAAACTCAAAAACTACTGTGCCGATTTCAAAAATTCTTTCACCATTGGAAAGCTATACTCACCCTGAGTGACATAAGCTATATTTATTGCTAGAAAAGATTAGGGATCCTTACTAAAACTTAAGTAATGTAACCCTAGATGTAAAAAAGTGCCCTAAAACGTCTTTCGTCGCATGCGCTGCGGAAACTACCTATTGATGATAGAACAAAAGTATGTTCTACAATATTAAAGAACATATCAATTATTATAAAGAGGAAAGATTTGATTGTTTGTTTGTTTGTATTGAATAGGCTCCGAAACTACAGAAACGATTTAAAAAAAATTCACTGTTGGGAAGCTACATTATCTCCGGGTGACATAGGCTACTTTTTACCCAACTGCTCAGAAGGCGGATAATGTTTTTATTGAAAAACTACGCGTGCGAAGCTGCGGATTGGTCAGCTAGTAGTTTATATTTTTGTTAACGATGTTTCTAAGAACAATCTAAGGACCACATCCACATATATGTATCCGCGGATGCCAGTCTTCAAAAATTCGCTTCCGCATCGGCATCTGCAAAATCCCTGTTTGGGACTATACAATGCATGTTAAAATCTCTGGAACTCTTCCGAAAAACTGACTTTTTGTAGAAGCAAGTATAAATTAATAATAAAAGAAATCTCATACAAAACCCGTAATAAATTTCCATTTTACAGCTGATACCAAAAAGGTAAAATGATAATCTTCGGATCGGCTGAGATGATCTCCATCACAATAGCTAGGAACCACCCCAGTCAACGAAGTGATCCTATAGGAGTTCCTTTTTCCTTTTGAGGTACGAAACCTTAAAAGTAAGTTCGTTTGAGCTAAGAGCCAAGTCTGATATCAGATCATAATTTTCAAAATAAAGATAAACTCGCTGTTGCCACTTGTAGACTCCACAGAAATAGTAAATCGTTTAAAAGGCAAGGTGTACGCTTTTATAACAAACTCCTAAGTCCCAAGTGATGTACAAAAATTGACAATTAACAAATTTAAAAATGTAATTAAACGAAATTTATACAAAAAAGCCTACTATTAAATATTGGATTAGGTAGCAGATAGAAAAGCTTGGGATTAAAATTGCTCCAACTCATTCAAAAATGTTACAATTTAGATGTAATTTATTTTCTTTATTGTTATGTTTTGTACAAGGATCATTAAAAACAACCAGCCTTGTTTCTTGCCTTTCTTTCCTAGCTTGGTCACGAAGGAACAGGCAGTAAAATTGACGTTTCAAAGTGTTCCTTGTGCTTTTAATGAATAAAATATTTTCTTGACCTTGACTTTAGAGTCAGTGTTTCCTGATAACTACAACCTAGGGGTCTTCAAGTCGCGAGTGAATAGATTTCTTCTAGGCAAGCGTGTACCATCGTAGACTGCATCATCGTACTCGTGGGCGAGGCGAGATCGTACTCAAACACTAGCCTATTAATATATATAATTCTTCTGTACGGGTGTTTGTCGCCCAACTCCTCTCAAACGGCTGGACCGGTTTGGATGAAATTTTGTGTGTATATTTCAATGATTTCCTGGATGGTTTGAAAACACAATTGGACCCGCCCCTTATTACTTAAGCCAAATTGATGTCGCTTAGTTATCGCTAGTCAGGCCATCCCTTTCACACGTGAGGTACGTACTGTACGTGTGAAAGGGATAGCCTGACTAGAGATAGCGACGCGAGAGCAATTTGGCTTAGGTAATAAGGGTCTTCTTGTCGAAGTCCAGAAAATTTCAGACGAAGTCGCGGGCAAACCACTAGTAAATTTAAAAAAATGAGTTATTTTATTTGTAACCTGCCAGTCACAAGGATACTAACCGCCAACATTGACGATGAGTACTCGCCGCCCTTTGTGGTCTCGTCCCTTCATCACGTTGACGACTTTGTGTTCGAGGAAAGCTACTTTCTCGTGCTCTGGCAGAAGTCCATCCAGGAGCACCGCATTGTCGCGTTTGAACTCTGCTGCGCGACGCATCTGTTCAAACAAGAAAATGTTTTATAAAATTGACATCGTATGTCTTTACTTATAAAGAGTTATCTTATCTTATCTTACTTATCCATACTAATATTATAATTCAAAAGTAACTCCATCCCTCAGTCTCTCTATCTCTTTGTTACATTCTCACTACTAAACCTGCTGGACCAATTTTCTTTTTTTTTATGTTATTTGTGGGGAAACAGGCTTACGGCCCACCTGGTGGTAAGCGGTCACTTGTCGATGCGTTCCCTACACTTTAGAAACCTCTTTACATTTCTCTTGAAGCATGCCATGTCGTAGCCTAATGGTTAGATTATTGATTATGATCGGGATTGGGACATAGACTACTTTTTACTCGACTGCGCAGAATGTAATGTTTTTATTGAAAAACTACGCGTGCGAAGCCACCGGCCCAAGCTAGTAACTAATATTTTAAAGCGGTTTGTTTATTTGAAGTAAAATTTCTTTACGCACGCATGACTGGGGAGTAAGCTGGTGAATGCGTTACGAAAAGCGCGAACTGAAGTTGAGAGGGAGATATTTTGACGACCTCCGCGGTGCAGTGAGCGATTAGCCGACTGAGACGCAGGAGGCTACCTCCTGCGTCTCAGGAGTCGGGTTCGATTCCCGCCGTGGAACAAATGTGTGCACGATCTACAGATATTTGTTCCGGGTCTGGTTGTTTCTCTATGTATAATAATTATGTATTTACAAAAAAAATGTATTTATGTATTCTATCAGTTATCTGGTTCCCATAGTACAAGCTCTGCTTAGTTTGGGGCTTGATAGCGATGTGTGAAATATCCAGCAATATTTATTTATTTATATAAGTTAATGAAGATGGAAAGAGAGAGAGTTACGTTTCGTATATTCCTGTAGGAGCAAGAGAGAGAGGTGCGTGTGCACATTTTCATTCTCTCTTCCTCTCATAGCCAGTGCATGAAACATATATATATCTCAGTCAGTAATTCGTTTGACTATTTTTCGTAATTTCATTTCGATCTTGAACAATTTTTTAAATTAATATTTTGAAAAAGAAGTTTTACTTCAGTCGTATGGTCTAAATCACACTCGTTTTTTTTTTGTTGAAGGATGAATTTGTTGCTTGTAAGTTTGTGTGTTTGTAAGGGGTTATCTCAGAAACGATTCTGAAAATTAATCCACTGAAAGCAATCTCGGAACACAACACTATCCCCGAGGCCATATTTTCTTTTGATAAAAATCCGCGTGCGCTTATGAGTGTAACTACCACCTTCTCTGCATTACACAAATATTAACTTGAAGAAAATTCTAATTAACATTAATTTTGCCTATGTATTAGTTGTGTCTAAATCGAACGTCGCACAAAGGTTGTGGGCATGGGTATGAGGTGACGCTCGTAGAGGTGAGAGGTGACGAAGGCGATTACAGATTGGTGGGCAAGGGATGCTCGTAGACCAAGAGGCAGACCACCCGCCGGATGCCCGAATGACATTGAAATCGTAGCTGGGTGTCAATGGACGAGACTCGCAACTACTCGCAAGGGACCGGAAAGAATGGCGTAATAAAGAGGAGGCCTATACCCAACAGTGGGAGCAGACGGGCTGAGATGATGATGATGATGATGATGTGTTAGTTTACTAGTGCAACAAAGACAGCATTAATTTGTACCTTCAATTTCAATTCAGAGAATAATTACGCAATAAGTTTAAAGAAATAAATATTATGACATTCCCTTGTCAATACATCTATGAAAATCTGATGTATGTTCACATAAATATTAATTTGTTTATAAAAAATAGCGATAATCATAATTTCAATACTAGAAATAAAGATAAACTCGCTGTTGCTAGCTCGCTTGTAGACTGCTGCGTAGACTTTGTAATAAAGAAAATAAATAACGTCTAAGTTGTAACATTATTGGTTATTGAGTTGGAGCAATTTCAATACCAAGCTTCTCTATCATCCAAATAATACGATATCTTAGGAGGCTTTTTTATAAAGATTTTTGTTAAATTACGTTTTTAAATTTGTTAATAAATAATTATCATATCACGAAATGAAAATAAATACCTTATAGGTATATATAAAAGAAAGTCGTGTTAGTTACACTATATATAACTCAAGAACGGCTAAACCGATTTGGCTGAAAGTTGGTGGGGAGGTAGCTTAAAATCAGGAGACGGACATAGGATACTTTTTATCCCGTTCGATCGCGTTCCCGTGTGACGTGACATAAAACGTCAAAGAGAATACAAGTCACTATAAAACGTGGTATAACAAAAACGCATCTGACATGGAATAAAAAAACGCAAATGACAGCTAAACGTAATTTTATTTATGGTTAAGTATGGTTGTAAAAAGGTGGCCTACAACAATTGACAATTCTACCAGGGTGACGTATATTGACAGCCCGCGTCATGTGCATGTCAAGGCAGTACGAAGTTCGGCGGGTCAACTAGTATTGTAATATATACTGCTCAAGATTTGTCAAAGGGCAATGGAGCGCAGCATTCTCGGCTTTAAACGTGTCGACCGAGTGCGTAACACCATGCTGCGCTCATGCACCGGTATTGAAGATGTAGGGAAGATATCGGCTGGACTTAAGTGGGACTGGGCGGGCCACGTTGCCCGAATGCACTCCGAAAAATGGACGCCTGAAGACGGAAAGCGACGTCAGGGTCAGTCGAGAAAGCGTTGGCGGGATGATTTCGACACCTTCCAAAGAGGATGGTGGAATATAACGACGGATAGAGATGCTTAGAGGGACTTGGGGGAGACCTTTGCCCAGCAGTGGGACGAGATAGGTTAAAAAAGAAATATATAAGTATATATACTTAACTGAGATATAAACTTTTCCCCTCCGACCCGGAAGTACAGCCTTTATTTTTAATTTATTCCAAAATTGGAATAAAGTGCTTGTCTATTTTTTTTATTAATAAGAATCATCAACACAGCATACACTGACAATATCCAGCGGCTACAATTATAAATGTTAGAACTTAGTGCTACTATAGTCACAGATGATAGACTGCATGCAATAATATTTTATGCCGAGCGAGTAAATTAATTGTATTTTAATGATAAACTAAGATGGCGTGCACTAACTTCTTGCCAACAATACATTTCATTATATTATAACAACTACAAAAATTTAAAAAAAAATCAAATAAGTTAATTCATTCCTATTTACAAATTTAAAATACAATTAAATTATATATGTACATATCAACTACATAACTATGTACATTATTAAAAAAAAGATTTAAACAAGAATCATCTTCAATGTGTGATGCACATGTATGTAGTAAATATTCGAGTTGCCATATTTACTTAACTCAAGATGACATTAAAATCAAGTATTGCAAGCAACACATTAAGCGACATTCAATAGATATCTTATTTCTTTAGCATATTAGCCAAGTCATATACATATTGGGTGTATGATAATATACGCACAACCATTAAAGGAGTTATTTTGATGAGCATAATAAATAAATCTGTGAAATCTTTACCATAGAAATATAAAATTTATTTTGGCATGTAAAAACAAACACTTTATTAGACTTATGTTGTGCTATTGCATAATGCTTGCCATCTAACCACAGATACTGTATTGGTGACGTCTTGAGATATCTCTTGTTGTCTCTTTCTAATCCAAAACCCAGAGCTATTTCCGAAAGAGATATCAAATCGGCCTTTACTTTTGGATGACGATTGCAAGAGTAGGCGGTAAGTTTTATATCGAATTAATCAACTAAACTTCGTCGATTTTCTTTAAAATTTGTAGTAATTAGTTAGTAACTAGTAGTTTTTTTTTCGAGAAGTCTTTTTTATGTTTGAGAAACCGTCACTTGAATATCGTCAGTATATTACCAAACAGTATGTATACTGGAAAGTTACACTAGACAAAATAAATACATACAAGACATCTTTAGTTATTGATAGAATCGGTACATCTATGAATAATTGAATTGCTAGTTAAAACAAAATTTAATAAAACAGTCATTGTGATATGTACATATGTAAATGATCGCTATTATAGTGATCTCTTCCAGACAGCCTTTGAATGGAAAGGATCATAAAAAACTGAAGATTGGTCAAGATGTATTTAAACCTATGTATAAAAAAGCCAAGCTACGGTAGATTCTAACCTTGGTACAACAAAAAAAGTAAAACACAGTTTAAAATTTGTTTAAAAAATTCCTTACTCATTTTTGTTCGCAATTTTTTTTATACAATGTTTAGCGGGTGTTTTATTTTTTTGTGGAATTATTTATCGTGAATTTCGGACTACAGGCAGAAATTAAAACGGACCCGCAGGATTACTAGATTATTTTACGATATATTTATGTTAATCCTACCATGTTTATTTTTATGTAGTATACAATAAATTGTTATCATTAAAATTTTACTATTAACACTCATATTTTTGTACACAGCCTTAAGAAGCCGGTGAACCCCGAGCGCAACTTCAATTCGGCCGCGTCAAAAACTTCGGCCTGAATATCGCTATTATTTAGTGACGAAGTTTAGCCACGCAGTGTCGCTCTGCGTGATAGCAATAGAACGATTCTAAATTTGATTAGATTTTGACCGTGTTCCATAATACCAAAAATGATGACTGAAAACTTATTGTATTTTTCTCATTGTGTTGTTATTCTGTAACTAGACGATATAATCTATGTTCCCATGACTAGGATATGTAAGATGTTGTTGTTTTTAATACGAAACAATTAGGTTGAAAACAGGTCTTTTATGACGTAAAAACATGCAGAATGCGATACGCTTCTATTTCATTTTAGGTAAGTATTTTGATCTATTATATGGTTGGGAACCTAGATAAATACTATTCAAATTAAAATAATACCTTATCAAGGTAGAAATATGCTCCAATTAGAAATGATCTTGGTAGTACGTGTGTATGGGCGATTCCCCTCCTGTATCCCCTTAATGACCAATTGACTTTCAAATACGAGAGAGGCCTAATTCCCTGTATCATTACGGAGAAAGGGAAGTGAGCTAGAACAAGTTCCTTACTGTTTATGCATAGACTCTTATCAGCTAGTAACGGGGACTTTCTCAAGTAATCACAACCAATAATTTTCCTGCGTTATAATTACGATATAATTAAATGGCTACCAACCAACCTGGGACGGCTTTAAGTACTAGATATTGCCTGAATAGCCGAGTTGCAAAAGTGGATAAATTATCCATAGGCGTATTAATATTATAACTACGAAAGTAACTTATCTTTTTGACTGTTTTCACGACTAAACGGTCGATGACACTTTGTAATTATACATATTAATTACTAGCTGACCAATCCGCAGCTGAGCACGCCTAGTTTTTCAATAAAAACTTTACCCTCCTTCTGCGCGGTTGGGTAAAACGTTACTCAGAGATAATGTCGCATTCTAATGGTAAAACAATTATTCAACTCGCACTAGTAGTTTTTGAGTTTCTTCGTTACAAACATACGAAAATACAAATCTTTCCTCTTTATAATATTAGTAATAGATGACTTGGATTGAGACATAGGTTACTTTTTATTGAATAACAACGCGCGCGAATCCGCGTGCGAAAGCTTGTTGACTCGTAATAATTGATCGATGTATTTAAAGTTATATCCATGGTTTTGGATAAATCGCACAAATTCGGGCGTGGTAGATAGTGAAGTCAAAGACATTTTAAACATTATGTAATTATAAGATTAAAATATCATTGATACGACATCGGGTATCTTGGAAATCCCTATCAAATATTAACTCTGATTAAATTAATTATAAAAGGTAACGTTGCGATAGGAGCATATCAAAAGGAGATTATCTAAGGGAATTCAGTTAGCATGGGCGGCGTTCAGCAAGCTGGACGATATATTAAAATCTTCCACCGTTCCACAATGTCTAAAGACCCGCCTCTACAACCAATGTGTCCTGCCAACATTAACCTACGGTGCTGAGACATGGACGCTCACGAAGGAGACTGTGCACAGGGTTAGAGTCGCACAGAGAGTCATGGAGCGCGCCATGCTCGGCATCACACTGCTAGACCGACTCCCCAATACTGAAATTCGCAAGCGGACTGAAGTTCAAGACGTCAGCAAGCGTATATTGGGACTCAAATGGAGTTGGGCAGGGCATGTGGCCAGGAGCGGAGATGGACACAGGTCGTCCACCGGTAAAATGGGTCGACAACATTATAAAAATCGCAGGTTGTAAATGGGTTAGAACAGCGCAGGACAGAAGCGAATGGCGACAACGAAAATCGGCCTATGCCCAGCAGTGGGATGAGAAGGGCTGACGATGATGATGATGAGGTAAATTGCAAAAATGATAAGTACCTATCGATTTGCATCTGATGACATCATCACTTTGCATTTAAAACTTATTACACTTTGTAATAAACTTATCTACACTTGAGAGCAATAAAATCGCACATCCGCACATTTTTACTTAAAAGTTAATTTTTTTTTTATTTGGAGCTTACAGCAAATTAAAATCAAATTAAATTAAAGTGCATAATCTAGGCATTCGCAGAACTGATAAAGGGTTGACATTTACCTGTAAAAACAACTCATTAGCAACAAAACAATAGACCCCCTTATGTCGCTCGATCCAGGTAAGGCCGGCGGCGGGATTTATCGCAGGTATAAAAGAGTGCATATTGAGGGAATGGTCATCATTTGCATACCAACGTACAGTGTGAAAGGTTCTCTATTGATATTGGCTTCAAACGGAACACGAAAATGGATACTACACCAGAAGTAGCCGCTCAAGTGGTTGCCCTTGTTGAATCGGGGCTTAAGCAAAGTCAAGTGGCTCGACAATTGAGTTTGAGCCGATTTACCGTTCGGCGTGTATACCAGAGGTATCAAGAGACTAGTGGCTACCAACGGCGACAAGGATCGGGCCGTCCCCGTGCTACAACAGAGCGTGATAACCGCTTTCTTATAACGACATCTTTAAGAAATCGTCGTTTGAACGCAGTTCAACTGGGCCAACGACTTCAAGAAGTTCGTGAAGTAGAAGTTAGCCGGTGGACAGTCAGAAGACGATTGAGAGAAGGTGGCCTGACTGCACACAGGCCAGCAAACGGGCCGAAATTGACCCCAGCCCACCGAGAAGCCCGCCTTCAGTTCGCTCGAGACCATTTGAATTGGACCGAAGAGCAGTGGAGTGCAGTCCTGTTCTCTGATGAGTGCAGGATGTGCTTGCATGGCAACGACGGACGGGGGAAGGTGTATAGAAGATCGGAAGAGCGATTTGCCCAATGCTGCATAACAGAACGTGTCGCCTATGGCGGTGGATCAATCATGTTTAGGGGAGGCATGTCTATGGAAGCAAAAACCGAGCTTGCCTTCATCACCGGACCGAATACTGGTCGCCAATCAAGAGGATTGACTTCCATACGATACATTGAGGAAGTACTCGAGAGCCACGTCGTACCTTATGCTGGGTTTATCGGCGAAAACTTTCTGTTTATGCAAGATAATGCAAGACCGCATACTGCTGGCATAGTGATCGAGTACCTTCAAGAGGTGGATGTGACCGTTATGGAGTGGCCAGCTCGAAGCCCAGACCTCAATCCCATCGAACATCTATGGGACGAGCTGAAAAGAAGAGTTCGAGGCCGAGATGCTCCTCCATCGACTCTACAGGAGCTGCAACAGGCGATCGCAGAGGAATGGGAGGCTATTCCTCAAGACTTTATCAAAAGTCTAGTAACATCAATGAAAACACGGATGGAGTCAGTGATTCAGGCTAGGGGAGGGAACACTCGGTTTTAATAACAAACTTTTAATTAATTTTATCTTTTAATTTCATAACTTTGACACCAATACTTGAATAAAGAATTTTTTACTAAACATGCATTTTTGTTATTGATGCACAAAAGCATTTTTATGTAATGATTGAAAGACAAATCAGATACCACTGGATAGGTATTAAAATAGACTATGAATCTGCATTACAGAAACATAATATTTTTTGTTTTTTTTTTAGTTATGTCAAAAAATCATGAATGTGCGATTTTTTTGCTCTCAAGTTTATGTATTCAACGATGTTGATATCTTATGTGATGATAGAAAGGTAATATAGACGATGTCATTTTTTTTACTACTTATATGGCAAACGAGCATGCAGTCCACCAGATGTTAAGTGGCTACTGCAGCCCATGGATATCCACATAGAATTCAAAACAAGCTATTATGTTGTCTTGATCTCTATGTGAATAACTTGCCATACTATAGGACTTAGCTGTTATGCCTATGTGCCAGTAATTACAGGAACATACCATTACCATCTAACCGGAACACAGCAGCACAAGTACTGCTATTTGGCGGCAGATAAAGGTAAGGCGGTGGTGCCCACTTCCTCGAGCCCGTTCACAAAAGCTCTACCACCAGTTAAATAAATATTTAAGAAAAAAAAATATCGCCAATTTAAATCGCTCTTGAATGACAGTCTTGTTATGATAATATTCGAGTTTACATACGCTGCAAACAATGGATCCATTTCCTCAGCACTTTCGATAATATGGTATAATAGAATGCAATGATGAAAACTACCAGTGAGCAATTTATTGAGCAGGCTATTGCAGAAGGTCAAGTTATAGGTAAACTAGGCTATGGCAATGGCAATGCCTAGCAACAGCTAGCGCATGCGCACGGCACGAGCCGGTTTTTTGCAACATTCAAGATATTTCCGATAAATCAGCTTTTGTAGTTCCATTTAGAATAAGAACTATGATAGGAAGGGTTGATAGCATCGCGAAATTGCGCAAATCATTATATTAACTAATAAATAGGAATCCAGTTATATTCCGAAAGATTTTTTCAGTTTATTTGATCGTAACATAGGTACAATTCAACAAAGTCAAAATCTTTTATTCATTAAAATCACAAGGATCACTTTGAAACGTCAATTTTTACAGCCTGTTCCTTCGCGACCAAGCCAGGAAAGAAAAGCAAGAAAACAAGGCTGGTTGTTTTTTTAATGATCCTTTTAGAATACATTACAATACAGAAAATATATTACGTCTAAATTGTAACATTTTGAACGAGTTGGAGCAAAATCAATCCCAAGCTTCTCTATCATCTAAATAATCCGATATTATATAGTAGGCTTTTTTATAAAGATTTTTTTTGATTGCGTTTCTAAATTTGTTAATTGTCAATTTTTGTACATCAAAGCGAACACCTTGCCCTTCTTTAAACTTATTGCGTAATGATTCTCTGGGGCCCATATTATAAATTGCACGAACAGCCCTATTCTGCAGCACAAAAACGGTGTTTATATCTGCATCAACCTTGTTTAAGTCCATTTGCCTGCCACGAATACTGATTGCTTGTCCATTTCCTAAGGTAAACAAAGAGTTGAAGAGTTTTTATCTCCCGACTATGGGCTTGCACACAAAACTATGATGCGACGTCGCATCGTAAAAATCTCTTTACTCTACTCCGTCAATTCGCATCGCGTCGGTTCGCAGTTTTGTGTACAAACCCAGCGCCACGTTAAAAATTCAAACCACGTAACTAGCTGTTGGATGACACGGAGTGACATTCTGACTATTTCTGTGTGTACTGGTCGCCTAATTTGCACAAGCGGGCACACTTCCACATAAATAACTATGTGAACAAACATAATTGCCAATAGATTACGATACGAGGTGCGGAATATTAAACTACCGCGATTTGCAACAGCACTTTTAGCCTGATGATTTCTGGGTGAAAAGAAGCTAGTTTGGGTGTTTCTTATTGCATTTCAGTTTTGACATAGCTCATCTCTATTTAGTGCAGTCTACCAATAAAAAAAATTAATTCAGATATAAAATGTATGTCCATACATTTTATATCTGAATAATAATTAAGTAAGTAAGTAATTATTAATTAATTAAGTAAATTAGCTAGTAGCTACCAAATTAAATTAGGTTAGTAGTTCGCCCCGAACTGAGATCTCGCGAATCTCTCATTAAAAACAAAAAAATATTATTTGTAATCTTAGACTATCAGAATAGTGACCCGAAATGCATAACCAATTATTTGAACTACAGTTTCATTTAAATTACAGGTAACGGGAGTTCGGAGTTCACGTTAAGTGGACACTTTTTAAAGGTAGAAATAACACGCATACCAAATTTCAGCACTGTGGGGTCACTGGTGTAACCCTGTGAATTTTGTCAAAGTTCAGTTTTTATAATGGCTAATAACTTAAAAAACTAACTAAGGTTTAAACTAAAATTAAAAACGGGGTCGAAATGGGACTATCCATTTGACTGGATAGTCCCATTTTGATTGTTTTTACCCCTCTTGAACCCAAATATCTCAACCCCCCCCCCCCCCCAATTTCACGATGATCGGAGATAAACACTTTGAAAGTTTTCCTCGGACGAACAAACATACATACATACATAAAACGCCGATTTGCCCAACTTGATTTGGAGATCTCGCTTCGTTCGATGAAAAAATATGCATTTAGGTCGAATCGAGCTCTGTACACTGGCAAGTGACAACTACCAACTATAAATATGACCCTACAATATTCACTTACAAATCGAAATAACAATGTGGCGTTTCGTTTACGACGATACACAAATTTAATTTCGGTGACGATTGGGCGGAGCATATAATCATGCAAAAAAGTGACAGCGCTATTTATTTGCATAAGTGAAGAACGAGACAAACATGTATGTATGCCGCGCCGCATTGTCGCAGGAGGAAATGACGTAAGCGACAAAAGATAAAATCTCGAATTGCATGAGAACCAACAAATGAAAAAAAAAATGCTTTTCTATTAATTTAGGTACCATAATTACCAACATAACTATCTAAAAAATACTTTAAATCATTTCTAGAGTCGGAGAACGATTTTAGTGTTTTAGAAGAGCCGATTTTGACAAATAATTGTATCGAGAAAAGTTTCACCAATTGCGTTTCTGACTTTCATTTATGTAGTTTAAATCCCTTATATATATTATAATACATATTGCTTAAATATGAAATCAGGACCATTTTTTGTTATTGAATACGACAGGTATTAGCGGCTCAATTTTTTTTACACATCGTCTTAATCATAGGTAGTTTCGGTTCCGAAATAAACTGTTTTGAATGGCACTTTTAATAAGTAGCTGGCCAATCAGCATCCCCCTTTACTTATAACCAGGAAACTATGCTCTTGAATAAATGAATCCTAGTACGGGCGTAAGCGATGATCGCGGCAGTAATAGGTATGGTACTCAACGCCCCGTCTTAGACTATGCCGGGGCCCTTGGGCACACAAGAATTTGGGGCCTTGTTGAAAGTAAATTGAATGAAACAAAAATCTGCAATGATCTTATATATAATAAATAAATAATAAATATTGGTAGACATTTCACACAGCGCTATCTAGACCCAAACTAAGCAGAGCTTGTACTACGGGAACCTAATAACTGATAGAATACTTATGTATATACTTACTTTTTTTGTAAATACATACTTATAATATATAGAAAAACATACAGACCCGGAACAAATATTTGTAGATCATGCAAACATTTGTTCCGCAGCGGGAATCGAACCCGCTACCTCCTGCGTCTCAGCCGGCTATAAGCCCACTGCGCCACGGAGGTCGTCATATTTGAAGTGGTTTGTGTGGGTGACCGCTAATTGGCGTAGTTAATTATTTTTACTTTTTAAGTATTATTTACTATAATTATTAAAATGTTCACTATTTAGTAAATTATTAAAAAATCTGTTCTGGTGTCCGATTAAAATTCGCTAAGCTACATATAAAAACAGAGTTGACAGAGGTTGCCAGGAAGTCGGTAACAACGTCCACATTTACACTATGAACATTTGGCATAGTTTGTATTTTACATTTGTCGGGTATATCTACTTAAAATAGAAAAGAATGTATAGTGTAAGCGAATATATCGGCCTTCAGGGGCCCCCGTGACGATAGGGGCCTGGGCACGGGCCCTCTGTGCCCTTATGGTAAAGACTGTACTGATGGTAGTACTTCCACGGCTGAGTCCTTTCAGAAGGAACTCTACTACTCTTGAATACCGTACTATTTCGAAACCGACAAGCGAAACAAGATAAAAATGCCCTGTCGTATGTACTTGTATCTCGAGCGCAAGATTTAATTATGATCATGTGGCAAGCAAGAGGCAACATCTTGTGTTGCCCAACTGGGCCAGTGCAGAGGGCTAGGATTGCGAATATTATAACGAGCACGTACATAACACCATGCTATCTATAACTGTCACTGTACCTATTTGTGAATCTTATTTATTCTGTGATTGTTCGTATCGTATGGCAACTTGCAAGGAGTTGCAAGGCTCTGACCACTTAGACCCCACCAAGTTATACCCTACCTTCTCATATCGTGTTTCAGGATTCAGAGTTCTAGTTTTTTGCTTAACGATAAACATTATTGACATAATTTAAAATTGGAACATACGTTCTTTTGTTTTATTCATAAATTGAACCTATACAGTGTTTTATTCATAAATGGCCAGGTGGCCAGTTACATACATTGACTTCCTTCACAGAAGGTCCGTATGAATGTGTTTGTTATCTTAACCCTTATCATAACCTCGGTCAACTGTTATCAATTGCAGATAATAAGGTATTAGTTATTTATTGCATTTAAATGTTTTTTCATTACTAACATCTACGTCACAATCCGATAATCGTCAGTTTTAATCTCCGTCTTATAGGTACCTTCTTATCATGCCAAATGGCAAATTTCTAGTTTGTGAACTAGTTGTTAATATATGGCAATATATTAACGTCTATTAGAAAGAGGAAAGATATAATAATATGTGGTAGATACTCCCAAGATGTATGGATAAAGATGACAAGACATAAAATCAACAATCAGTCAAGAGCGAAAGGAAACCCCAGAATACCTTTGACGAATTTAAAGATCAACTGTTTCCTAACAAAACACTAAAGTTTTCCACTGAAAACAATAATTTACCGCTTATCAGAAATGGGATGCACATAAAGCATAGAGATCCGGGTCGCAGCGAGCGATAAACAGAAATAAACACCGTCCTAAGTCACGTATGTGAGTTGTGACCTCAGGGGTAAAGTGTGCAGCTCGCCAGCTTTGAAGTTTGCACATTTTAAAGAATTGGTAAGTACGGAGAAGGACATTGGGCAAGTGAAGGAGTAATAGGAGTCGATTACTTGCCTCGAAGAACGTAGAACTGACAACGGCTGGGGCCTAAAGCACGGCAGTAGCGAGACTTCAATTATGGTCCTCCCATCACACTGCCCCTCCTGATTACATTCCACCCGCGGAGCATCTTCCTTCCGGCTACAAGCTACAGTGGCCAATTTTGAAGTCCCTAAACCGGTTGCGCACTCAAGTTGGCCGCTGCCGAGACAATTTAGGCAAGTGGGGATACATCGACCCATTCCGGAGCCATTGCCACTGCGGGGCCAGCACACAAACAATGGCCCACCTGCTCTCATGTCCTCTATGCCCAACCACCTGCACACGGAATGACTTGTACCAGGCAACAGAGAGTGGTGTGGAAGTTGCTCTCTTTTCGGCTAATCAAATTTAAAAGCCAAATAGCCAT
Organism: Philereme vetulata; assembly: GCA_918857605.2. Lineage (NCBI taxonomy): Eukaryota > Metazoa > Arthropoda > Insecta > Lepidoptera > Geometridae > Philereme > Philereme vetulata. The sequence goes on along the minus strand of OU975467.1, from coordinate 299,009 downwards.
TGACACGAAAGAAGAAGAACCGTTGGGGCAGATATGTTCTGGAGTGGAGACCACGCACTTGATGGAAAGTCGTCCTGTTAAAGGTTGCTAGGAGCCGTTGGGTGCAAGCCGCACGAGAACGGAGTAGACGTCCTGTAGTTGATATCATCATCATCCACAGCCCATAAGTTCCCACTGCTGGGTGTAGGCCTCCCTTTGTAAACGCCACCCTTCCCAGTCCTATGCTGCGCGCATCCAGTATGATATGATGATGATCAATTGCCTGATAAATAAAGTGTGTCCTCGGGCGTGTTTGAGTATGGCCTCTGCTATACTTAGTTGATCGAGCGAAGCGACATCTCTAAATCGACGTTGTATGTATGTTTGTCTGAGGATAACTTTTGTAGCATTTATCCGATCATTGTGAAATTTGATATATAGGTTGGGGTTGGCACAATTTTGGTGTGACTAAATGAGCTAAAAATGTGAGGAGGTTGTTGAGATATTGGGATTCAAGAGGGGTAAAAAAACAAAATGGAACTATCCAGGCAAGTGGCACGTCTAATAAAAGGTATTTGTGGGTACATTTCGACCCCGTTTTTATTTTTAGTTTAAACCTTGTAGCTTTTAAGTTATTAGCCATAACAAAAACTGAACTTTGACAAAATTCACATGGTACACCAGTAATCCCACAGTGATACAATTTGGTATTCGTGTAGCTTTAGTAACCCAAATATAGGCAAAAGTTTTAAATCCAGAATAACTGCAATTCGTACCCCAAAAAAATAAACCACACTACATGAACTCCCGTTGCCTGTAATTTGAATGAAACTGTAGGTCAAGTAGGTGGTTTTTATTTCGTGGCACTATTTTGATAGTCAAAAATTACAAATAATATATTTTTTTTGTTTTAATCTGAGACTCGCGATATCGCAGTACGGAACGAACCACTAGTTGTAGAATGGACAAGTAAACAAAGCTTGCTCTGAGAGTCTGCTAATTCACTAGACATTATTCGTGATTTCTGGGGTTTTATCTATCTGGTGTATTTATATCAGTAATTAGTATTCGGATAGGATAGAAAATATTGACTGTTTCTTAGAAATTATTTCAATAGAGAACTAAATGCGTCGTATTGATTGAGCATACAATAACAATCATCCATACATCAATATTGTTGTTTGAGTGTAATTATCTATAAGCCACAATATACATATCTGTGTTTATGACTAATGAGCTGGATTGTGCAACTGTTGAACTGTAGTCGAATCAGATCATGAACACGCCCTTTGGACAATAGTTTTATCGTAATCCTCTACAAGGTTTCATCATTTTGAAAACAATTCAATGCCTTTGTTCGTTGTCTAGTATTAATTTAAATAGAGCAACTGTATATCATTTGCCGAATAAGTTAATCGTTGCTGAAGCTTAACAGTTTAAGGTTTACAAAATACCCAATGTATTGACTCTTTACTTGAACAAGGGGTAACAGGCTCGGCGGAACATTGTATGAAGAGCGTCCATTTACACAACATAATGCTAAATTCATAAGTTCAAAAAGTCACGGTAAATTACAACATATAGAAACGCGAACGTAGCAATTGTCAAGATGATCTTTAACTGTGAAGTACCAATAAAATGTCTGCCCGCGACCACGGCTATTGCAACACAGTCGAAACGTCGGAATAACAAATAAAAAAGGTACATACGCGATAAATACCCGATTAAATCGGTAATTCAATAAAATGTCGTTTTATTTTTCAATCCTATGAAACGAAGTAAAAACGTCGAAGTTATCGATCATTTTACACTTTATAATCTTATAAATGATTTAAGTAAGTAGAAAATATAGAGACATAGTACAACACTTTATTGGCTAAATATCTAGCACACATAATACATTTACAACAGATGAGTGAGACAGAAAAGAAAGAGAGATGATTAAAAATAATGAACCTAATAATAAAAATATCAAATGCTCAAAACAGTAGGTACCTATAGATAGTTATACATCTGTGGCGTTATTCAAAAACGCGATAAGTACAACTCTAATTTCGGTTTAGCTAATGTATGTCTCATGTATGCATTATGTTACTAATCGATGTCTTTCCCCTGTCTATCGTTAGAAGATACAATGTAAGAAAGACAGTCAAACCGAAGACAACAAGAACAGGAAGTCAAGTCAAAATTTTTTATTTATTAAAATCACAAGTATCACTTTGAAACGTCAATTTTACTGTCTGTTCCTTCGCGACTAAGCCAGGAAAGAAAGGCAAGAAATAAGGCTGGATGTTTTTTATTGAGCCTTTTAGAATACATAACAATACAGGAAATAAATTACGTCTAAGTTGTAACATTTTGAACGAGTTGGAGCAATTTCAATCCCAAGCTTCTCTATCATCTAAATAATCCGATATTTTATAGCAGGCTTTTTTATAAAGATTTTGTTTAAATACGTTTTTAAATTTGTTAATTGTCAATTTTTGTACATCACTTGGGAGTTTGTTGTAAAAGTGAACACCTTGCTCCTTGCCAGGTCATGAACTTCGTCGTGCTCTTGACGTAAACCCCATAAATCTTTTCCAAACGTCATTTTAAAAGTGCATCGCTGAATCATTCCCATTTTCCAATGAGTTACGCGATGAGTAACACAACATTGAATTACCTACAAATAATAATTCAGTTGTAAACCTTGGAAGTGCATTTTCACAGACATTGAAAATGCACTACCGGGTTTACCTACCAGAGTTTCACGTGGGACTCGAGTGCAGTATGTCAATAAAACGTAGTTTATTAAACATACGTATATGCGTATTATGTCATCCATTATGCGCTCATATCTCGGATAGAGAGAGGAACGTATCATTAGAAAATTAATATTTTATTCTTCTTGCTCAGAAACTACAAGTATTTGAATGGATTTGATCAAGTTTTTTTTTCTAGTGATTTGATCTAGCATTCTCGCTTTACGTTTCCAATTATAGGTCCTCGTAATATTCCATTAATTCCCATTAACATTATATTGCAGTTTATAAGCGATTAAAATTGTTTAAATCATAGATGTTGTATGTTGGCATTGATCAGTGGTTGTTAACTGGCGTTATAGCAGAGTTATGGTAATACCTACGGCATTAACATTTGTAAACAAACGGCCACATACACTACTGTTTACTAGAAAAACCGGCTTGTAGTAGAGTTTCAGTTTAATGATTAAAGCATTTATTTTACGTCAGAGCCATAGAAAATTCTAATCTATACTAATATTATAAAGAGGAAAGATTTGTATTATTGTGTGTATGTTTGTAATGAATAAACTCAAAAACTACTGTGCCGATTTCAAAAATTCTACATTCACCTTGAGTAAGATAGGCTATATTTATTATTAGAAAAAATTAGGGATCCTTACTAAAACTTAAGTAACGCAACCCAAGGTGTAAAATAAGTGTCCTAAAACGTCTTTCGTCTCATGCGCTGCGGAAACTATTGATGATAGAACAAAAGTATGTTCTACAATATTAAAGAACATATCAATATCTACAAAAAACTTCGGTGTCCAATTATTATCGTTATGTCACAATAACCACTTTTGACATTTAAAAAGTTGATAGAAATACCGACCAAAATTATAATATTATAAAAGGAAAGATTTGTATTTTTGTAACGAATGAACTCAAAAACTACTGGACCGATTTAAAAAAAATATTTCATCATTAGAATGATACATTATTCCTGAGTAACATAAGCTACTTTTTATCCGATTGCGCAGAAAGAGGGTAATGTTTTTATTGACAAACCATGCGCGCGAAGCTGCAGGCAGGTCAGCTAGTATTGTATAATTCGTCAATGACCGTTCCGCAAAGCTTTGACGCCCATATTTTATAACAGTGCCAAAACGGGACTCGAGAACCAAATCATTCTTGGTTTGTGAAAAAAATCACAAAAAATACATCCTAGTCTTGCTAATCTCTTGATTTAGTTATGAGTTTAGTTATATCTCTGGAAACATTAGTCTCGCATCATTTCGGTTTATCTGTTACCCGACCTCAGCACATTTCTAATAGTTTCCGTTGTATGGCACAACAGCAGATAGCTCAGTCCAACGGTTATGATAACGGATGCCCTTTGGCCTGACCGAGTTATCTTTCTCGACAACCGAGTGGCGTTTGTATCGTTTTTATCGCTACATTCATTACAACAAATATGGACCTCTTTATAAACCGTATAAACAGGTATCATAATAAAATTTGTTTCCCACCTAATAAGACAGCCTTGTTTAATCAGAGTGTGATGTGTATGGCTCCACGTATATATAACCACTTACCTGAGTCTGTACTGGGTTCTTCCAGTCTGAATGTGTTCAAGAGAAACTTAAAACTAATATGAATAAAAAAGGCATACTACAACATAAATGAGTTTCTTAGCGATAAATCCCTTTAATAATTTTATTAAATCTGACATTTTATTATTAATTTTCTATTTTAATGTAAGAGCTGACATGTTGAATATTGTAAATAATTTAATCTATATTTGGTTTTTGTATGTAACTACTTTTAACGCTGACTAAAATAGCACGCGATAAACGCTGATTATGGACGAACTCAAACTGTATCACTAACCACCTGTTACTAACCCATATTCCCAATAAATAATTGATTGTTTTGTTTTAAACTGAAGCTGGCTTCAGACCAAATAATAATAACAACAAAATGTAGTACATACTATTATAATTCAGGGAGATGTTAAGTTTAAAAAAAGGGAAAGACAAAAGTTAAATGCTCGCCAAATTATTAAAAACGCTGCCCTAGCTCGTGTTTGATTCGATATCCCCTCTACATTCTACTATACCGTGTATTTATTAGGATGATGGGTTTGGCCAATGGGCTTAGCAGAATGTACAAAGTGACACTAAATCATCTCACAATGTGAAAAGTTGTAATATCTATATTTATTTTCCAATTTGTGGAAAATTTAACCGCAGAGGGCAATATTATGAAATTAGCAAGCAAGTAAAATAAACATTATCGCATTGAGCTATAAGCGCGTCACTGGCGATGAACAACCTATAATATTTTATGTTATGTTAAAATATCGCTCGCCGTGCAATCCAATAGATCAGCGTTTCCCATTTTCCAGGTCGCGACCCGGTACCGGGCCACCAAAATAAAATACCGGGTCGCAGCATTCCCGACTTGAGTGAACACTAGTTTACCTTAAAAACAAATGTAGAAACCGACTTGAAGTGGAACCAGACCTTAAGATAAAACTTTCGTCATTTTCCACGAACTTAGATTCTTTAGTGAAATATAACCGCAGCTCCATACTTCGCACTAAACTTTAGTGACTAAATAGGCAGATACCAAAATATGTAGTATTATAAAACATTTTTACTATTAGTAAAAGTGTAAGTATTATGTTACCTAATGGAACCAGTCTGGGTTTAAAAGTATTAAGTGGGTCACGAAGGGACAGTGTGAAAATTACCGGGCCATAGCAGAACAATGTTTGGGAAACACTGCAATAGATCATACTCGGCGAAGATAATATAATATATTTTCACCTTACATCGGATTGTATGGCGAGCGATATTTATATTAACATCAAATATTAAAGCATCTTTATCGTTTATGACGCGCTTTAGGGTCCTCATGCTTAAGGTATATCACATTTTTATACTTCTTTATTCACGATAAAAACAGTATGTATTTAGGTATACCAAAGCTATTCTGACTGGGCTGTTAAAGAAGGAATAAGGTTTTATTGTTAAGCATTCATAAAACTTAATAGATTGTTATTTTATAATCTCACTAAAAATAAATTAAATACAATAATTATAATTGAGACTTAACACCTTACTAAACAACTCTTAACATAAAAGCCACAGCCAGGTCATCATACATAAGTCCTAACTAATAATTACCCTCAGTAATGCATAATTTTTTTTTATATTATCCTTGTAGACACACAAGCTGACGGGCCTCCTGATGTTAAGTGGTCACCGCCGCCTATAAACTCCTGCAGCACTCGTGGTACTGCAGTCGCGTTGCCTAGCACTTAATACCCTATTTACACCTCTCTTGAAGGCGTTCATTTTGAAACCCACCGGAAAAACCTCCGATGGAAGGTCATTCCACATCTTGCAGGTGCGTGGAAGAAACGAGCGGGTAAAACGCACCTTGTGAGACTTCCACGCATCTACAATATGTGGGTGAGCTCGTTGCCGGTTGCGGGAGGTTCGATGTTAGAAGTGGGAAGCAGGAATTAAATTGAACTGCTCTTCAGACAAATGCCTCCCTCATTGATCTCCAGGAACTGCGGTTGGAAGCGGCCTGCATCCAACGCCGACCTGCGGTTCTTACCAAGTCGTCTTCCCATCTTGTAGGTCCTACGCTGCGCTTGCCGGTCCGTGGCCTCCATTCGAGAACTTTCCGGCCCCATCGCATCGGCCATCTGGTCTGCGCGCTATAAGGCCAGCCCATTGCCACTTCAACGTGCTAATCCGTCGGGCTATGTCGGCCGTTATATATATTATATAAGACGCTGAGCGCTCCGATGTCACGGCGCAGACTCAGCGGCTCCAGATCCTTAGATACTACTGGGTCGTAGACAATACGTACGGCTCTGCGTTGCAAGGAGTCTAGGGGCTGCAGTTGGTATTTCGCGCTAATGCATAATAGCCCAAAGAAATAATTATACAACGAACAGATGTTAATAGTTATTAAGTGAGCTATTTATTTGACAATTTGACGTTAAATAAAGTATATGATTTGTTTTTCGCGTGAAAAACATGTCCTTTTGCAAAATCTAATGCACTAACTAGATTACTAACGCGTAAATGTAGCATTCAATGGAGCAAACACATTCTTAGCCCGGAGGAGCTAACTGCTATCACCCCTAACAATATTCTACAGTTTCTAGCAGCTGTAGGACTTAGTGGTGTACTTTAAACGCCCCCATAACCTAGGGGTGACACAAAAACAAGTGACGATCACAATAGGCCTCGTGCCCGCGGTGAAACCAAAGCCGCGAAACTAAATAAAATAAATCTAATGCAATAACAACAAAACAAACGAGTGTGCTTTAGACCACACGACTGAAGTAAAACTTCTTTATCAAAATATTAATTTATAAAATTGTTCAATCACAAAATTGTCCACACGTCTGTAGGTCGATCAGTCTATGTTCATTCTGGACAGACGCAACTCACACTCGCACATTAACGTTTAAAAATATACGAAACGTAACTCTCTCCCTCACTCTTTCTACCTTCACTAACTTATATCTCCCTCTTAACTTCCGTTCGCACTTTTCGTAGCGCATTCACCAGCTTACTCCCCAAGTCCAGCGTGCGTAAACAAGTTTTACTTCAAAAACCAACTTTATTTTACAAAAACTTACATGTCGTATAATATACACGTAAAATACTTATAAGTAGAGAAGTGCCAATTTGCCAAAGATTGTTTAGATAGTTTCGACGTTTGGAAAAACGACAGTTTAATTCTTTTTTTTTATACTATTTATATGGCAAACGAGCATCCAGTCCACCAGATGTTAAGTGGCTACTGCAGCCCATGGATATCCACATAGAATTCAAAACAAGCTATTATGTTGTCTTGATCTCTATGTGAATAACTTGCCATACTATAGGACTTAGCTGTTATGCCTATATGCCAGTAATTACAGGAACATAACATAACCATCTAATTCGTCAGATGTTTGCGTTCCTCGCGGTTCATTGCTCGTCCTTCTCAAAAATAATGTAACTCATTTAACATAAGTAGATTATAATCATTGTTTTACCATTTTGTCATAATCGCCGAGGTCTAGGACGGTTATCTAGCCGCAAGTACACATAAACCGTTCCTAATAATGAGTGTTGCCGAAACGTCGAGTGCATTGCGTAAAGTTAGTAGGCTGTAACAAATATGGACTTGCACTCAACGTATGAACTCAATATGGATTTCATTCCTTATTTTTAATTGAATGGTATTCTTGCTGTTTTTGGACGGGCTACTTAAATTACGTAAGTCAGTGGTTAAGGAAAAATGGGACGTGTTACTGAAAATTACTTGATTTTCAGGCATGATTAATAAAAAATAATGTATAAATTAAATATTGACAAGTATGGTTGTTTCATTATTGCAGTAGGTATGAATACCGTTGTTTTGTTTTTTTTAAGTATTTTAACAGTGTTAAATAACTTATAAATTAATTACTAAGTCACATTAGATTTTGAGGTCAAAAAGTTTAAATTAGATTTAATTTCTTTACGACAACCGACGCCAATTTGCGCAGACTTTGTGCGCATTTTCAAAACTAATGAAATTGTCTGCAAATAGTTTTGCAAGTAAGTCTACACCTCTACTTAAGTAGACCAGGCACTTAAGCGGTATTGTTTTACGAATGCCATTTAAAGCTGCGCTTATGTCATAAAGAACATGACTCCATAGGCCACGTATTCATGGTAAACTTTTGTTGGGCAACAGTTGATCAACATAAATGTTGCTGGAAACAATGTTTAGATCAAACTGCCTTGTCCACAAAGCTAGTCTGCTGCAAAATGTTGCGAAATTATTAGAAGAGAACAAGACATATTCAGAATTTGTCAAACTTCTTCCAAAGCATCGTTTATTTAATTTTATCTTTATATTATATTCTTGAAGAGTCCCGTTGTTCTTTATTTAAAAAGTTCAATTAACTGCATAATTTTACCATTGCTCCACGCTACCGCCATTGTTTATCAACTGTCATTAAACACATCCACACGCGTAAGTAATTGTTGCTAAGCTGATGATGACATATAAGCATTCTGTGCTTGTCAAAGTGCTGTCATCAACTCTACAACACACTGTGTTGCCAGCAACATGTTGACAGCAACACGTTGACGAACTATGTTTTTAAACAAAAGTTGACCATGCACACGTATTTTCATCATCTAGTTTCAGATTCAATTACGTATTTGAGATATTAGCCCAATGATGTTCTAAAATGGACATCATTGCATTAGCCCATTTTGCTCACGTTCAATAACATGTAGAGTTCCCCACGGTGTTGATGCATTTCTCATGTGGAATAAACTTAGCTAAGAAGCAGTATCCTTTGTAAAATAGTATTTCAACTATAACCATGTTAATCGATTGTATGAAACGAAGAAAGATCAGTTATTTGCGAGATGTTACCTTAAATTGCTCTTTAATTTGTATAATAAACAGACCGTTCACGGACTCGCAGAAGTGTCCCACCAACTCTGTTCTATTTATAAAAAAATAAGTGTGCTTTAGAGCACACGACACACGACTCAAGTAAAACTTCTTATTTAAAATATTAACTGTTCAAGAACGAAATGAAATTATGAAAAAACAGATGCGTCCGCAGATGAATTTCCACGAGCTGTCCACACGTCTGTAGGTCGATCAGTTTAGGTTAATTATGGACAGACGCAACTAGCACTCGCACATTAACGTTTAAAAATACACGAAACGTAACTCTCTCTCGTTCTATCTAACTTATATCTCCCTCTCAAATTCCGTTCGCACTTTTAGTAACGCATTCACCAGCTTACTCCCCAAGTCAAGAGTGCGTAAAGAAGTTTTACTTCAAAAATAACTAAAGCTACTCACAAGTGCCAGCGCGCTCTCTGGATACCACTTGCAAGGCCTCAGGAAGATCGTTAACAGATCGTCGTCATCTCCGTAGACCAAGTCCTTGTTCTCCTTCAGCAATTCACGCAGCCTCTCGAGAGCCTCCCTGACTCTCTCAGGGGACTCTCTCAGCTCCGTCTCGGCGACGATCTTGGTGGCCGGCGAGAGCTCCAAGCTGCGCTCCAATCTGAACTCGGCCGAACTCATTTTGGTTTCGTTACCTGTACAATAATGCGCGAATAGATTAGTGAAATAGGTTTCACAATAGAACCGGTTATACTACTTCGTACGAAATTGATGTGCTGTGTGCCTTGGATCAGAAGGAAAATTTTTGCTAATTGATTTAAGGTAATGAAAATTGAACCAAAACAGTTACATATAACTAAAAATAACTCTTCGATAACATAATTTATATTCAAGTTCAGATGAACAATCTAAACAACGTAAGCTATGTGCACTTAGAGAGTGTACACTAGCGCTAAGCGGATATATCTTGCTCTGTAGACTAGCGCTAAGCGGATATATCTTGCTCTAGCTTCACAATCTATAACGAAATAATAAGTTCAAGTTTTAGTTAAAGTCCTAACTAGTAATTTTGAAAACACATCTTATCTGAAGAAATAATTTATAGAACGAAGCTATAGATGTTTAAAAATTTAAAGAAGGATCATCATTCAGATTTCATAAAAAAATCTATCAAATAATGTTAAAATTATTTAATATTTGAAATGCAAACAAATGTAGAGTCGTATTATAGGACGTGCCATCAAATAATTATCTATTCTACCCTATATCAATATCAAAATCAAGTCGGAAATTATCAGCCTTCCTTATATAGGTATAACTACTTTGAAACTCTTGGTACTCGAGTCGTACTAGGCCGAATTTATATAAACAAAACAATCTGTATTTATATTGTTTTCAGTAAACAATACACAGGGCATACCCATTACCCTTAACTCTTTAAGCATAGTTAAATACCAAATGCAGCGGCCTTCGTATAAAAAGGTCTTTATAAGGTTTTAATAGCTTATGTAAGCATCCTATTACTTAGATGTCTGTCGGTCATAATAGTGGAAACGATAGCGGATTCGTCATAACTCATTACTTTAAGACGGTAAGTATTCCTTTTTGTAGTTTTGATAATTTATCGATGTTACAATTATTTAGACGTAGTCTATAATAAATTACTCGGTATGTTTTTGGTTCTAAAATTTAAAGTAAACATCCTTCTACATAGCATATCGATTATCGATCGACGGACTAATCTGTCATTTTCATTGGTTTTATCTACGACTCAAAGTTCAGTTTTCGTAGCCAAATCGCAATCTCGTATGGAAGTCAAAACTGTAAATTGGACCGAGTCAAATAATTAAAAAGGTAGTTGTTAGGTAGTAGGTGAGACTACGTAGGTTTCTTTTTATACCTACTGTGGCACTGGCCGCAAGGTACTCCGCGAGGCAAGGACTAGTTGTGGATTCCGGGCACGCCACGGTACCTATCGGAACACGTGCAGTCGTCTTGATTATACGCATCGACTAAATATTACACAAAAACAATGTTTCTACACACTGTTTTGGAATAACTAGAGGTCAGATCAAGATGTGTAATTTTTTATGAAGTGAAATTTCTTTAGGCGCGTTGAGTATTTTTTGATACGGAAAAAAACCATTGTTATAAACCTCTGTATATTATATATATGTAGTGTAGTCTGTTTTTATTCAAGTTTTCACTTTTGTCGGCACTCCCGGAGTGTCACTTTTTTATATTGCATGGACGACATTTTTCGATGACGGCAACGAGGCAGACCACGAAAACGTTGGCGCGACGATCTGGATGGGTTCCACTCTGACTGGCAGGCTATTTCTGGAGAACGCAAGGAATGGAATGGGGGAGACCTTGCAGTGCCGCAGCATGCCCAGCAGTGGGACAGTATAGGTTATGAAAAAAAAAATATTGCATAGGTACCTATTTGTTTTGGTTAAAGCACTTTGGTATTTTTAAAATACTGTACGTTATACATATGTCTCAGATAGCCCAGTGCACTCCATTGTTAAAGTTAGAGACACGATTTGTTGTTTACACGGTACACTATGCAGTACGTACCAATAAAGATTAAAAACACATAACAGAAAAATTATTTCTGATAATATTCTCTAAGATCATTTCCATAGGAAATAACACATGTGCTATGGGAATGATCTTGGATGATGTGAACGTTGCTATGATAACTGATATTGGAACTACAGGTACCTACTACTTAAACACACAAAATTGAAGAATATTACTCGATGTTTATAAATTCAACCTATCAAGTACTTATCTAAATTTAGCTTTATCTTCTATTTGCGCAGTCTACCATCCATTATTTACTTATCGACATAAGTACTTGACATCCACTCGAATAAGAGTGGGCAATAATGTCATATCAAGTCAAATTGCAGGTAGTTTATCTGCAGTTCAATCACCGGGCACGAGTCATTGCTTTAATCCGAACAAATAGCTGACTATATATCACTAAAATAGAGGAATGCTTACTAGACTGTACTCTGAGAATGTGTGTCTAGGCAATTCTTCCTGGCCGGTTCACCGGTTTCGCAAAGTATGCTCGCTCATCACTCCTGATTAAACACATTTGTGAATTGTGATTAACTTTTCAGCATTTTTTATTAGCATACTAGGCTTTAATCTGCAGTTTTCATAATTAATATAAAATAAATACCTATTTTACGCGTCCTGTACCAACTTGTACTTTTCAGATAAAATTATTTTCACATTTAATTCTTACAATAATCTGCTCGAACTTACACCTTATCTTGAGATTGCGGTAATGTCACTAAAATTAAATTGATTGATAATTCGATGATACACAAGCACACAGCACGAAGCGGAAACAACTAGACCGAAGGATAACACAAGAACATGTTGAACGCACCTCACTCGCGTTATATTTGCGCTAGAAAATGCGCCGGGTATAAGGGCGGAAATCAATAGTGCGCGTGAGAGAGGCGCCAGCGAGTGTGCGCGCGCGCACCCACCCGTCCGTTATATACGAGTTGACGCGAGATAAGCGCTTTGTGTTGTGTTGTGCCCCTGAGGGCTTTCAATTTGAAAGGGATGATTATGAAAGACGGATGCTTAGATTCATGAAGTTAGCGACCATTCAGATGGATAAAGTAGACCAATCAATTGTGTTATTCTACTAAACTTATTCCAGTAATTATATAACTTTAAGTACATAACACATTTTATTGTTTTGACACATTGGAAGAATAAGTCAAAAAATTTGATGGCAAAAATAATCATTATTATAAATACGGGATTTATCACGTACCGTCTTATCGGTGTTAGTGCGAGGCGAGACGTTATTCGGAGCGGATCGCACTCACCCTGATGAAGGTTCACGAATTGAACCGAAACATTGTCGGTCGAAACACCGATAAGACGGTACGTGATAAATCCCGTATTTATAATAATGATTGAAATCAAACACGAAAGTTTTCTAAGTAAAATGGCAAAAATAAGTTTATTAAATAGATACACACGGCTACACATCAAGCTATACAATTCCAATATAAGCTGACCTCGCTTTGTGTAGGCTTTTCGTAGAATGAGAGGTCAGCTTATACTGGAAATTATATCTTGATGTGTAGCCGTGTGTACTTTATTATGATTTAAGGGGTTGGACTTCAATCTGTATGAGAGTAAATGAACTAATGAGATTTAGTTCATCCCTTATCATTACATATTTGTTTTCTCATAGTAGATAATTACAGGCATTTGAGTGGATTGTTCTAGAAATGTAAGGACCTCAAGCCCTTTCTGTATTTCTTCTACGCAATATGTAAAACACAATATTTAATGTACACCATCACAATGAGAAATGCCGCTCAATACTTTATAACAGAACAAAAGGCTAGTAAAAACAATTAATCCTTGTCCTATCACACTATTATTATATATGCGAATTTTGGATGTATGTTTGTTTGTTACTCTATCGTGTCATAACGGCTGAACCGATTTCGATAAAAGGTATATAGCTAGATTGTAACCAGGATTAAAACATAGGTTTTCAGTGACAAAGTATGCGCGCCAAATCTTGCCAAATCTTGGGGGAAGCTATTAAATAACAACTTATATATTATTTTTATCTTATTTTATTCCTTATTTTCGTTATAGATTATATTACTTCACTACTCATATTATTTTGTATTTGATTTGGGAAATTCTCTATTTGTAAACTTTTATATTGCATGTTTCTTTAGGTAGAAATATATTGATTCAAATAATATATATTTTGACATCCATAAAACATGCCTTTCAAGTAATAAATAAATTTGATTTGATTGGATATAAAACATGAAGAACCAGAGATACCTAATGTAATAATAATAATAATCCTCCTAGCCGATTTCGGCTACAGAGACTTGACTTTGTGATTATTGGCCTAGGTGTTTAGCCTGTATGTGGCTGATGTACCCTATTTTTGCGCTAAAAGTCCGGTTACAATGAACACAAGTTAAGGCGCCATTAATGTAGTTGTAATTGATATTAGCCGGCGGTCGACTTTTAAGCTGATCTCGTTTTAAGTCTAGTTCTTGCCTCCTTTCTTCTTCAAACTCGTACACTTTGTCCTGAACATGACGCCTCCATTCAGGTCGTTTTTCAGCGAGAGCCTCCCAGCGCGACGGATCGATACAACACCTCTTCATGTGCCTCTTCTGTACGTCTTTGAAACGTAGGAACTGACCTCCGCGTTTCCGCTTACCATGTTCTAGTTCACAGAAGAAAATGCGTTTCGCCCTTCGCTCATCAGACATCCGAGACAGGTGCCCGCACCAACGCAGCTGACGCCGCATCAAATATGCCTCTATGCCACAGACATTAGCCCGTCGTAGAACATCGGTATTACGGACCCGATCCGACCACTTGATGTTAAGAATGTCGCGGAGGCATTTCAGATGGAATCTGTCTAACGTGCGTATGTGTCTGCGATACAGGCACCATGTCTCTGACGAGTACAAGATGTTAGGAAGTACAATAGCCATATACACCTTAATCTTGGTACTCAATTTGATGTTATGGGAGCGAAATACCTGGACTCGTAGTTTACCAAAAGCAGCCATAGCGGAGCCAAGTCTGCTGTTGATCTCCGAGTCAAGGTCGCATTTTGTTGTTATGCTGCTTCCCAGATATCTGAATGTATCGACCTGTTTTATGGGCTTTCCATCGATTTGCAGATTCAGTGGAGCTTGGTTAACAGTGTCCATGGCCATCACCTCTGTCTTTGTAATATTAATTTTGAGGCCAAATCTACAGCACGCAGCGTCAAGCCGAGTCATCAAGTCCTGGAGTCCCTCAGAAGATTCCGCAACGAAACATAGGTCATCAGCATACATCAATTCGGTAATGAGGTCATACGATACCTTTGTGTGCGCTTTTAACCTAGCCAGGTTAAAGATACTGCCATCTGTGCGAAAACGTATGCGGATCCCTTCGGTGTTGGCTTGTAAAGTCTCCCTCACGACAACGGAAAAGTACAGAGCAAAAAGAGTGGGTGCTAATACACAGCCTTGTTTTACACCACAAGTGACAGGGAATTGCTCTGTCTGCTCACCATTGACGGCTACGCAACAAGTCATGTTGTCGTGAAGAAGTCTTATCAAGCGTATAAATTTGTCGGTGCAACCAAGTTTCGAAAGCACAATCCACAAAGCTTCGCGAGGTACACTGTCAAAAGCTTTCTCCAGATCAACAAAACAGAGAAACAGAGGTTGACACTGTTCCCTGCTTTTCTCTTGCAGTTGTCTAAGAGAGAATATGGCCTCGCATGTGCCGCGATTGGGTCTAAACCCAAATTGCGTTTCAGGCAATATACTTTCAGAGAGCTCCATAAGACGATTTAAGAGTACTCTGGCAAAAGTTTTTCCTGGAGTAGACAGAAGTGATATACCCCTATAAGAGTTGCAAACAGATCGATCACCTTTATTTTTATACAAAGAGCAAATTAGTGATACGCCAAAACTAGGAGGAACGAACTCCATTTCCCACATGCGCTGGAAAAATTGCCAAATCTTGTAGTGCAACTCATCTCCGCCATATTTTAATAGTTCTCCTGGTATGTTATCGATGCCGACAGCCTTATTGTTTTTCTGCGCTTTGATGGCGATGATAACTTCCTCAAGAGAAGGAGGCTGATCCAGATCTACGGCTTGTGGTAAGGCAGGAAGTGATGCTAAATAGTTTATGTCAGCAGAACGATCCACATTGAGTAAGCTGTTATAGTGTTCTGCCCAGCGAGTAAGAACTTCTCCTTTGCTTACCAGGAGGGTACCTGAAAGTGATTTCAGTGGTACGTTTACTCGATGTGGACTTCCTACTAACTTTTTAATCTCGTTAAAGAAATCGCCGAGTCTATTCGAATCAGCAAGCCACTGAATATAGCGAACCTTGTTCAGCCACCACTCATCTTTTGCGTTTCGAGTTAGTCTCCTTATTTGGCTCGTACTCTCCTTTATTTTTTCAGAAGCAGTTGTCTGATTTCCCTTTCGAAGGAGCTGGCGGTGTTTTTCTAGGGCGACTGTCAATGTATTATCATTTTCGTCAAACCAGTCTTCACAGACACGAGGTTTTTGGCCTAAGATCTCAGTAGCCGCATTGATGGTATTTGTAGTTAACAGTTTCCAGCCCTCGTCTAACTGTTCATCTTCGGGGTGTATGCCTGCTGTAAAGGTATTGACAGCTTCCCTGTAATTTGCCAATATTTCAGCAGACTCTAGCCTAATGTAACCTCATAAAGTAAAATAATTGATCCAGCGAAGCGAGATCTCTAAACCAACTTGGGCAAATTGGCGTTGTATGTAAGTATGTTTGTTTGTCCGAGAATAACTTTCGAAGCGTTTATCCGATCATCGTAAAATTTGGTACATAGGTAGGTAGTGATGGCACAATTTTGGTGTGACTAAAGGAGCTAAAAATGTGGGGGGTTGTTGAGATATTCGGGTTCAAGAGGGGTAAAAATAAACAATATGGAACTATCCGGTGAAGTGGCAAGTCTATGAAAAGGTCTTTATGAGTACATTTCAACTCCATCTTTATTTTTAATTAAACCTTGTAGTTTTTAAGGTATTAGCCATAATAAAAACTGAAATATGACAAAATTCACAGGGTACACCAGTGACCCCACAGTACTGAAATTAGGTATGCGTGTAGCTTTAGTAACACAAATATAGGAAAAAGTCTTAAATCCAGAATAACTGCAATTTGTACCCCAAAAAAGTTTAACCAATTGACATGAACTCCCGTTACCTGTAATTTGAATGAGATGTAGGTCAAATTAGTTGGATATACTCGTAGCATTTCGTGGCACTATTTTGATAGTGAAAGATTACGCAAGATCTCAGTTCGGGGCGAACCACTAGTTTTATAAAGTTAAAATGTGTTTTCCAGACTGTATAATCTCTAGGAAGGTAGGTATGCAGGCACTTCACCTATCACCAGTAGAGAGAGTTCAAAAGTGCATAGATATTACTGTACATATACGTCTTTATAACGTGAGTCAATAATCACAGTACACTTAGTTATTTGTGTGGACAGTTCGGAGACAAAGTCCGTCTAATTATGCAAACAATATTTTTGTATGAGAGATTGTTGTCTATACAATGAATGTTTTGCACAAAGCCCTTTATCATACCATATTGTCTTTGTCAGGATTATTTGATGTGTACTTTCCGTGTATATGATAGTTTTAATGTTTTATTTTCTTGGCACGTATATCCATATCCATACTTACTATAGTACACACGGCTACACATCAAGCTATAACTTCCAGTATAAGCTGACCTCTCATTCTACGAAAAGCCTACACAATGCGAGGCCAGCTTATACTGGAAATGTATAGCTTGATGTGTAGCCGTGTGTACCTCAAAAATTCGAAAGTAACTGTGTCCCTCTGTCTCTCTTTTTGTTTGTTACGTTTTCACGAGTAACCGGCTGGACCGATTTCGATGAAATAGATGATCGATCATGATCGGGATTGGTAGGTACATATGTTACTTTTTATCCGACTGCGCAGGAGTAATGTTTTTGTTGACAAACCACGCGAAGCCGCGGGCAGGTCAGCTAGTACCTACTGTATAATTTTTATTTTCGCTTCATTGCTCAGAGAGCAATGGAGCGTGCCATGCTAGGCATCTCGCTGTTGGACCATATACCCAACATCGAAATACAACGCAGAACCAAAGTCGTGGATGTGGGTAGAAGGATCAACAAGCTGAAGTGGAGATGGGCTGGACACTTGGCAAGGAGGAAAGACGGAAGATGGACGAGGGCAGCAACCGAGTGGTGGCCGTAAGGGCGCAGACCGGTTGGCAGACCACCAGCCAGATGGTCGGACGACATCGCGAGAGTTGCGGGAAGGCAATGGATGCGCTTGGCACAAGACCGGAGAGAATGGCGTGATAACGAGGAGGCCTATACCTATACCCAGCAGTGTGTGGATGTCGGCTGAGATGATGATGATGACGTATTTTACTTGGTATATTTTAATCCTACAGCTAAACTAATTTCTAACCGCGGCTTTTAACGCGTTTTTTATGGTTCCGTACCCAAAGGGTAAAACGGCACCCTATTACTAAGGCTCCGCTGTCTGCCTGTCCGTCTGTCACCAGGCTGTATTTCATGAACCGTGATAGTTAGACAGTTGAAGTTTTCACAGATGATGTATTTCTATTGCCGCTTTATGAACAAATACTTAAAACAGAATAAAATAAATATTTAAGGGGGCTCCCATACAACAAACGTGTATAAAAAGAGTATTTACATACACCTAATAAAAAAATACTTAAAATTTTTGTATATCCCTTAGATATACGCAGTTCGTACGCGCGTCTTGCAAATTTTTTCATAAATTACATAATTACTTCCTGTAGAAAATACTGCAGTAGATCACTTAACTTATATTTAACTTGAGGACACAGATGATAAAAATAAAAGGCCAACTGTCTCTATCTATACGAGTACTAATATACCAATGTTATAAAGAGGAAAGATTTGTATTTTTGTGTGTATGTTTGTAATGAATAAACTCAAAAACTACTGGTCCGATTCCAAAAATTTTTTCACCATTGGAAAGCTACATTCACCCTGAGTAACATAGGCTACTTTTACTTAGAAAACTTTCGTGATTGATTTCAATCATTATTATAAATACGGGATTCATCACGTACCGTATTATGTATACCGAATTGAACCGAAACATTGTCGGTCGAAACACCGATAAGACGGTACGTGATAAATCCCGTATTTATAATAATGATTGAAATCAATCACGAAAGTTTTCTAAGTAAAATTGCAAACCTCCACGGGGAGGTATGGCTAAAAAGTGTAAGACGATTCGCGTTTCTCAGAATAAAACGTAAAAAACTCGAGTGCGGTCTTAAATATGTGAAACAGTGCAGTGAAAAGAAAGTTGTGCCAAAATTCATGCGTGTTAAGCCTATTAAGTGCATTCGGGGATACGAAAAGTTCTTTGAAAATGTAAATAATAAATTGTGTGTGTGGGTAGTTCGAGATTATTATCGAAACCTAGCAATTGTGTCGCAGGAACTTTTCCATCTTCACTTGCAGTTATCTCGTACTTTGGGACCGGATTTGTGGAATACACTTGATGCTATGACATTCAGCAGATCAGAACTCGTGAGTAATAAAACATCCAGAACTCACGAATCAAAACTAAAGCGCCTTACTGGTAATGCTGAGCAGTCACCCATGGGTTGTCTAAGTGCGAACGATAGAACAGTGGTTAATTTGTCTTCTCAAACGATCACAGTGAAGATATGAAATTAGTGCTATCGAAGGGTTTGAACTTTGCACCTACACCACTAAAAGTACCCATAGAAGCCATTATTACCAGCATTGAGAACGTGATTGTGCAGAATAAGATCCCTTCACATGACGCTGAGTGTTTACGACAAGACGTTGCATCAATGGCTCGTAAGTCTATTCTGCCTAAAGCTAATATTATTAGTAAGTCAGAAATGAACGCCTTGAAGAACTTACGTAATAACACAAGCCATCTAGTATTACCAGCGGACAAAGGCAATGCGACAGTAGTTGTGGACACAGCTGCGTATGAACAGAAACTAGATGCGCTCCTTAGTGATGATTTGACGTATAAACTGGTCAACTACAATCCCACATCTAGAGTAACTACGAAGTTAGAGAGTTGTTACTTAAGTTGCCCGACGAACTCTATGGACGTTTAAGAGCCATCAACCCAACTCCACCTAAAATCTATGGCCTGCCCAAGATCCACAAGCCCAATTGGCCACTTCGCCCTATCGTCAGTCAGATAGACTCACGTACATACAAAACAGCACGTTACATGGCGGATTTACTACTTCCTTTCACAGGAAAGTCATTTAGCTACGTGAAAGACTCAACGCACTTTACTCAACTCTTGGATGGAATAGTAGTACATGAAGATGAGTGTATGGTGAGTTTCGATGTAGCGTCACTGTTTACCAATGTACCGATAGCGGACACAATAACCATTATACAAGAGCTGTTACAAGGTTCATCAACACCTATCGGATGCATGAAGGTAATTGAGTATCTATTAACAAGTGGTTACTTTGTATGGCGGGGTGATTATTACATACAATTGGAGGGTGTAGCAATGGGATCACCAATAGCTCCAGTAGTGGCCAATATATTTATGGAGTGGTTTGAGAGGACGGTACTGGATAGCGTACCCTGTAGACCGAGATACTGGTGGCGGTATGTAGATGATGTGTTCGCAATAGTACGAAGAGATAGCATAGAAACCTTACTTAGCTATCTAAATTGTAAACATCCTAAGATATCCTTCACGGTAGAGCTGGAAAAAGATGAATGCCTACCGTTCCTGGACGTGTTGGTTATACGAGAACAGACAGGACGACTTACACATACAGTATACCGTAAGCCAACACACACAGACCGGTATCTTAGAGCTGACTCGCACTACCATCCAGCTCACTTAGCCTCGGTACCGCGTACTCTGATTAATAGAGCACTAAGGCTATGTGCCTCTCAGTACGTGAACCGCGAGCTCTCACACATAAAAGGAGTGCTGGAACAAAACGGCTACGGGTGGAGACAGAGCTGTCGAATTGCGGACCCATCCAAAAAATCACGCATAACGGTAAATAGAGCAGTAGCGTACTTACCTTTTGTGAAAGGATTAACAGATAAGATCGGAAACTTGTTACGCCATAAGTACAGCATCAAGACGATATTCTGTCCTCAAACACAATTGAGACAGCTGCTGCGTTCGCCGAAGGACAGAGACCCTCTGGGTGTCCCTGGCGTATATATGATACCGTGTGACTGCGGTAAATGCTACATTGGTGAAACAAAGCGTAACGTACGTCTACTAGGTTGACTGAACACATACGTGCAATGAAGAATGTTGACTCAAATAGTTCTGCAGTGGCGGAACATTCCCTAGATTCTGATTCGACGCACTACATACGTTTCGACAAGGCCCGGGTTTTAGCGAGAGAGAAGTTCTTCGTTCCTCGCAAGATCCGAGAGGCGATAGAAATAAGTCGTGTGCCGAACTTTAACAGGGATAGAGGATGGGTTCTACCGCCGGCCTGGAGGCCATGTCTTCATGATGCAAGTGACAGAAGAGTGAGTGAACCTGGTAGGGACATAGTTAGTGTTGTGTGTTTGCCTGTACCAAGAACTACAGAAGAGAGCAGCAGTGATGATAATGATGATGACACAGCGGGTCAACGCACTGTGCTTTCGATGACCCAATCCCCACCACCCCGCCCGTCCACTCGCGCGCAGAGAGCAGCGGCGCGCAGTGCGAGGCGAGACGTTATTCGGAGCGGATCGCTCTCACCCTGATGAAGGTTCACGAATTGAACCGAAACATTGTCGGTCGAAACACCGATAAGACCCGTAAATCCCGTATTTATAATAATGATAAGCTACTTTTTACCCAACTGCGCAAGAGGGTAATGTTTTTATTGTTAAAGTACGCGTGCGAAGCTGCGGTGCGGTCAGCTAGTAATAACTAAAGTAATTCTAACAGATTATTGCCGCCAGATCAAACATTACAACTTTAAATACTATTTGCGCGCTATTCATTCAATGTACTCATTCTCAAACTATCTCACTCAATGTAGGTGCAGTAGGTACTTACTTTAACTATGTATTCTACTAATTAATAAAAACCAACTACTTACCTTTGATATCATATATATGATGATTAGCCGGCTGAGACGCAGGAGGTAGCGGGTTCGATTCCCGCCACGGAACAAATGTTTGCATGATCTACAGATATTTGCTCCCGGTCTGGTTGTTTCTCTATATATTATAAGTATGTATTTACAAAACAAAAGTATATAAGTATTCTATCAGTTATCTGGTTCCCATAGTACAAGCTCTGCTTAGTTTTGGGCTAGATAGCGCTGTGTGAAATGTCCGGCAATATTTATTTATTATGTTATGATACTTAGCTAGAACACTGTCAATAAATGTCATAGTATATATACCCACACAGTTTTATTATTACGATGAGTCGATATATAGGTAAATAAATAAATATTGCTGCACATTTCACACAGCGCTATCTAGCCCCAACCAAACTAAGCAGAATTTGTAATATGGGAATCAGATAACTGTTAGAATACTTATATACCTACTTTTTTTTAAATACATATGCATACTAGCTGACCAATCCGCAGCTTTGCACGCGTAGTTTTTCAATAAAAACATTACTCTCCTTCTGCGCATTTGGGTAAAAAGTAGCCTATGTCATCCGGGGATAGTGTAGCTTCCCAACAGTGAAAGAAGTTTCGGTCCAGTAGTTTTTGAGTTAATTCATTACAAACATACACACAAAAATTCAAAAATACAAATGTTTCCTCTTTATAATATTAGTATAGATATAGATAGAAAAATACCTAAACCCAGAACAAATATCTGTAGATCATGCAAACATTTGTTTGCGCGGCGGGAATCGAAGCCACTAACTACCTCTTGCGTCTCAGACGGCTGTTCGCCCACTGCGCCACGGAGCTCGTCGATGGTGGAACAAAATAAATGAATTAATTACGAATGATTTTTTTTATTATACTTTACAAAAAAATACCTTACAACAACAATTAAAAAGAAATAAACAACAAACAAATTTAAGCTTATTATGCATCAATGAGGTTGTACCTATGTAAGATTTTGGCACTGGTCTAGCATATTAGTACATATATGGATTCATAGACTGTGGTCTTAGTCTGCCGCTTCATGATTTTTTCACCTAGAAATATAGTATACACCGATAATAAATCCTACATATAAATATTGCTATAGGAGGACACTTAAAAGAAGAGACTAGACGAACAAAAAATATTAAGTAGGTAGCCTAAGCACCATGTTTTCGTGATAATTGAAGAGTTTTGGTATATGTTTATTCATCTAGTAGATGTCCTCTCTCTTTATTTATAGGTTTTATCGTGCACCGCAAGTTTTGGGAAAAAAACACGCGGCGGCAGACAATACTGCCAGCCTTCCATACAAAAATCGCACAACCACTTCACTGGTAGAGCCACTGCTCCAAGGTAGAGATAGGCCTGTTTTGACTCGAGTCGTGACCTATGTATATAATTATATTATCATCTGTATTACAGTGTGCGTCATATTTGGTGATAAACAATGAGATAGTATTCTGAACTTATTCGACCTGTACTATTAGGTATACCTAGCCTAATATGAACCTAGAAGTCCCCGTCTGCCATTTACCAAATTAGCTAAGTTTGTTTACTTCTTTTCAGTTAGTTCTGCAGTCGGCTTTTGAAGTGAAACTTCGTGCGAACGGAAATTGAGAGGGAGATATAAATTAGTGAAGATAGAAAGAGAGAGAGTTACGTTTCATATATTACTGTAGAAGGAAGACAGAGAGAGGTGCGCGCGCACATTTTCTTTCTCTCTTCCTCTCATAGCCAGTGCATGAAATATATAATATCTGATGTATTCCTGTTTGTTGTCCTCATTACCATTAAATGGTCAGTTGTCCCATTAAATGGGGACAACGGAACCGAATAAAATAATTAAAATTTATTCCTGTTGTCCCCATTGACGGTGTACCTGTTAATAGGGACAGCGAAACTCAATAAAAATAATTAAAATTTATTCCTGTTGTCCCCATTGACGGAAACTCAACAAATAATCGATGTTAAAATAATATATTTTTATAATTTATATATTGTAGGTATATATATTTTATGCAGAATAATAATAATATTTATGTAATTTTATGATTATATTATATGCATTTTATTTTATATTATCTTTAATAACGCCGCCGTCCTTATTTGTTCACATCAGTCAGTAGTTCGTTTGATTATTTTTCGTAATTTGATTTCGTTCTGGAACAATTTTATCTATATCTATAGTAATATTATAAAGAGGAAAGATTTGTATTGTTGTGTGTATGTTTGTAATGAATAAACTCAAAAACTACTGTGCCGATTTCAAAAATTATTTCACCATTGGAAAGCTACATTCACCCTGAGTAACATAGGCTAATGTTTACCCAACTGCGCAAATGAGGGTAATGTTTTTATGGAAAAACGACGCGTGCGAAACTGCGGATTGGTCAGCTAGTAATTAATATTTTGAAAAAGAAGTTTTACTTCAGTCGTGTGGTATAAAGCGCACTCGTTTTTTTGTATTATTGAAATATATTTTGTTCGCTTTTTTAGTGCGATGGATGATTAAACAAGCACACGAATATGTTCAATATAACATTTCAGTTGTGAGAGCGAGATATCTATACTTATACAACATTTTTTTACCACCAACTGATACTTTTTATCGGTAGGTGTTTTGTATTTTTTGGATTGGTATTTTAAATACATTCATTTCGATTACTCACTTGATAAGTTTTGATTAAGTTTAGTTTCAAGATTACAGACGATTCCAATGATACCTCATTTGTAAAAATCCGTCGAGGCGTTCAGCCTACCAAATGAACATACACCCTAAAAACATTACGCTCCTTCGCAGTATTTTCATTCTTTTTTTTTATATAGTAGGTTGGGGAAAAAGTTTCTTCGAATTTTTTAAGAAAATTCAAAACATTTTTTAATATAGTTTATTTACATTTATCTAAAGTATGTAGATACCATTTTGTTCGATAACTTTTTGCCATCTTGTAGGTAGGTACTTGATCCCATTGCTATTGAAATTTTTGGGCTTCTGATCGCGACAAGTAGCTTTGGCAGTCCTCTCGTGATGTTAACCTGACACTGCCTAAATAATTCTGAAGAGACCGAAACAGGTGGAAATCTGAAGGTGTAAGGTCAGGACTATACGGCGGATGCATTAACACCTCCCAGCCAAACTCTCTTAATTTTTGCTGAGTTGCTTGTTTGCCACCTTCGGGATAAAATAAAACCGGCCAAGTGCGAGTCGGACTCGCGCACGAAGGGTTCCGCGCCATTATCTATAAAAACGGCAAAAAAAATCAATCACGTTTATTGTATGGGAGCCCCCCTTTAATATTAATTTTATTTGAATTGATATATTTATTTATAAAGTGAATAATATAACTCAATATTCTGTGAATATTTCAAGCGTCTACCTGTTGCCTTCGATCAATATCGAGCAAAAACGAGCAAAAAAATCACGTTTGTTGTATGGGAGCCCCCCTTAAATATTTATTTTATTCTGTTTTTTTATTTGTTGTTATAGCGGCAACAGAAATATATCAATGAAAATGTCAACTGTCTAACTATCACGGTTCATGCGATACAGCCTGGTGACAGACAGACAGAAAGACAGCGGAGTCTTAGTAATAAACCTAACTATAAGCTTTAAGAAATGTCTATACTAAATTACTACATTTTTTAATTTCATAAATTCATACTAAATCATAAATTCGGAAGCACCTCTATCCATATAACTCTGTCTGTCTGTCTGTTTGTAACGATTTCACGAGTAAACGGCTGGAGCGATTTCGATGAAATTTGGTATGCAGATAAATTATGACCGGGTTTAGGACAAAACGCTACTTTTCACCCGACTACGGAGAAGGAGGGTAATGTTTCTAATGACAAATCACGCGTGCGAAGCCGCGGGCGGCAGCTAGTGTTTATATATAGCCTCGTTGGACAAAAACCGAACGTAGACCTCGAATTACGGAGAGGAGAATTACCTTGAACAAGTCTGACCCTTTTTTATTTTGGAACCTTACTTCGCCCCAAACCATGTCCTGAAAAGAACAACCGAAAGTACCTACGCATTGTTTTAGTTCTTGCTACATGTAGGTAATGAATATGAAAATAGTGACGATGTTTTAACATAGGGCAAAGTCTGTGCAATATTCAAATTAGACCTCTATTTGTGACTGTTTTGTCAAAGGACATACCAATTAGACATTTTTTACGCATTTGCAATAGAAAATCGCGAACATACCTACACTATTTCCTGCGCATCACCATATCAACTTCTATATTATTCATTCATCATCATCATATCAGCCGTAGCACGTCCACTGCTGGACAAAGGCCTCCCTCATTGATCTCCAGGAACTGCGGTTGGAAGCGGCCTGCATCCGACGCCGAACTGCGGTTCTTACCAAGTCGTCTGCCCATCTTGTAGGTGGACGTCCTACGCTGCGCTTGCCGGTCCGTGGCCTCCACTCGAGAACCTTCCGGCCCCATCGGCCATCTGTTCTGCGCGCTATATGGCCTAACCATTGCCACTTCAACGTGCTAATCCGTCGGGCTATGTCGGTGACTTGAGTTCTCCTACGTATCTCCTCATTTCTGATTCGATCCCGTAGAGAAACTCCGAGCATAGCCCTCTCCATAGCTCGTTGAGCGACTCTGAGCTTATTCATAAGGCCAATAGTGAAGGACCACATCTCGGTTTCATATGTCATCACTGGTAACACACACTGATTGAAGACTTTCGTCTTAAGGCACTGAGGTATGTTAGACGAAAAGACGTTGCGAAGTTTCCCAAACGCTGCCCAACCGAGTTGGATTCGACGATTGACCTCTTTCTCGAAGTTGGACCTACCTAATTGGACTGTTTGTCCTAGGTATACATACGCGTCGACAACTCCAAGAGCCGAGTTCTCAACCATAACTGGGGCAGGCACGACATGAGCATTCGACATAATTTTCGTCTTGTCCATATTCATTTTAAGTCCTACCCGTTGGGAGACTCGATTGAGGCCTTCGAGCATCGTGCTGAGCTCTTCCATCGACTTTGCCATGACCACAATATCGTCGGCAAACCGAAGGTGAGTGATGTATTCGCCGTTAATATTGATGCCCAGTCCTTTCCATTCCAGAAGCTTGAAGGCATCTTCCAATGCGGTCGTAAACAGTTTCGGAGGGATAACATCTCCCTGTCTTACGCCTCTTTTTAAGGGAATCGCCTTCGAGCTCTGTTCGTGTACTCGGACTGACATAGTGGCGTTTTTATACAAACACTTCGATGTACCGATAGTCAATACGGCATTGTTGGAGAGACTTAAGCACTGCCCATGTTTCGATCGAAGCGAAGGCTTTCTCATAGCCCACAAACGCGAGACATAGCGGCAAGTTATACTCTTCGGTCTTCTGTATGACTTGCCGCAACGTATGTATGTATGTGGTCTATGGTACTGTAGCCTTTACGGAACCCGGCTTGTTCGGGAGGCTGGAAGTCATCAAACCTGCGTTCGAGACACTTCGCGATGACCCTTGAAAACAGCTTATAAACATGGCTCAAAAGCGAGATGGGTCTGTAATTCTTAAGCAAGGTTTTGTCACCTTTCTTGAAGAAAAGAACCACCACGCCCTCGTTCCATGCTTTTGGCGTAGTACCTTTAAGCAAGGCGGAATTAAAGAGCTTCTGAAGGACTTTAAGTACCGGCGATCCACCCGCTTTCAGAAGCTCTGAAGTGATTCCGTCCGCACCCGGCGCCTTATCGTTCTTAAGCTGCTTCAAGGCCATCCTGATCTCATACAGGCTGATGTCCGGAATATCTTCGGTATAATGTCGGGTCAGTTTGGCTCTTGGGTCGTTGGCCGCACTGCAAACAGGTTTAGTGACCGAATCGTAGAGCCGTCCATAGAACCTTTCGACTTCCCTTAACACTTCCGCTTTACTTGACGTTATGCTGCCATCTTCCCTCTTCAGCTTCGTCATGCGGCTCTGCCCAATAGAATTATCTCTCGCGAACAATTTGGAGCCTTTATTCCGCTCTATCATAACTTTAATACGATATGTATTAGAAGTACGAATATCGTGCCGCAAGGATTTCCAAATCTTTCTATTGAGCTGCCTATGTGACTGAGCATCATCGGGAGACTGCAGTCGCAAAGATCGTCGTTCATCCATGAAGTTAAGGGTGTCATCAGAGAGTTTTTGAGGTCTATTGGTACGGGGGGTCTTAAAGAACTGGGACCCCACCGTATGGACGGTTTCTACGAACCTGTTATTGATCTCGTCCACTGATGCATCTACTTCTAGACAGTCAAAGCGATTTGCAAGTTCGAGTTGTAAGCTCTCGAGGTTTTGGATATGTGCGCGAGTGGGTCGGAGCGTAGACTTCATCAAACGGGACCTTTCAAGTTTAACGTTCATATTCAATGTGGCTCTAACAATTCGGTGATCACTGCCGGTTTCCACCCTGTAAATGACAGAGACATCAATTGAATATCCGTTTCTTGTTGGTCAAGATGAAATCAATCTCATTTCTCGTGGAACCGTTGGGACTCACCCAGGTTCATTTCCTGTGAGGCGGCTTCTGGAAAAAAGAATTCATCATAAAGAGTCCTTCTTTCTCCAGAAAATCGGCCAGCCTCTGTCCCCTGGGGTTCCGTTGCCCATATCCAAATTGCCCCACTCTCAACTCATCATCGCTTCTCATGCCTAGCTTTGCATTGAAGTCCCCCATAACAACAATAAAGTGAGTTTTGTTCGTATGTATGGCTCTACTGATGTCCTCATACATAGACTCTACTTCTTCATCTGGGTGTGAAGAGATCGGCGCATATACCTGAACGACCTTCAGCGAATATCGCTTAGATATTCTGAGTGTCAGGTACGCGACCCTGCTCGACACACTGTCGATGGTGATAATGTTGTTGATGAGTGACTTGTGAACGAGAAACCCATCACCACCTTGGGACTGTTGGTCGCCCTCCCGGTAGTATAGTAGGTTACCAGACTTAAGGGATATTGTGTCCTCGCCCTCTCTACGGACTTCTGATAACCCCAAAATGTCCCAGTGTAATCTACTAATTTCTTCTTCCAGCTCAACAATCTTTTCGTCTGTCCTCAAAGTGCGGATGTTGTGTGTTACCAGGGCCAGTGGTCGTCGTAGACGTAGGGTTTGGTAGCCGATCGTCTCCCGGGGATTCTTAGCACCCCTGGCCCCGCCGTTACCGTGACTGCTACCGTAGCCAGAATTAGCGGGGCCGCCGGGGACTCGGGGCCTGGTTTTATGTTGTTGTATCATAAAGGGGTTGTTGCCATACTCGCCACGCTTGGCAGGCGGGTTGGCGAGCGCAGTATAGGTATTGAAAACACGAAAAGACGCTGCAGTCCATCTTTCGGATTATTAATTATTTTAATTCTAATATTATTAATGTAAGTATAAGTATGTAACTACATATTTATTTATTTTATATATGATTTTTATTTATGTACCTAATATATATGTATGTATATAACTATTTAGGGTTACGTAATTTTTCTTTTTCTGTTAATAAGTTTATTCTTTTTACACCTCGGCCAATCTTCCATTAAGCAATGATCCTCTCCATCCAAAGGTTGTCTGGAAGAGATGCTTTGTTAAGCGATAAGACCACCCATTATACTGACTTTAATTAGTTTATTTCTTTAAATCTATTGTGTCTAGCTTGGAAGGTATAATAAATAATTTTCATTCATTCTTAACTTCTGTACATCGTCCTATGACGTTCACTGCTGTGCCTCCCAGCGGCTCCCAACAACCTTTATAAAGTCGTCTAAGCGGACACCCTAGAATTTAAGGTGTTCAGTCTACTCCAGATGAGTGACTTGACTACAAATTCTTCCATACCTAATAATTTGTAAATACTGTCTTACATAGAAATATTACTAAATTCTACGCTAAAATGTTATTTTTCTCTATTCTGGGAGTAAATACTGTCAACTACTTACAACAGAACTATTAAGATAATATCATGTTAATCTGTTAATATTACTACACAACTCTCAACATCAACATTTTGAATTATTTATTCATATTAACTTGATTTTAACAACTACAAATGATAAGTCAGTTAGTATAAACCAGTGTAACTAATAGTGCAATAGAACAGCTACTAAACTAAAGAACTACACAACAGCTTATACTAGAAGCTGTGTTCTGAATAACGCTTTGCGCTAATTTATGAACACAGATTATATAAACCTACTAGTTGTCCCGCCGAACTTCGTACCACCTTGACATGCATATAACGCGGGCTGTCAATATACGTCACCCTGGTAGAATTATCAATTGTTGTCCCCGGCCATCATTATGTATGAGAAAATGAATAACTTCCACAAATAATTCAATACCAAAATTAGCCAAATCGCTCCACCCGTTCTCTAGTTTTAGCGACACTAATGAACAGCAATTCATTATATATATATATATATATATATATACATAGACAATATCTCGGGATAACTCCGACCGAAGCATCTGTTTCAAACGATATTGATTTTTTTTACATCCTCTTTGACGATGTTTGCAGCACGCATTCTGTCAATTCTATGTCAAACGTCATAAGGTTACATTATAAAAGCGCTAAGGTTAGATTATAAATAATTTTATATGGTGGTTAAGTATTATTAAATTTTCTAATTTTGCGCGCAATTTTCTTAATTTCTTTCATAAGAACCTTCTCCTGACAATAAGAAATACAACAAAAAAAGAATTAGCGAAATCGGTCCAGCCGTTCACGCGTGATGGCGTGACCAAGTGAAATAGGGATTCATTTTTATATATAGAGATAGAGATTATTATATATGTGTGCAATGTCACCGCAACCTACGTAACAAAAGTATTCATAAATAACTCCAAATAAGTATAATCGCTCATAGATAAAGGTTGCTATGCCGGAACTCGGGTAGAGTCCGAATGGTTCTGATAGATCGTCAACAATCGTCATCCGTATATATAAAACGTTGCGTCTCTCTGTCATTTTGTGAACATAGACATTACACTGATACATCCACCAAAATTCTCTTTTTGCTTTGCTATACTCTAAAAAGAACTGACACATACATATCAGTTATGATTCAGTGCAAGAATTTTTAAATCATGTTTCTTTATTCTTCATTGGACACAAATACCGAGCTTATCTCTATTATGGATTTTCTTCCAGCAAACATTTAATGTTTTTTTATACTACTTATATGGCAAACGAGCATGCAGTCCACCAGATGTTAAGTGGCTACTGCAGCCCATGGATATCCACATAGAATTCGAAACAAGCTATTATGTTGTCTTGATCTCTATGTGGATACGTTGCCATACTATAGGACTTAGCTGTTATGCCTATGTGCCAGTAATTACAGGAACATACCATTACCATCTAACCGGAAAACAGCAGCACAAGTACTGCTATTTGGCGGTAGATAAAGGTAAAACGGTTGTGCCCACTTTCCCGATCCCGTTCACAAAAGCTCTACCACCAGTACAAGAGGTTTTAAAACTGTAATATTTATTGTACTGCATCCAAGTTAAAAGTGAAGCAGTGGCGAAAGATGTTTACTCCGGGCGGTCTCTACTAACTTTAAGGAACAGAACACCCGATAACAAAACATATAAACTGTATTATCTAAAAATCTTCACCAAGTTATTTCTCATAGTGTTTTTATTTTTTAATATTACGCGAACACATACGGAAAATTCCAAGGTTTTTAAAACCGTCTCAAAAATTTTCAATCCTAGACGGGACTTGAACCTGCAACCTTCCTCTTGATACGAGGATGCACTACCAATTGTGATACAGGCTCTTGTTAATATTAGGTCTTTACCTATGAAATTGCCGTTTTGTATGGAATAAGTGAGAGTACTTATTTATTAGAGTTTTTTATTTCTGTTATTCAAAGTAATCACCCATGCAATCGACGCATCTTTGCCAACGCATTGGCAGTTTATTGATGCCCTTCTTGTAAAAATCAGCTGGACGGCAGGCAACAAACTCTTCAAAGGCATTTTGTACTGCCTCTCGGGAATTGAATTTTTTACCCACTAAAAAGTTGTCTAAATTTTGGAAAAAGTAATAGTCGGTAGGTGCAAGGTCTGGTGAGTATGGTCGATGAGGGAGAGCTTCCAACCCCAACTCTTGCAGCTTTGAGACTGTCTGTTGTGCAGTATGGGGTCGCGCGTTGTCGTGAAGGAGCAGTGGGGACGACCGATTGACCAAAGCTGGTTGCCAATGTGCAAGCTTCTCCATCATTGTCTCCATTTCTTCACAGTACACATCTGCAGTAATGCTCATGCCGTTTTGTAAAAAGCTGTGGTGAATCACACCCGCACTAGACCACCAAAACGTGACCATCACCTTTTTAGGGATCATTTTTGGTTTAGGGCATTGCTTTGGTGCTGAACCAGGATCTAACCAACTTGCTGAGCGCTTTCGATTGTCGAACAGAATCCATTTTTCATCGCACGTAACAATTCAGTTCAAAATTCCTTCATGTCTTTGCCTATTGAGCAGCGCGAGGCAGGTCTCGACGCGTACGTTGCGCTGGCGATCGTTAAGTTCGTGGGGCACCTATCTATCAAGTTTTTTTACCTTGCCTATTTGTTGCCCATCAAAATTGTTTTGATGCTAACATCAAAAGCTGCTGCTAGCTCAGCTGAAGATTGAGTTTCGTCAGCTTCCACAATCGCCTTTAATTCATCATTGTTAACCAAAGTCTCCGGACGACCACGAGCTTCATGTTTCAAGTCAAAATTTCCAGAACGGAACCGGGAAACCCAATAACAGGTTGTACGTTTGATTGTACAGTTCTCTCCGTAAACGTTTTTGATGTTACGTGCCGTTTGTGTCGCTTTGGTGCCACGACGGAACTCATATTCCATAATTACACGAATTTTTAAAGTATCCATTATGAGGAAAAATGTTCAAATGTAATGAAAATACAACGCTAATCAATAAACAAAAGACTGAGTTTGTAAAAATAATGTCATGTTTTTAAAACAAAATTAATTTGAATTTAGAATACAAAGCCATTCCAAACTTTTTTCTATTTGAAATGACCAGTACTGAAGAACGGCAATTTCATAGGTAAAGACCTATTATAATAAACTGTAACGTTTGGTATTAAGCCGTTCAAAAACTGTATAAGGTTTCCTGTAGATGGGGCTAACGGCGCTTTAGTCGTAATCTGAATCATCTCACTAATTTCGACCTTGACGTGACAAGAGCCCGTAGCACAATTGGAGTGCATCTTCGTACCAAGAGGAAGGTTGCGGGTTAAAGTTCAAGTCCCGTTTAGGCTTAAAAATTTTTGAGATGGTTTTAGAACTCAATGGATTTCTCTTCAGAAAATCGTTGATTTTGCCGTAGATATATTTCTCAAGTGAACATAACATCACACGCGTGAAGCCAGTAGCAGAAGTTACGTTATGGATTAAAGCTCAAAACCACATTTGCTTAGAAGGAACGCGTGCCATCCATTTCTACCGATAAAGAACATAATCTACTCATAAATCGGTAATGACTAAGAATGAAGTAATGATGATAAAATACGATAAAATCAATTCGCGGCCGAATGCTACACGTGATGTGATTACTGATTAGCCACTATCATAAACGAATTTACTTTTCCCCAATATACATGGTTAGTATGACCCAAGTTCGCCGCTGCCGAGCCAACCTTCTTTTTTTTTAGGGTTCCGTACCGAAAGGGTAAAACGGGACCCTATTACTGAGACTTCGCTGTCTGTCTGTCTGTTCGTCTGTCACCAGGCTGTATCTCATGAATCGTGATAGTTAGACAGTTGAATTTTTCACAGATGATGTATTTCTGTTGCCGTTATAACAACAAATAATAAAAACAGAAATAAATAAATATTTAAGGGGGCTTCCATACAACAAACGAGTTTTTTGATCGTTTTAGCTCGATATTGATAACGGCAACCGGTAGACGCCTGAAATATTCACAGAATATTTCACTTTAAAAATAAATAATTAAATTAAAATAAAACAAACATTTAAGGGGGGCTCTCATACAACAAACGTGATTTTTCTGCCGTTTTTATAGATAACTAGCTGACCAATCCGCAACATCGCACGCGTAGTTTTTCAATAAAAAAATTACCCTCCTTCTGCGCAGTTGGGTAAAAAGTAGCCTATGTCACCCGGGGATAGTGTAGCTTCCCAACAGTGAAAGATTTTTTTAAATCGGCCCGTTTTTTAATCGGTCGATAGTTTCGGAGCCTATTCAATACAAACAAACAAATCTTTCCTTTTTATAATATTAGTATAGATGGTACGGAACCCTTCGTGCGCGGGTCCGACTCGCACTTGGCCGGTTTTTACATTATAGGCTTGCGTAAGAGTGATGGAGCGCAGCATTTTAGGTGTCAAGAGAATAGTCAGGATTCGGAACACCTCGCTGAGCTCAAAGACCGGCATCGCTGACGTCGGTATCAAGGCTGCCAAGTTAAAATGGGATTGGGCGGGTTATATCTCCTGTATGCAAGCAAATAGGTGGGCTAAGGTCGTAACTGGATGGATCCCTGTGGATGGAAAGCGACACCGTGGAAGGCCTAAGAAGCGTTGGCGCGATGATTTGGACACTTTTTATAGGGTTTGGCAAGATTTGGTACAGGAGATGAGGGGGGAGACCTTTGCCCAGCAGTGGGACAGAATAGGCAAAAAAAAGGTTTGCGTTTGACCACAATCTCGCCTGATGGTGAGCGATGATGCAGTCTACGATGAACTCTAGTAGAAACCTTTTCACTCGCGACTTGAAGACACCCAGGTTGTAGTTATCGGTAAACACCGACTTAGGCAACCTAACCAAGAAACTTCATCTGCTTCATCGACACATTCCGGGGCTAGTTATTTAGGTATAGGTATAGGTTTGTATGATATTACGATAACGCCAATAAGTAGCCAAAAGGTGCACATAATGTGAGCCACCATCTTATACTAATTTAATATACACCAATACACGTGGTTAGGAAATGACTCAAGTTGACCGTTGCACATAAAGGTAGGTATTTGGCCAATCTAGCCGGTCAAAAACCAATTTCACGAAATTTGACGCAGCTAAAAAATAACCAGTTATTATTGTTCAATTCAATTCAAATCATTTACCACTTGTAAATCTAGGTACAATGTTAGGTGGTAGGAGTTTTATATAAGCGCCTGTTTACAACAGGCAACCCTTATTGGTGACTCTATGGCTGAGCCCGCACTCTAGTCTCGGTTGGAACTTTAACATCACACCAACCCTGCATTCCGAATCACGACAATCGTTGCTAGCGTTCACGTAGTTATCTGTGTACCGATTCAGTCATCGCGCTGATGAAAGTTGATTGCCGTAAAGGATTCGGAACGCTCATGAACGCGCTGCAAGTCAGTGTTCCTATATTTTCATAACAACATTAAAACCAACCAACAACAGAACACTATTACTCACAAGCAACCAACCAACCATCTGTCACGTCACTTTTGACAGGGAGGCTCACAGTGATATCGGTTTGGAACATGGACGTTGTTAGCGCATAATCCTTTATAATTTTTTATATCCGTTACGAAGAAATTCGAGGAATGTGAGTCCCCAGACAAACCTTGCACGGTTTTTAGGGTATAATATTAAGGTTATAATGTACTTACTTGTAATAAATAAATTAAAAAAAAACTATCGGAATTCTACACATTATTGAATAAATAAATATTCCTAAATATTGCTGGACATTTCACACAGCGCTATCTAGCCCCAAACTAAGCAGAGCTTGTATTATGGGAACCAGATAACTGATATAATGCTTATATACCTTTTTTTGTAAATACATACTTATAATGTATAGAAAAACAACCAGACCCAGAACAAATATCTGTAGATCATACAACATTTGTTCCGCGGCGGGAATCGAACCCGCTACCTCCCACGCCACGCCGGCTGCACGCCCACTGCGCCACGGAGGTCGTCAATGATTGAAAACTCTCTATTTCCATTATGTAGCCTAATTCTACACGTGATGTGGATTAGCCATCATCATCATCATATCAGTCAAAGACCGTCCACTAAACATAGACTTTCCTGATAGATTTCCAGAGCGACCGATTGTATGCGGCCCACACCCAACAGCTCCCACCAACCTTTATCAGGTCGTCTTTCCATCCAATGGGGGCCGTCTACACGTAGCGCTTTCCAATGCGTGGTCTCCACTCGACAAACTTTCTGCCGGCGCCCATGGCCGTCAGCTGTCCGAGGATTAGCTATACGTTATACGAATTGACATTTCACGTGGTTAGATGTGCTTCATTGGAAACTAGTTGACAAAACCGCGGCTTCGCACGCGTAGTTTTTCAATAAAAACATTGCCCTCCTTCTGCGCAGTTGGGTAAAAAGTAGCTTATGTCACCCGGGGATAATGTAGCTTCCCAACAGTGAAAGATTTATTTAAATCGGTCCAGTAGTTACGGAGCCTATTCAATACAAACAAACAAATCTTTCTACTTTATAATATTAGTATAGATATAGACTAGCTGACCCGCCCGCGGCTTCGCATGCGTGGTATTCCAATAAAAACATTACCCTCCTTTTGCGCACTCAGGTAAAAAGTAGCCATGTCCTTCCCCAGAATATAATCTATTTCCTTGCCAAATTTTATTACGAGCCGTTCAGCCGTTTAGTTATGAAAAGGTAACAAACTAACAAACAAACAGTTACTATGTATGTATTATACATACAAACCTTCCTCTTGAATGACTCTATCTATTACTGAAAACTGCATTAAAATCCGTTGAGTAGTTTAAAAGATCTAAGAGAACAGACAGCGGAAGCGACTTCATATTAAACACAGAAGTGGCCACTTTAGAAGTAAAATGGCTATAAATACGGACAAACAGCCAAAGGGCATTACAACAAAAAAACAAATGTGCTTTAGACCACACAACTGAAGTAAAACTTCTTTTTCAAAATATTAATTTATAAAATTGTTCAATTACAAATTTGTCCACACGTCTGTAGGTCGATCAGTCTATGTTCATTCTGGCTGGACAGACTTTAGAAGACGCAACTCGCACTCGCACATTAACGTTTAAAAATATACGAAACGTAACTCTCTCTCTCTTTCTATCTGCACTAACTTTTATATCCC
The DNA here is from genome assembly GCA_918857605.2 of Philereme vetulata. Lineage (NCBI taxonomy): Eukaryota > Metazoa > Arthropoda > Insecta > Lepidoptera > Geometridae > Philereme > Philereme vetulata. The sequence goes on along the minus strand of OU975467.1, from coordinate 262,016 downwards.
TCTCAACTTCCGTTCGCACTTTTCGTAACGCATTCACCAGCTTACTCCCCAAGTCAATCGTGCGTAAAGAAGTTTTACTTCAAAAATGAAACACTGATTAGCGCGTATATAAACACAAAGGAATTTTGTAAACACACGTTAAATTTAACATTTTTGTGGTAACAAGGTAATGATTTTATTTAAACGGAAAACTTTAAGTTAGTCGGAGTAACGGTACCCTAAGAAAAAGGCTAAATAATAATAAAGAATAACAAACCGATTGCATTTTAGTAGGATTTATTATATATTTTCGTCCACTTCGTTGATATCACCATCTTCGAATTCATCATCATCATCGCTGCTCAATCCCTCCTGAAACAAAGAAGCAAAATATTTTATTGATCGAGCGAAGCGAGATCTCTAAATCAACTTGGGCGTTGTATGTACCTATGTATGTATGTTTGTTTGTCCGAGGATAACTTTCGAAGCGTTTATCCGACCATCGTGAAATGTGGTATATAGGTAGGTAGTCATGGCACAATTTTGGTGTGACTCAATGAGCTAAAAATGTGGGGGGATGTTGAGATATTGGGGTTCAATAGGGGTAAAAAAAAACAAAATGTGAGTATCCGGTCACGTGGCACGTCTAATAAAAGTTCTTTGTGAGTACATTTCGACCCCGTTTTTATTGTAGTTTTTAAGTTATTAGTCATAATAAAAACTGAACTTTGACAAAATTCGCAGGGTACACCAGTGCTGAAATTTTGTATACGCGTTACTTTAGTGACACAAATATATGGAAAAGTCTGAAATCCAGAATAACTGCAATTTCTACTCCAAAAAAGAAACCAAAAAACATGAACTCCCGTTACCTATAATTTGAATGAAATTGTAGGTCAAGTTAGTTGGTTATGCATTTCGTGGCACTACATATTTTGATAGTCAAAGATTAATTACAAATAATATTTTATTTTTGTATTTATGGCAGACTCGCGAGATCTCAGTTCGGGACGGACCACTAGTTGTAATTATATATACCTTTCCAATAGTATAATGGCTGACCGCGGAGTCCCAGCTTTATACCCCTTACAGGGGAGCCCAGTGCGCACTAGGGTCCCCTGTAAGGCGTTATCAAACGTTCTCTCTATACAGTGTGTCCCGTAACTAGTATTTATAGCCTGAACGGGGTGATTCCGACCATGAAAAATAACAACTTTTCATATATATTTTTTTACCAAGTGATTCTTTAATGAAAATTAACGAATTCACAAAAGTCGTAGAACATTCCTTTTTCTCGTAAGTGTCGAGGACATCCCCCCTCCCCTCATCCGATTTAGATCAATCAATGGTCTAGCTACTATCGACATAGGTATTACGTAGTCGGGCTTCAGTTTTTAAACTTATTGCTTAGTTACAGGTATTTTATTTATTTATTTATTTTATTTTATTCGGAAAACAAACAGTAGGTACTTATATCTAATAAGAAACAACTTTAAACACTTATTATCATTTACATGTTCTCGCATATAATATCTAAATGAGCTTGTTTGTATAGCTAATCATTTTCAAAATAAAAGAAAGGTTAAAAATAATTTATAAGTAACAATATAAAAGTTTCAATAAAATTAAAAGTGAGAACAAACAGTTATTGAACCAATTCAAGGCAATGTTCGAAAAGAACGCGCGAGGGATTTAAGTTAAACAAATCTAACTCAGCAGATCTGATAAAGAAGCGGTTTTGCCGATAGTTTGTCTTACAGCGAGGAACGTAAAGGGAAAGAAAAGGTATCCTCACGGTTCTTGTTGGGACTCGTAACCGTATCATGGAGAAAAGGTCTGGAGAATCAATGAGAGACTGTGCAATTTTTACCAATATTGAAATGTCCAATATCTTTCTTCTTTCCTGGAGTGGAAGCATATGTTGCCTTTTGCATCTCGTCTCATAATCTATATCATATGTTTTACACTTGTACTGAATAAATCTCATAATAATAATAATAATCCTCCTAGCCGATTTCGGCTACAGAGACTTGACTTTGTGATTATTGGCCTAGGTGTTTAGCCTGTATGTGGCTGATGTACCCTATTTTTGCGCTAAAAGTCCGGTTACAATGAACACAAGTTAAGGCGCCATTAATGTAGTTGTAATTGATATTAGCCGGCGGTCGACTTTTAAGCTGATCTCGTTTTAAGTCTAGTTCTTGCCTCCTTTCTTCTTCAAACTCGTACACTTTGTCCTGAACATGACGCCTCCATTCAGGTCGTTTTTCAGCGAGAGCCTCCCAGCGCGACGGATCGATACAACACCTCTTCATGTGCCTCTTCTGTACGTCTTTGAAACGTAGGAACTGACCTCCGCGTTTCCGCTTACCATGTTCTAGTTCACAGAAGAAAATGCGTTTCGCCCTTCGCTCATCAGACATCCGAGACAGGTGCCCGCACCAACGCAGCTGACGCCGCATCAAATATGCCTCTATGCCACAGACATTAGCCCGTCGTAGAACATCGGTATTACGGACCCGATCCGACCACTTGATGTTAAGAATGTCGCGGAGGCATTTCAGATGGAATCTGTCTAACGTGCGTATGTGTCTGCGATACAGGCACCATGTCTCTGACGAGTACAAGATGTTAGGAAGTACAATAGCCATATACACCTTAATCTTGGTACTCAATTTGATGTTATGGGAGCGAAATACCTGGACTCGTAGTTTACCAAAAGCAGCCATAGCGGAGCCAAGTCTGCTGTTGATCTCCGAGTCAAGGTCGCATTTTGTTGTTATGCTGCTTCCCAGATATCTGAATGTATCGACCTGTTTTATGGGCTTTCCATCGATTTGCAGATTCAGTGGAGCTTGGTTAACAGTGTCCATGGCCATCACCTCTGTCTTTGTAATATTAATTTTGAGGCCAAATCTACAGCACGCAGCGTCAAGCCGAGTCATCAAGTCCTGGAGTCCCTCAGAAGATTCCGCAACGAAACATAGGTCATCAGCATACATCAATTCGGTAATGAGGTCATACGATACCTTTGTGTGCGCTTTTAACCTAGCCAGGTTAAAGATACTGCCATCTGTGCGAAAACGTATGCGGATCCCTTCGGTGTTGGCTTGTAAAGTCTCCCTCACGACAACGGAAAAGTACAGAGCAAAAAGAGTGGGTGCTAATACACAGCCTTGTTTTACACCACAAGTGACAGGGAATTGCTCTGTCTGCTCACCATTGACGGTTACGCAACAAGTCATGTTGTCGTGAAGAAGTCTTATCAAGCGTATAAATTTGTCGGTGCAACCAAGTTTCGAAAGCACAATCCACAAAGCTTCGCGAGGTACGCTGTCAAAAGCTTTCTCCAGATCAACAAAACAGAGAAACAGAGGTTGACACTGTTCCCTGCTTTTCTCTTGCAGTTGTCTAAGAGAGAATATGGCCTCGCATGTGCCGCGATTGGGTCTAAACCCAAATTGCGTTTCAGGCAATACACTTTCAGAGAGCTCCATAAGACGATTTAAGAGTACTCTGGCAAAAGTTTTTCCTGGAGTAGACAGAAGTGATATACCCCTATAAGAGTTGCAAACAGATCGATCACCTTTATTTTTATACAAAGAGCAAATTAGTGATACGCCAAAACTAGGAGGAACGAACTCCATTTCCCACATGCGCTGGAAAAATTGCCAAATCTTGTAGTGCAACTCATCTCCGCCATATTTTAATAGTTCTCCTGGTATGTTATCGATGCCGACAGCCTTATTGTTTTTCTGCGCTTTGATGGCGATGATAACTTCCTCAAGAGAAGGAGGCTGATCCAGATCTACGGCTTGTGGTAAGGCAGGAAGTGATGCTAAATAGTTTATGTCAGCAGAACGATCCACATTGAGTAAGCTGTTATAGTGTTCTGCCCAGCGAGTAAGAACTTCTCCTTTAAAAAAAAAAAAAAATAAATAAATAAATATAAAAAAAAATTTAAATAAATCGATAAATCTCATAAACCTACGCTGTATGGATTCTAGTAGATTTATGTAAACATCATACTGTGGATTCCAAACTTGTGAACCGTATTAAAGGATGCTGCGCACAAATGAACAGTAGAGGACTTTAACAATTTTGATATTGGAAAATTGAGAGCAAGATCTTATAACGAATCCCAATGCCTTATTCGCTTTTTTCACAGTATGTATTTGAGGATAATTTTTATCTAAGTATACCTAGTCAGGTCATAAATTCTGTCACATGTTTAATATAAAATAATTGAAACAAGTTTATTCATTATGTAACCATTTATATACCAAAATGAACTTAACAAAACATAGATTCTTATGACACTAAAGTTTATTCAAAATGACCTCTGTGATTTTGAATACAGGCCTTCAATCTGCGCGGCCAGTCGTCTATCGCAGCACGAACGAGGTCCATGTCAATATCGGCGGCTGCCTTAATCAAGGATGTCTTGAGTGACTCCAAATTGGGATGAGGCTTTGAGCACGCCTTTTCCTCCAAGTGTTGCCATATCTTGTAATCTAACGGATTCAAATCTGGACTGGAGGAGGGCCAGTCTTCGTGCCGGATGAAGAAGATTTCACGCGCCGCCAGCCAGTCTTGTGTGCTTTTCGCTCTATGAGCTGGCGCCGAATCTTGTTGGAATACCCAGTGCCTGTTATTGAACATGGTATGAGAAACAGGTTCCACAAGGTTCGTCAGGACTGTATTTTGATACACAACTGCATTCGTTTTTACACCTTTCTCACAAAAATGTACCTCTATTAAGCCCCAATAAGAAACTCCCAACCATACCATGAGCGAGGATGGAAAATGACCTCGTTGGACACGCGGAATACGGTTGCTCGCTTCTTCACTACTGTGTGCGTACACCTTATCATTTTGTTTGTTGTAGCTCTCTTCTACGGTAAATCTTTTTTCATCCGAAAAAAGAATTTCCCGATATTTTTTTCCCGCGTACCGCTTCAACAAAGCGCGGCATCTCTTCAGTCTCAGGTCCATTAGACGAGCATTCAAACGATGTCCTGTTTTTCTTCGATATGCCCGAAGCCCTAATTCTTCATTTAACACCCTTTTCACTGTGGTTCTGCTTAACCCCATCTGAAGGGCCAACAGTTTCTGCTTACGTTTGGGATTTCTTTGAATTCGCGCCTTCACAGCTTTTATCACTGCTGGAGTCCTAACAGACCGAGGGCGACCACTTCTTGACCTGTCATCTACACTAGAGTCTTCATTGTATCGTTTGATGGTGCGATAAACGAATCTTTTGGTTATATTCAAATTTTTCAGTATGTCAAAAATTTGAATTGGCGCGTAACCGCAACGATGCAACGCAATAACTGCAACACGATCTTCTTTAAGCGTCCACTCCATATTTAAAAATGAGTAAAATTCTAAAAAGTATACATTTTTATTTTCATGAACAATTCGAATTCTATAAACTTTTTTTGTGGCCAGCATTCTAAAAGAAAAGTTTTTACTGTGTGACAATACTTATGACCTGACTAAGTATGTATAAACTTTTCCTATTTTCGTGTTTGTTTATGACATGGTTCTAATAACAAACATGATAACATTGGTATAAAATGTTAGCCGAATAACAACTGATAGGCAAATTGTAATTTACAACGTATATGCAATATCTATCGGTAAGATAATACTGTGAACGAGTTATCAGGCACGTGTTCAATTGTAGTATAACAAGAAACTTTTTAACAAAAATATAACAGACTTAACCAAACCACTTAACTGATTTTTGTGAAATTTCTGTGACACCAATATGAAAGTTTTCAAATAAAAAAAGAATTTTCCAAATCAGTCGATAAATGACGGAGTTCTGAGGTAATAAACACAAAACCGAATTGCGTCCCTATAAAGTTTAGGGTTGCCTTCGATTTTTTGGGATCCCATCATCAGATCCTGACTTGGTGCCAATAATGGGACCAGCTGGGAATTATAAACAAAAGAACCCTTTTAAACAAAAGAATTTCTCGAATCGGTCCAGGCGGCATCGAGTAATCGGGGAACATACATAAAAAAAAAGATACCGACGAATTGAGAATATTTTGCATCACTCATGCTCTGAAAATTGGTCATTGTAAACTCGATAACGGCTCCGTAAATGTGTTTACGGCCCTAGGTTAGTAAATTTGAAAATTATGCAACTTATGACGTAGATTGTTTTTTTTGTAACTTTTTTCTTTTTTTGTGTATTTACTGTGATGTTGCAAATAAATTTTTATTCCATTTGTAATAAGCTAAAATGAAATCCAATCTCCAACACAAATCATTATTTCTATTTAAAAATGGCACAGGGCATAGTGAAAAGAAATGGATACCGGTATCGAATTTTTTCTTTTTAGCAACAAATTGTTATAGACTTTTTTAATTTCCTCGCATTGGTTTTGACGACCTCCGTGGTACAGTGGGCGAATAGCCGGCTGAGACGCAGGAAGTAACGGGTTCGATTCCCGCCACGGAACAAATGTTTGCATGATGTACAGATATTTATTCCGGGTCTGGTTGTTTCTCTATACATTTTAAGTACAATTAAGTATATTTTAAGTATTTACAAAAAAAAATTATATAAGTATTCTATCAGTTATCTGGTTCTCCCATAGTACAAGCTCAGCTTAGTTTGGGGCTAGATAGCGCTGTGTGAAATGTCCAGCAATATTTATTTATTTATTGGTGATGAAAAGTTATGTGTTACACTCGGGTGTAAGCAATCTATAAATATTTTTCAAACACTACGCAAAGGTTAACTGGAAGAGAATGCTTGCTAGCATTAAGTTCGCCTATGTACAGATTTATGTATTAATCGCAATAAAGAATTTTCAATCAATCAATCTATTAACACCCGATAGCTAATCGAGGATGTCATTGTGTTACTGTTACAGGCCTTGTATAAACATGTACTAATGAACCAAGCCCTTAGCTCAAATTGTTCAAGGGCCACAGATATGTTGGCGGCACTTTAAAGGCGCAATTTCATAGCTGCGTAGAAAGACAGAAAAGAAAGAAATCGTTTTTCTCAAAACCACACAGTAAAACAGAAAAATAAAGCACAACAACAACATCTAACCTAAGCACTAACAAACTAATGTAGGATGTGTAAGCAGAGACCGCACGTTAGCTGGCTCCATTTGTATGGCGGTTCTGCCTTTAAACTACGGCATATAAGGCGCACAAATTTTTTTTAAGAATTTAATATACGTATTTTATGTTACAGAGGGGATAAACAAAAAGTACAGCACGACGTTACCACGATCACAATTATCACAAAAGTATCGCCATTTTTTTTCTTTATTAACTCTTATTATTAGGTATTTACCTATAAAATTGCCGTTTTGTATGGAATAAGTGCAAGTACTTATTTTTTAAAACTTTTTTATTTCTGTTATTCAAAGTAATCACCCATGCAATCGACGCATCTTTGCCAACGCATTAGCAGTTTATTGATGCCCTTCTTGTAAAAATCAGCTGGACGGGAGGCAACAAACTCTTCAAAGGCATTTTGTACTGCCTCTCGGGAATTGAATTTTTTACCCACTAAAAAGTTGTCTAAATTTTCGAAAAAGTAATAGTCGGTAGGTGCAAGGTCTGGTGAGTATGGGGGATGAGGGAGAGCTTCCAACCCCAACTCTTGCAGCTTTGAGACTGTCTGTTGTGCAGGATGGGGTCGCGCGTTGTCGTGAATGAGCAGTGGGGACGACCGATTGACCAAAGCTGGTTGCCGATGTGCAAGCTTCTCCATCATTGTCTCCATTTCTTCACAGTACACATCTGCAGTAATGCTCATGCCGTTTTGTAAAAAGCTGTGGTGAATCACACCCGCACTAGACCACCAAACAGTGACCATCACCTTTTTAGGGGTCATTTCTGGTTTAGGGCATTGCTTTGGTGCTGAACCAGGATCTAACCAACTTGCTGAGCGCTTTTGATTGTCGAACAGAATCCATTTTTCATCGCACGTAATAATTCAGTTCAAAATTCCTTCATTTCTTTGCCTATTAAGCAGCGCGAGGCAGGTCTCGACGTGTACGTTGCGCTGGCGATGGTTAAGTTCGTGGGGCACCCATCTATCAAGTTTTTTTACCATGCCTATTTGTCGCAAATGGATCAAAATTGTTTTGATGCTAACATCAAAAGCTGCTGCTAGCTCAGCTGAAGATTGAGTTTCGTCAGCTTCCACAATCGCCTTTAATTCATCATTGTTGACCAAAGTCTCCGGACGACCACGAACTTCATTTTTCAAGTCACAATTTCCAGAACGGAGCCGGGAAAACCAATAACGGGTTGTGCGTTTGTTTGTACAGTTCTCTCCGTAAACGTTTTTTATGTTACGTGCCGTTTGTGTCGCGTTGGTGCCACGACGAAACTCATATTCCATAATTACACGAATTTTTAAAGTATCAATTATGACGAAAAACGTTCAAATGTAATGAAAATACAACGCTAATCAATAAACAAAAGACTGAGTTTGTAAAAAGAATGTCATGTTTTTAAAACAAAATTAATTTGAATTTAGAATACAAAGCCATTCCAAACTTTTTTCTATTTGAAATGACCAGTACTGAAGAACGGCAATTTCATAGGTAAATACCTATTATTAAATATATTAGCAAGTGAAGCGCACAACACGGCGCCACGCAAAGTTCTCGAACCTACAGATTCTTCGGTATTTCATCTGATATGGGAACTAAGACGAAATCTTTACCGAAATTTAAAGATGTTTACCGATTTCTGAGAATACCTAAATTCTCCCTATTTTTAGCCAATTGTATCACATAGATTTACATTGTTCTTTTTAATTGTATTGTTTCATAATAACGTTATAACGTTTATTGCAGGCAACAACGATTACAAGGCCCCTTGTTAGACTAACATACATAATAGCAGATTATTAAACGAGGGGATAAAGCAAAATAAAACGTAACGAAGGGTTCTAAGAGTTAACTCAATGGCAGCGAGGAGCGGAGCGAGGGATTTACTAGAAATCCTGAGTGCAGAGGGATTGAAGCACGCCCAAGATGCAGACAGCTTTATCAACGAGGAGAATACTCTACTTTTCACACTTTCTGCGAGACAATAATAACAAAATCTAAATTGTTCATATTCTGTGCAGAGGTTAGGTCGATTTACGAATAAGTTCCTATTGTGTTCCTTTATTTAAAATTTGAATAGAGATGAAGTTCCAAATTCAAATCACATTATGCTCGCGAGGGCATAGTGAAATTCAGTACAACTTTACTCCCGGCTCAGCCGTAAGGATTTAATCACCTGCTTTCGTTGAGGTTTACATGACATTGTCGAGCAGGTGGTGTAAAAAACAATAAACTTAAAATCTATCACTTTTATTTATGGGGATGGAGTTTGCTTCGTATTATTATTTATGGTGTGTAATAAAGAATTATCTATGTACTTACATCAAACTTCAAGCTGGTATTATGCGTGGCCAGTAGCGTTTCCTTCACATACTGGTAGATATGATCGCGACAGATGTCGATGGCTTTTGGAGGCAGCCAGCCGTGCTTCTCGTGACATGTCGCGCCCGGGGCCGGCTCTTCAGCTAATATCTCTTGAACTTCAGCCAGTTCGATGTCACCCACCTGTAAATAAATAATACTGGACATTTCACACAGCGCTATCTAGCCCCAAACTAAGCAGAGCTTGTACTACGGGAACCAGATAACTAATAGAAAACTTAAATACTTTTTTTTTGTAAATACGTGTACATACTTATAATCAAACATCCAGACCCGGAACAAATATCTGTTGATCATGCAAACATTTGTTTCGCGGCGGGAATCGAACCCGTCACCTCCTGCGTCTCAGCCGGCTATTCGCCCACTGCGCTACGGAGGTCGCCAAATATAGACCAACGAGCTGTTTCATCGTCATCAACATCATATCAGCCAAAGGATGTCCACTGCTGAACAACACTGCTGCTACAGGATGCTGCGGAAATCTATAGGGCCTCCCCCATAGATTTCCAGAGCGATCGATCCAGTGAAACTTGCACCCAACAGCTCCCAGCAACCTTTATCAGGTCGTCTTTACATCTAGTGGCAGACCATACTAGTGCGCTTTCAGTGCATGGTCTTCACTGGAGAACCATTCTGCCATAATGGCCGTCGGTTCTTCGAGCTATGTGCCCTGTCCTTGCTATTCCTTTGTGATATGTCAGCGACTTTGGTTCGTCTACGAATCTCCTCATTTCCGATTCGATCTCTAAGAGCCCAAGCATAGCCCTCTCCATAGCACGCTGAGCTATCTTGAGCCTTCTTATGAGCCCCATACTGAAAGACCACGTTTTAGTACCATACGTCATCACTGGTAACACACACGTTCGACTTCGTTTGCGTAGGCTTAAATCCATTGCCATAATAAATACAACCTAACGCAGTGCGAGTGCGGTGATCCCGCGCACTCGATGCAGCACTTGCTTATGTGCCCTTTGTGTCCAACACCTGCACGATGGAGGACCTAATAACCGGCACACCTAATGCTATTGTTGTGCCCAAACACCTGTCCAACATACTATAAATGAAAACGTATAACTTTTGACAGGCTAAGAAGAAGAATAAATATAACAGCGCCAAGTATGGAAAATTGCATACGTCAAAAACATCATCTGGTCGATCAAGTAAGCATAGTCATAACATGTGGAAGGATGGTTTCCAAAGTGTTTATTTTTCGACGTTTAGATAAAATCTTTATTTCAATAAACCGAATTTTTGAATATCATCCTTCCACAACTTTTTATTACAATGTTTAAACATGCAGGATGTTACCAGTTAGCGATGCTGTCTGTACCTAATTACCGAGTAACCAATGCAGCTGACCGCGTCCTGTGACATTATTACCTGGTAGAATATCTGCCTCTGTGTGGGAACCATGCCCGGTCTAAAGAACACAGCACCCTCGCTAACCTCTTCGCTGGGCAGCGGCTCTTCTCGATTCTTCCGTTTGAGCTGACGGACGCGGTCCGCTTTCTTGTAGTGGACTATCTGATCGCGAGTCATCACCATTGAGTGGACACCGGCTGAAATTAAAAAGTATGTTAATACTTGTTAGTGTTATCACAAAATATTAAAGAGTACACATTACCACTATACATATTTCTGCCGCCAAGCAGCATTGCTGTGTTTCAGTATGGAGGGTATGGTTGTCGGTGAAATTAAAGGAACGTGAGCCCTGTATGCCTCAAGTTGATGGAGGTAGGGCACGTTTCTAAGGTGCGTGACCTACGAGGCAATGCTTTGTTACCATTAGCCGGGTCCACACGACGATCCAACGCGCTCCGATCGCACACGGCAGGAGCGTGTGGTGTGGACGTGCCTCGCGTCATCCAAACTACAAATATGGAGCGCGCGCTCCTCGCCGCAAGCGATCCGATCGTTGTCGGTTGTCCATGCTCAAAGGCGCTTCAGTCTCTTGGAGCGCGCGGTGTGGACTTGCTGTGTTTAGAATCGTGCGATCCGGCAATTAACGCACATGTAACTCCATACCGAGTCAAAGTTCAACTGACTTTGATTCACTATGGATCAAATAGAGCACGTTGGAACAGCCCGTCAGGCTCGCAAGAAATTGGCGCTGGATCAGACGAGTACGATCCGTGGTCCATGCTCCATGATCCTGGATCGCGGATCGTGCGATTGCCGATCCAAGATGGATCGTCTGGTGTGGACCCGGCTTTTTAACATCAAGTGAGCGATATGCTTGCTTCATCTCCAGGTTGTATAAAAAAACAAAAAAATCCTTTTTCGCAGTAAAAAATAACCATAATCTATCTATATACGAAATTTCATCGATATTGATATAGCTGTTTAATTGTGAAAACGTAAAAACAGAGACTGTTACTTTCAAATTTATAAGAGTAAGAATGAGCACGCTACCTGAATGCCTTAACCTGAAGTCCACAGTCTGATATCTCCGGGCTGAGGGATCCTTTCTTGGGTCATATCCGTACTTCACCCACATGCTCTTCCAAGGCCCATCTTTCATAAGAAGAGCGACACACGGCGCTAATGTTTTTAAAGAAGCAATTCGAACCTTTGTATGGTGTCTGATTCTGTTCAGTGACCAAATTGGTCGATCTTGGAATAGCTGCAAATTTACAACAATGATATTATTTAACAATATTATTTATAATTCGTGAACCTTCATCACCTTTAATTCCTTTTGTTTGGAGCGGACTCTGATGAAACATTGATAACATGGTATGTGATACATGCCGTATTTATATGATTGAAATAAATCACAAAAGTTTTCGAAGTGATATTATTTATCTTGAGTTATAATTATTTTTTATATATTTAGCAAAGTGTTGCACGTTATGCATACAATATGTGGGCCTGATCTGTTATTCCTTGCATCCTTTAAAGAACACAGATCTATGAATGTCAATTATATTATTACAAATGACTAATATTTATTGAATGTCCAAATATCATCATCATCGTCAGCCCTTCACATCCCACTGCCGGGCATAGGCCTGTCTCCGTTGTCGCCATTCGCCTCTGTCCTGCGCTGTTCTAACACACATACGACCTGCGATTTTTATAATGTCGTCGACCCATGCTGCCGGCGGACGACCTGCGTTCCTGGTTTCATCTCGGGGCCACCACTCAGTCAGCACACTGCTTCACCTGTCATCACCGCGCCTGGCCACATGTCCTGCCCAACTCCATTTGAGTCCCAATATACGCTTGCTAACGTCTTGAACTTTATGTCTCTTGTCCAAATATAAATAAATAAATTTACCTTTTCTACGATTTCAAACTCTTTCTTCAACAGAGAATTATATTCATATCTCATATCTCTATTCTTGATATAAAACTCTAGAGGCTCAGATGGGAACTCATCCATCGTGTTATAAAACCACCAGTGTCCAAGCGGCATTCCTCTCTCACTCCGGCACTTATTGTGGAAGTCATCATTACTAGGTGAGCCACTTCGGTCTGGGTAGCGCTTGTCCGTGTAAGCATACTGGATAGGCTTGTCCGATCTTGTGAAGTTTGATGGGACAATGAATAAAGGGCATGGGCCACTGTAAAATAATTTGTACTCATTATACTACCGTCGATCCGTATAGGAACGAAGGTTCATGATGTTGGGATTCGAGTTATGGAGCTCAAATGGTCTTGGGCTGGACACTTGGCTAGACGTGGTGATGACAGATGGAGCAGGACAGTGACTGAATGGTGGCCGAGGAGCGGGTATAGAAGGGTAGAATGTCCAGCAGCTAGATAGGTGGACGACAACGTAAAGGTCGCCATCAGTGGGTGAGACTAGCGCAGGATCGTGGTGGATGGCACAAACTTGGGGAAGCCTATACCCACCAATGGGTGGAGTCAGGCTATGGATGATGATGATGATGATTTATTTTATTTTATTTTCTTCGGAAAACATACAGTTTTAAAATACTTAACAATTAGTTTATATATATTTTAATTAGTATTATATAGCTAATCACCATTTAGACGTTTTCGCATATTGAGTCTATTTGCTAGCTTGAATGTTAAAGAAAAGATATTACATGTAATTTAGACAAGACATACAAAAGTGAGTAACGGACAGTTAAAAAGTCACATCAAACCAGTTCTTGGAGATTATGTTTTTAAATGTATTTGGAGATTAATTAAATAAGTCAATTTCGGGTGAGTCATCCAGTTTGTTTATGAAATTTGCTGATCTAATAAAAAACGAGTTCTGCCTATAGTTCGTTGAACAAGAAGGAATGTGCAAGTAAGTCTGATGCCTGACAGACCTTGTAGGTACTCTCAGACTTAGAGAAAGGAGGTGGGGAGAGTCGATTTTATTTTGAATTAATTTAATGAATACAGATACGTCAGATATGTTGCGTCTTATATAAAGTGGTAGTATATGATGTCTCCTGTATCTTGATTCATAATCACGGTCATATTTTTTGCATTTAAATTGTAAGTGTTTCATAAATCTACGTTGTATAGATTCTAGCCTATTAATATAAACATCGTAAAGCGGATTCCAAATTTGTGAGCAATATTCGAGTATACTACGCACATATGAGCAGTAAAGGATCTTAATGAGCTTGATGCTTTTAAATTGAGAGCTTGATCTTAAAATAAATCCCATGCACTTTCGCATGTTCGCTTTTTTCGCAATAGTATCAATATGACTTTCATAAGTTAGTTTAGAATCGTGTATGACGCCTAAATCTCGTACCTCGCTTACGTTCATAAGATGTTGCCCTTTAAGTGTATAAATAAATTTAGTTATATTAGTTTTACGCTGCTTATGATGCTGATAATACTACGTCATCTTCTCTCACATAATGGACCACATACAGAGTTCATAAGCGGAAAAGGGAGTCCACCGACATAACTACATCATCTTCTGTTTATGTAGAGCCAGAGATCTATTATGATAATTTAGGAATAATATGTCCGAAAGTGATTTTAAATGTGAATAATTGAAACAGATGGCATGTGAGGAGTTTATACAGGTACCCTCTTAACAGGATCATTTGGAGTGGCGTCATGCTACTTGCCTGCAAGGTACTTTTACTTACTCAAGGAAGTTCAGATCGTCTAATCCACTTGGAAGCATTTTGTCCAAAAGGCATTCAATCTGGCCAGTACTTTCCTCTGTATGCAGTGGCAAGAATTGAAAATCACACATTGCTGAAAAGGACAGAATAAATAATCAATTAAAGATAATAAATTAAAACAAATATTACAGGTTATTTATTGGACATAATAAAATACATGGGCAACACCAGGACCAGAGAAGCTCAACATCTAGGGCAGTGGCAGAAGGGCTTTTTTCAAAAAGTTTGTCGTTCAGTAAATCATATTGTCCGGTGGAATAGTGTCATTTAATAAAACAGGAGTTGATTTTTAATTAATTGTCTGTGGATATTTTATAAAAACAAATCTTAAATTATGTAGCTGTTTTGGAATAATTATGAAAATCCATGTCATTTTTAAAATAAATCCGACTAAAGCATACAAATACCAATGGTACCAATGGTGATACAAATTCCCAGTGTCCAACCCCATTTTGGAGACTTTAAAACTAAATTACTTCGTTTATTTTTTCATGGAGATATTCAAAAATGATGTTTTTAGAAAGATTTTAATTCATTAAATTTATTTTATTAAACGTTTATTATAATTAAAGGCATAGAAAATAATAAATCTTTTAATTTTAGTTTGTCCGCAAAAATAACATGAACTGGAAATTCCTACATACACTTGAGAGCAATAAAATCGCACATACGCACATTTTTACTTAAAAGTAAATTTTTTTTTTATTTGGAGCTTACAGCAAATTAAAATCAAATTAAATTAAAGTGCATAATCTAGGCATTCGCAGAACTGATAAAGGGTTGACATTTACCTTTAAAAACTACTCATTAGCAACAAAACAATAGACCCCCTTATGTCGCTCGATCCAGGTAAGGCCGGCGGCGGGATTTATCGCAGGTATAAAAGAGTGCATATTGAGGGAATGGTCATCATTTGCATACCAACGTACAGTGTGAAAGGTTCTCTATTGATATTGGCTTCAAACGGAACACGAAAATGGATACTACACCAGAAGTAGCCGCAAAAGTGGTTGCCCTTGTTGAATCGGGGCTTAAGCAAAGTCAAGTGGCTCGACAATTGAGTTTGAGCCGATTTACCGTTCGGCGTGTATACCAGAGGTATCAAGAGACTGGTGGCTACCAACGGCGACAAGGATCGGGCCGTCCCCGTGCTACAACAGAGCGTGATAACCGCTTTCTTATAACGACATCTTTAAGAAATCGTCGTTTGAACGCAGTTCAACTGGGCCAACGACTTCAAGAAGTTCGTGAAGTAGAAGTTAGCCGGTGGACAGTCAGAAGACGATTGAGAGAAGGTGGCCTGACTGCACACAGGCCAGCAAACGGGCCGAAATTGACCCCAGCCCACCGAAAAGCCCGCCTTCAGTTCGCTCGAGACCATTTGAATTGGACCGAAGAGCAGTGGAGTGCAGTCCTGTTCTCTGATGAGTGCAGGATGTGCTTGCATGGCAACGACGGACGGGGGAAGGTGTATAGAAGATCGGGAGAGCGATTTGCCCAATGCTGCATAACAGAACGTGTCGCCTATGGCGGTGGATCAATCATGTTTTGGGGAGGCATGTCTATGGAAGCAAAAACTGAGCTTGCCTTCATCACCGGACCGAATACTGGTCGCCAATCAAGAGGATTGACTTCCATACGATACATTGAGGAAGTACTCGAGAGCCACGTCGTACCTTATGCTGGGTTTATCGGCAAAAACTTTCTGTTTATGCAAGATAATGCAAGACCGCATACTGCTGGCATAGTGATCGAGTACCTTCAAGAGGTGGATGTGACCGTTATGGAGTGGCCAGCTCGAAGCCCAGACCTCAATCCCATCGAACATCTATGGGACGAGCTGAAAAGAAGAGTTCGAGGCCGAGATGCTCCTCCATCGACTCTACAGGAGCTGCAACAGGCGATCGCAGAGGAATGGGAGGCTATTCCTCAAGACTTTATCAAAAGTCTAGTAACATCAATGAAAACACGGATGGAGTCAGTGATTCAGGCTAGGGGAGGGAACACTCGGTATTAATAACAAACTTTTAATTAATTTTATCTTTTAATTTCATAACTTTGACACCAATACTTGAATAAAGAATTTTTTACTAAACATGCATTTTTGTTATTGATCCACAAAAGCATTTTTATGTGATGAATGTAAGACAAATCAGATACCACTGGATAGGTATTAAAATAGACTATGAATCTGCATTACAGAAACATAATATTTTTTGTTTTTTTTTTAGTTATGTCAAAAAATCATGAATGTGCGATTTTTTTGCTCTCAAGTTTAGTCACGGCAATTTTAAATGAACCAAACCTAAAATGATCAAAATAAGTATTATTTTTTTATCATAGCAACATTTGTAGTCTATGGCCGTCGCCATTTTGCTCGTTGGTTCAACCGACCAATCAAATGCGACGAAAATAGTTTGCAAGTGTCACGGTGTCGGTTGGTTGTGTTCCCAATAGTGTCGGCGTTTTATAAGGTAAAAACCATTCAATGTATTACTTTAATATAAGAGATTTCATATTTAATTAATTTATAATCAATCAGAAGTTGTTGTGGTAAGTTATTCGTTGTACAATAGCTAGAAATTATATTTTGATAAGTGTAGTAGAGGAACCGTCACATCCATTCGTCACGTGATGTACAAGCGGAACTTTTTTCGTGACGAAAAGGAATTCTAAGGCTGGGTGTATTAAGTGAAGTTCTATAAGATGCAAAACTACAAATTACCTACTACATTTAATATATATATACCATTTTAGTATAATATTATATTTAAATACTTTTACATTAAATCGATTGATTAATGATTAAATTAATGATTTTTGTATTTTTATTTAATAATATGTACATATTAACATATTGGGTTTTATAGTATTTATTCTTTAATCAAATTATATCATTGACACAAATTACGAATATGACTTTACTACTACAACTTCTGCTCACTAAATGAAATATATAACAATGTAATATTATCAGCATGAACAGTAAAATGGTAAGTAATGTTGTAATGCACCAAGACCAACTTAGATAAATTTCTTTTTTTTTTCAGAAACATTATCGGAATTCGTCACAAGTCATGCAGAGATGCCCAACTTTGTAGATCTCGACCGTTTTTTGACAAGAAACGATTTCGATTTACATCAACAACAGTGGCCGTGGATAATAACCCATTTCGTGCTCTCAAGAAGTTGTATAAATTGTGATTACACACCAAATTTCACCTGCCCATTCCATTTCAAAATATATAATTGGAATATACCTGCTTTGTTACATGTGAATTACTTCTGGTGTCAAGGCTGTTTCCAATATACTGTATATGACCACTATCCCGACGACGAATGTCCGTATTGTTAATTTAATAGAAGTTAATAACTATATACTACAGTGTAAATTTTATTACCATGGCTCTTACGGCCGCAGAACGCGCAAAACGATATAGACAAAAGTTAAAAGAAAATCCAGAAAAATATGAAGTACAGAGAAAAAAGCAACTGAAAAGACTGAAGGGAAGGCAGAAAAGAGTATCAGAGCTCTCCGAAGAAGAAAAACTGAAGCAACGAAAAATATGGAGAGAGCAAAAACGGAAGCAAAAAGAAAATAAGAAAACCAAACCAAAGACTACACCTAAAGAAGTTCCAAAAAATAAACATACAGAGGAACACTCATTAAAAATCAGACACTCAAAGGTGTGTAAGAATTACAAGAAGGCTATAAATAATATAAGGATGTTGAAACTAAGACTAGATAGTTTAAGAAAAAGATTTTATCGAGCTCAACAGAAACACGATAAAGAAATTGAAATGTTAAAAACCGAATATGATAAAGTCAAAGTCCGCAACGAATGTATGGAAATTTCACTACGTAATACATACAACAACTCCAACAAATACTCTGAAAAGAGATTACTAAAACAAGTTGCAATGCATCAAGGAAGCTCAGACGCTAATAGAAAAGTTTTAGGTCTAAAAGGTCCCATAAGAGTAACTGTGAAGGAAAATCTAGAAAACAAGAAATCGAGAGAAGAAATAGAAAAGTTCTTTAATAGAGAAGATGTAAGCAGATGCACCTCGGGAAAACGAGAATTCAGGACAAAAGACAAAATGAGATGCCAAATTAGATACACAGTAGATACGCTGTTTAATTTATACACAGTATATAAAAATTAAGGAGGAAAATACAGTTTCACCACTTTTTTCAGGTATAAGCCATTTTACATATATTATATCGCCCTCAGCAAATAGTAGAGATACATGCATGTGTATTAAACATAGTAACATGAACTTTTTGTTTCTTGCTTTAAAATCAAAAGGTGTTATTTCTCAAAAGAACTTAGATGAAGTAATAAAGACGATTGCTTGTGATATAAAGTCAAATGAGTATATGTTTAACAAATGTGATAAGTGCAAAATTGCTGCTATTGAATATGATCAAGATAAAATAGATTGTGAGATGTCATGGTTTAAATGGATCAGAGTTAACAGTGAGTATGAAAAATCTGGCAAAAAATATATTACAAAGAAAACAACAAAGCAACAAACCACTGGAACTGTACGCAGTGGAATAATTGAATTTGAAGACGCACTTAGGTTGTTCAAAACCCATGTTTTCATTTGGAAACATCAACAACAACAATATCGCACATGCATCAATACCATTAAACATGACGAAATCGTTATAATATGCGACTTTTCCGAAAATTACGATTGTAAATTTGCAGAAGAGGTCCAGGCTGTTCACTTTGGGGCATCTAAAAATTCATTAACCCTACATACCGGAGTCATTTACTTTAAAGATAAAGCTCAATCATTTGTTACAATTTCTGATAATAACTGTCACGAACCTCATGTCATCTGGGCACATTTAATGCATATCATAAAATTTTGTAAAGAGCTAACCGATTTTCGTATTATTCACTTTTTTTCTGATGGACCTAGCAGCCAATACCGCCAAAAAAATAATTTTTATTTGCTTAATCTGTTCACACAAAAACTAAATCTATTTTACACAACTTGGTCATTTTCCGAATCCGGCCACGGAAAAAGCGTTGCGGATGGCATAGGTGGCGCTGTAAAAAGGCAATTATATAAAAAAGTAGCTTTTGGGTTAGATGTTACAAACGGGCTAGATGCGCATAATATTATTCAAAAAAGTATGAAATCGGTGAAAAGTTTTTATGTAACTAACAATGATATTGAAAATATGATCAAGCTGGTCCCAGATAAAGTTTCACCAATTCCTGGAACACTACAACTACATCAAATTATATCTCAGCAGCAAAATCAAATACAATATAGGCAAATAAGTTGTTTTTGTGGCGAATTGAAAGGTTTGTGCAGCTGTTATTCTCCTAAAAATCACACTTTGTTGAAAGATCAGAATAAAACAAAAGATGAGACCAATAGAAAAAGTGACAGTAATGAAAAAAAAGTAGACGAGGAAGCTACAGAAATATTGTTCCACAATAGAGAAGTAATTATAGATAACAGAGAAATTGAAATGAAAAGAGACGAATGTGAAGACGATGGAGAAACAAACGGTAAAGAACGTTTTTATGATGCACCAGATTGCTATTTGATTGTAATTGAACAAGAGCCAATAAGTAATTTAATTACAGAACAAATAATGGACTATATTGATACTCCTTCTATGTTATTCCCTCTGGACGACTTTGTTTTACAGCCTTTCGAAAGTGATATAATTAGTGATTCTATAAATTACATGTTACCGAGTACATCAAAAAATATGTTATCAGTAAAACCTTCTACGATTGTAAAAAAAACAAAACACGAAAATAAAGCTATCAGAACAGTTGTTAAACGACAGATAGATTGTAATAGGTGTAAGAAGAAGTTTCCTCTACATGCTCCTATGGCCAAGTGCATGGCTTGCAAAAATTTAAATTGTATGTCATGTTGTAGTTCCGGAGACCAACATTTTGATTATATTTTTGTAAAATGTTTCGGTCTCTAATTTTGATTTATTTTGACCTTTTACATGTTGATCATGACATTTAACATTGCCATACTTAGATTTAAATTCCTTACTTATTACGTAGATATAAAAAAAATGTTTTTGATATAATTTGTCTAAGTAATATATTTTCATTTATTTTGTGATGACATTTCACATTTTGTGATTTAGATTTTAATTACTTACTTATTACGTAGATTAAAAAAATGTTTTTGAGTAATTTGTCTAGCTATTATAAAGTATTTTGTTTTATATTTTGAACCAAATAGGTACAGCTTAATTTTACTTAAAATGTTTTAAGTTCGTGTATTGATGGGGTACATATTATATTTTTCATGTTGATTAAAAACAATTGTTAAACTTTGTAATATGTACTCAGTCTTATTACTTCCTAATAGTCACGCTACGTTCCACGAGCGTTACCGCCCAGTTATGTTTGTCTGATTAATTTAGATTTAATGAAAACATATTAATGTTAGAAGACCGTTTTTGATTTTATAATACTTTATTGTAATATGTGATATTATCGTAATAATAAATGTTGTTAATTTCTTTTTATTTTGGATACAATAACAGATGTTGATAGTGTATGATGGTCTAATAGTGACGATTAGGATCATTCATGCTGAATAACTTTTGAATGATAATAAATATTTTGCATTACGTTTAGTCTTTTCATAGTTTATTTTCATAAATCTTCACAAAAAACCTTTGTTTTGAATATACCTTTTATATTTGTTTTATTACATTACTTATAAAAGTGACGAATTGGAGCGATTCATTCTCTAGTGTTACACAAAAACTTAAGATTATCATAATTTTCGAATATTTAAAACATTAAATATATTATTTTAATATAATAGTATATATTTCCTATGATATTAACTATAATTAGGTAAAATAAAAAGTATATAATAAATAGGAACTGCTATTTCGTCACGGACAAACTTTTTGAAAAAAGCCCAGAAGCAAAAGGAAGACTATCCTCCCTCGTACCTATGACAATGACAGGTTATTATAGATTTATTCTGTTGAACTAAAGGCAGTTTTATTTACTGTTACTTACATTCAAACTTATACATTTTGTTGACTTTACCAACCACATCAGTAGAAATCACATTTCTTTGGATTTCACCATTTACTTTGACTTTTTTCACTTTGACTTTCAAAAGAACTCCAGCTGCTTTCTTTGTGTCTGCATAGACTTTTTTCACAAAAGGGTTATCAGGTTGGTAGCTTAGACCCAGTCTTTTCTTAGTTGGTTGGCAATATATCTGGAAATGGAAAGTTTTCAAATATTTAGTTAGAAGGATAAACTATACATAAGTGTTGTGACTAGGTACTTTCAGAGTTAACGTTGGGTTGCTTCTATAGATTTTGGTACATAAGATTAGATAATGTATTTAATGCACACCAATAAAAATAAACTAATGTAAGAAACATAAAAAATATAGGTACAATGGGAGGCCTTATCGCTAAGAGCGATCTCTTCCAGGCAACCTTTGGATGGACAGGAGACAAGATCTATGTGTTATTGCAAACTAGCCCCTTGCAAACTTACCTGTGAAATAACTTTGAGGCCTCCTAAGCACTGCAATGCTTTTTCATCATTTACCACAACACCAGGAAACAGAACGCCCACTAATTCATGATCTAAGCCTAGAGGTTTTTCTTTAGCCATAATAAAACAATGAGTTTAATTTTATGCGAAGTAGGTAATACTGTTTGTATAAAAATGTAAACCCAAGACCCAAATAACAAACAAAAACAAACATGCG
This sequence comes from Philereme vetulata, assembly GCA_918857605.2. Classification (NCBI taxonomy): domain Eukaryota; kingdom Metazoa; phylum Arthropoda; class Insecta; order Lepidoptera; family Geometridae; genus Philereme; species Philereme vetulata. Next base: position 239,698 of record OU975467.1, on the reverse strand, counting down.
CTTTTTCTTTTGATTGTTTGTACAGAATTTGATGAAAGACAGACACCCTGACCTGACAGACGGTCTAAGTACACAGATTATAAAATTTTACTGTTCCTGTTTATAAAATTTTTAAGGTACAGCTTGAGTATCTTGAGCATGAACTTGCCTATCAGTCAGACAGAAGCAGTGCCCGGTGGTGCGGTGCGGCAATGTTGTCATCATAATACTCATCTGCTATATATATGCTCTGCCCATCCTACTCGCCTTGCCGCGATGTCCAAACACATCCTCGCGCGAGTACATACCTATACTTGAAAAAACATAGCTTGATCAGTTCAGTTCAGTTCTTGATTGTGGCATCTGTGACTAAGGAGTGTCACAATTCCGCCAATGTCGATGTCGCGATATTTTCATAAACTTAATAGGAGCTAATGTAGGTCAAGAATATGACCGGTATTCTAAATTTGGAAAAAACCTTTGATAATTCTAATAGAAAAGAGAAAACACAACATATAAAACAGCACAATATTAGTTGTTAGTACTATTATAGATAATGTGGGTTAGTGAGCTAATAAGTAATATATACATTTACAACCTAATGTTGTTATCATTTATAAATTTACATAAAATATAATTAATTAAAGGAGAGAAGGTAAGGGTTAATAAACATTTAAAGGAGGTAGGACGAGGGATTTTAGGAGGAAGGATTACATAGAGGGAAAACACTGATGTCGAGGAGGGACATTTAAAACTAAGGGAGATTTTGGTGAATGGAATCCACACAGCTGCTCCCACGACACTGTCTGTAGATAGTTTTGAAGCATCAGTGAAGATGGAGTGCCACCCATTAAATTTAGCATCCAGGTGTTCATAAATTTTTTCTCGGGCATTGGAAGATTCCTTTTCTATACCAAAGGACAGGAGGATATTAGGCTGAATTGTTAAAGCTTCATAAGAAGTGAGATAAAGTGGATGAGTTGGGAACTGAATTACTGGGTTAGGAAGTTGAGAAAATTGTTTGAAACTACGGAGGAGACAGGGGATTTTATCAGGATTGTAATTATCAAATAAGTTAAGCAGGCGAGACAATTTTGGAAGAAGTGGGTGATTACAGTTTTGTGCTAATTTGAAAAAGAACCTATCAGATAGGAACTGTCTACGCAAATACAATGGAGGCTCACCACACTCAACCTGCATAGCATTGATGGGGGATGACTTCATGGCTCCAAGAATTATACGCAAGCATTTTGAATGAATTTTATCTAACTTGTCTAAACCAGATTTATTACAAAGATTCAGAAGGAATGTTCCATAATCAAAATGACTCCGAATTATGGCGTTGTATAGAAGCTTTTGAGAATACGGATGAGAACCCCACCAGACACCCGAAAGGGAGCGAAGGATGTTAATGTTCTTTTCGCATTTTTGAGAGGTCATAACAAAATGTGGGATGCCCGTCATTTTTGAGTCCAAAGTAACACCTAAAAATTTTGCACTATTAGATTGAGGGATAATCTCTTGGTCAATGAATAATTGAATAGGTGGGGAAATTCTTTTTCTGGAAAATATTACAACATTACTTTTGGGAGCAGAAATAGATAAGCTGTGGTCAAGTAACCAGTCGCTAAGGTAGGACAATGCAGAATTCAGTTGGTTACTTGCCTCTTCTGTTGACACGGATGTGATATAAAGTGACAGATCGTCAGCATATTGTAAAACCTCGCAAAAAGAATTCACAGATTGCTCAAGATCATAGGTGTAGAGGCTGTAAAGAAGTGGGCTCAGGACAGAACCCTGAGGTAGTTCTTTCCTAACCGTCTTAGGAGGGAGGAGACCTTGGTGGGATTTAATAACAACAGATCTTTCCATCAATAGGTTGCATATAAAACGAACCAGCTTCTCAGGTATTCTCAGCTGAACGAGCTTACTCCTGAGAACCGGAAGCAGAACGTTGTCATAAGCTGATTCGATGTCCATAAATACAGCAACTAGAAATTTCTTTTCTTTGAACGCGATGTGGATGTCTGTTGTTAAGAGATTAAGCCTGTCCATGGTACTCATGCCCTTTCTAAAGCCAAATTGGGAATTAGCAAGTAGTGAACGATTCTCAACCAACCACTCAAGACGGTGTTTAATCATGTGCTCCATAACCTTAGCCATGACGGAGGACAAAGCTATTGGTCTACGACCATTAGGGTCAGATGGATCCTTTCCAGTTTTCAGTACCGGGATGATAATTTGAGTTTTCCATTGATCAGGAATTAAGCCGGTTTCAAAGAAGGAATTAATAAGAAGTAAGTAATATTTTTTTGTGTTTTCAGAAGATTTCGTGAGAAAGGAGTAAGGGATACCATCGATACCGGGGGAAGAGTCAGTCAGTCCGTCAAGTGCAAGGGTCAATTCATTAAAACAGAAGGGGCGATCAAAACAATTTTCAGAAGGGATCAAGGGGAAGGAGGAAATAGATGGGACTGAAGGAGGGGCGAGTTTGTTCGAAAAGGCCTCGCGCCACGATGAAGGATCATTAGGTAGCTGAAATATTTTCGATATTACATGATCCTCTGAATCGTCTGATCTGGTTCCAGATGATATATGATGGTGTTCTAGGCGAGAGGTTTTCGCAAAACCCAATCCATCCCTGTTTTTTCTTTTTAGAGACCAACTTTCTGAGTTTCGCTTAGAATTTTTTATAGACTAAAAAGTTTTCTATAGACATAGATTCCTTGTAACTTTTTTCAGCTTCTCTCCGTTCCGATACAGCTGTTGTGCACTCAGAATCCCACCACGGGGTAGAGATTCTAAAATCTTTGGAGGGCTTTTTAAGGGGAATGTGGAGATCAGCGCATGTAGTAATATTATTAACAAAGGAGTTATATGCTGCAAGGGAATCATTATGTTGAATGTGAGTGGAAGAATCTATTTTATGATCAAGTGAAGATGAATAAGCTGACCAATCAGCTCCAGAAAGTTTGTATTTAAGAGAAGGCCTAGGGTTACGGAAAGGGTTCGAAAAATTAGCATAGATAGAAATTAAGATAGGGAAATGGTCACTTCCATAAGTCGAAGGAAGAATTTTCCATAAAGTCAAAGAGAAAAGAGATGGAGAGCAAAGTGAGAGATCGACAGCGCTTTTCGGATTTTGAGAAGGAAGTGCTCTCCGAGTAGGTGATCCATCATTGAGTAGGCACAAGTTGACTTCATCAAAGATCTCCAATAGGGAAAGACCAAACATATCAGAGTGGCTATGACCCCAGATAGCGTTATGGCCATTAAAATCACCCATGAGAACCATGGGGGAAGGAACAGATGATAAGAGGAGAAGGAGATCGGGAATCAAGGAGGAGTTGGGGTGAGGAATATATACAGATACAAAGGAAATATTAAGGGATCTGATACCAACAATGTTGATATCAGAAGGATGGGAAGGGAGAGTGATTTGGGAAAAGGGAAGGCAGCGCCTTACTAACAAGGCGCTGCCGGCATGCCCGTCAGCCCTGTCGTCCCGCAGACAGGAGTAACCTGAAATCCGATAACGGGTTCCAGGGCTTCAGCCATGTCTCCGAGACGGCAATGACTGACGGGCGAAATTTTGAAATTAAGTGGACCAGTTCATGCTTTTTTGCACGCATGCTCTGGCTGTTCCACTGCAGAGCGACTACTGGATCCATTATGACCAGATAGTGAGACTAATTGAGTAAGTTTAGAGGCAACGTTGGACGGTAGGGGATGAGGGTTCATTAGTAAAATGTTTATTATTAAAGTTATTAATGTTTCTAACATTAACAGACAGCGGAGTCTTAGTAATAGGGTCCCGTTTTACCCTTACGGTACGGTACCCTAAAAATGAGATAATTAGGAACCTAGTTACCTATGTCTGGTAATAGTGGTAAGTAATACGAAATCAAAATTAGACAGGGCCTACTTAATTATATTTTAACTTAAAAATTCATTCTATAAATATTTATTCTAATTCTAAAAAAATTCAATACCATACAGCAAGCAGAATGATAATTATTACAGTATTGAGACTTCTGCAAAGGTCTGCCTCATAACATGGTTTCATTTGACCACTTATTCGTCGTAGCAAGGTGACATAATTTTTCTTCCCTGAGCGCTCGAAGCGGAATGAGACGGGCGTGGCGTGTGGCTACTTGGTTGGCTAGGCTACTCGCATTCATGTTGCCGGCCCTTTGACTCGTGCACAAAAAGCTGATAAAATGTGAACGATGAACATGAGAAGTAATGTGGCCAAATAACGTCCCTGCCCACTTTCCTCGCACCAAGGCGAGTAATGTGGCTGTAGGGTTACGCCTTACGGTTAGTAGGTAGGTATATCTGTGTCTAGTCGGAAATTTCGGAGACAAGAAGTACTAGTCCCAATAAAAACAAGTAGAACCTTAGGTAAATTGTATACATATTATTATACCAGCATATAAATTAATATCACAAAGTTCATAATTTAAGCTTAGGTAGGAAATTATTGATGTCATTACCAAATCTGGTACCACATTAATAGATTTTCTATTTCATCTTCTTGCAACTGCTTCCACAGCAACCAACAACCTAGAAATAAGACAGTTTTAAATTAATCAATGTATTCTAAATTTCAATCAATGATCCAGTGTACCCACCTATTTACCAGAGTTCAGAAAACAAACTATTTCCATTAGAGAATAAACTTACTTCTCTAGCAACAAATTCCTCTGCCTCTCAATCTCTAATCTATCTCTTTCCATTTTCAGTCTTATATTATTGCACCTTTTCTTTTCTACAAGTTTTTGTTTCTTAATTCTTATTCTCTCCTCTTCTAGGGTTAATAGACGGTCATGAACGGCTCCTGGAACACGATATTAGAGAAATTTAAATAATTTGTGTAAGAGAGTTTGACCACTACCTCACTGATGGTAAGGGATGGCGTGGTCAAAGATGTAGTGTGCCTACCTAAAAATAACCTGTTCTGGACTTGAAGACTCCCAGATTACAAAGATTAAAAATTATATGAAGCATAATGCAATGTTTGATAAAAAACTAGTTCATTAGGTTTATACCATGTATACTTACTTACTGGCCTTCCCCTTTTCCATAAAGGTTTTATAGTGTTAGGAGCAGAAGTCACCTCATTAGGTCCCATGCCAGCATCAGGATGAGTCACAGCTGCCTCAAGAGTCATGTCCAAGTCTGCTTGAGTGAAGTGCTCAGGGTCTGGGGGCCATTTCTTTAAAACAGTTAGTTATTAAGATTTTGTTGCGACAAAACCTTATTTCAATGTGCAATATGTGATAGTTCTATGTATCACAGTGAGGACTGGTTTCCACCAAAGCAGCGAGCAGAGGAGTTTCAGCGTAAAAGACAATAGAATCATGTCAAAATCTTATTACATCATCTACATGACATTACTATTGGTTGATCTCTCATCCCTCTACTGTGCTTTGGTAAAAACAGGGCCTCAAGCTTGTCTTAATCCAGGTTACCAATCCACTTTATCAAGTTTCATTGAAATTGGTCCAGTAGTTTAGTCATCAAAAGTAGTCTAACAAGTTAGTCTAACAAACAGAGAGAGAGAGAGAGAGAGAGAGAGTGTTACTTTTGACTGTTAGTAAAGATATATTTATAGGGCCAGGGGAATTGGTTGGGCCAGAACCTAATAGACATATTAGAGTACCTACCATTGTACTGGTAGAGGCATCACTTCCACAGAGGTCATCAGTTACATTACTTTGAGTTAGATCCTGAAAGTAGAAACTTGTTAAAAAAATGTTTACAGTGAAGAGTGTTTACACTGTGTTTAAGAACTCAAACAGACATACCGAAGAGTTTGTTATAGCTGAAGTCTCAGGTACTCCAGTCAAACCAAATACAGAAGTGTTGGTACTAGTCAGTCTTAAAATTTTCTCTTCAGCATCTGTTAGTTGAGTATTTGCATTAAAGCCTGGTGTGAACCTGTTCTTGCGTATTTTGAAGGCTTTTTTTTTAACATTGGATTTCCAGTCTCTCCAAGTCTGCAAATTGTGAAAAAAAATTGTCACGATTAACTCACGGATTAAACATATTACTTACTTAGTGTACCTACATATTACCTACTTAGTTATGTTTTTATTTAGGAATAAAGTTAAGATTTTCAATACCTGTTGCCACTTATCTGGAGTCTTTATAGCACCTGAACCGAATCCAGAGTTAGCGTTGAGTTTTTCTGTAATTTTTATCCAAGCGTTGGTCTGCCGGATTCTGCCTTCCAAACCGGTAAACTTTCCAATGGCAAGTTCCTTGTCTTCGTCAAGAAAATGTAATAGCATGTTCAACTGTTCCGGGCTAGCTTTTCGCCTCTCCATTATTAGTTAGGTTCGGTGATGTTTAAAACCGTTGGGCTATGTTTTCTAGCAAAATATCTTCATATTACAAGATCTAACAAAACAAAAACAAACGGTGAAAAGATCAAGTTATTTACACATCTTGTATTTCTGATTTATTTAGCGACACACCATAGTAACTAGTGGTGTGCGAAATCGATTATGAATAATCGATTAATCGATTATCAAGATGATCGTTTGCAATAGATTATCATTTATATAATCGATGACAATCATCGATTATTGGGAGAAACCCGTTCAAGTTATGGTAACCCTACATATAACGGGAATCCCCGTTACTACTAAAAAGTCTCGTGATGGGTAGTGAAGTGCTCTATTATAGGGGAAATCCCGGGTTATGTATTTAGCATTGTCTTACGGATTTACATAGGTTCATAAGTTCATTAGTGCACGAGCTGTACGTCTCGTACGATCTTAGACGAATAAAATAATTTTCTTTCGACTTCAAGTTGTGAGTGGATATTTTCTTGAATTTTAAAATGAAACGCCGTGAAAGTATTTCTTATGTGTGGACTCATTTCGATAAAACTGACCAGGAAGCAACTTGTAAGCTGTGTAGAAAAAAATTAAACTCTGTGGAAACACTACAAATCTGCGAGAACACTTAAGGAGAATACATATGATTGAAGATGAGAAACCTACAAGCAGGAGCCCAGCTACAGGAGTATCAGAAATACCAGAGGTAGGCGAACATAGTAGAAAAAATTTTAAGCAGACACGACTGTCTTCTATACTAACTGCAAAAGAACTAAACCAGAAGCAAACCCAAAATATTGACTCGGCTCTTTTGCAAATGGTTTGTCTCGATTACCAACCATTGCAAGTATCTGAAAATAAAGGGTTTCTTAACTTTGTTAGAACCTTGCAACGAGAGATTTGTGGCATTGAAACTGTCTACATACCTCCGAGCAGAAAAGTGTTGACACAATCTATTTTATGCAAACACTATGAAAAAGCAAGTGCGCGTTTGAAAGTTATTTTGAACGATGTAGAATACATGGCTGCTACCACAGATATATGGACATCTGACTCTAATAAGTCGTATATCACCATCACTGGCCACTGTTTTTACGAGGATGAATTGCAATCATTAGTTCTTGCGACTAGAGAACTTCCAAGTCCTCATACCGGAGAACATATAGCAGAACATTCGCGTCAAATATTTGAAGAATTTGGAGTTCTACAGAAAATAGTTACAATAGTTTCAGACAATGCACAAAATATGAAAAAAGCAATAAATCAGAATCTTCAAAAACACCACCATCCATGTATCGCTCACACTCTTAATCTGAGTGTCAAAGAAACACTTAATGGTAATCCAACTCTGCAAAATATAATTCAGAAATGCAAACGTATAGTTGCCCATTTCCGACACAGCGCCAAAAGTACTGAAATTCTATCTGCAAAACAAAAGCAAATGAATATGCCAATATTAAAATTAAAACAAGACATAGAAACTAGATGGAACAGTATAAGTATTATGTTTGCGAGACTGTGTGAAGTTAAAATCCCACTTACGATTGCTTTAGCAGAAATAGATCTTGCACTGGATTCACTTGATAATAATGAGTGGAAAGTATTAGTGGACTGTGTGGCACTTCTGAAAAATATTGAAGAAATTACAGAACAACTATCTGGAGAAAAATATCCAACCATGGGAATGGTAATTCCATTAATACGAGGCCTGCAGTATAATTTAAATGCAACTAACACCGAAACACTAACTGGAGGCCAAGTGAAAGAAACACTATTAGAAGTCCTACAAAGACGACTTGGCACACTAGAAAGCAACAAACATGTGGCAATAGCTTGTCTGCTGGATCCACGTTTTAAAAAACTTGCGTTTGGTACAGACAGTAATGCAGCAAATGCCCAACAACGTTGTCTGGAAGAACTTACATATCTCAGCAACAGCACTCCAGGGGCAAGTGAGCCTGTAATTACACAGCCACAGCGACTTGAGCAAGTAACTGCAAAACCATCTATCTGGGATCATTTTGAGCAGAAGAAATCCAACTTTATCATCACATCTACATCTTCAACTGAGAATATAATAACATTGCGACAATACTTAGAATTGCCTCTACTTGCAAGGACAAGCAATCCTCTACTATACTGGAAGAGCATGAAAACAAATAACCCACATCTGTACAAATTACATTTAAAATATTCCTGCATCCCAGCGACCTCCGTTCCCTCAGAGAGAATCTTCTCCAAAGCAGGTCAGTTGACAAATTTAAGGAGGAACAGCCTTCTGGCGAAGCATCTCGATTACATAATTTTTTTAAATGCTAACTGGACACTGATTGGAAATTAATTCGTTTCTTTGATTTTTTGTGTTGTTTTTTTAAATAAATGAGAGATACAATTCTGTTTTTTTTGTTTAATTTTTATAATTTTGTTGTAAGTTTTTTTAAATCGATTAATAATCGATTAATAATCGATAACCTTTCTTTGCATTATCGATTAATCGATTAGATAAATAATCGAATCGGCACACCATTAATAGTAACCATAGATGATCAATCAAGCAAGTTTGCAATGCAGTGTTGTCAGAAGGTTAGTTTTGTAACCTATTATGTTACTTCTACCTTCGTCAGGTTACTTACAGGTTACTCGAATTGTGAGACTGGGTACTTTTAGAGATCATGGATTTGTGATTTTCTAGAATTATTTAAAAAATCACGTGAAACAGAATGCACATTAGTACTTTTTGAAGTAAAACTTCTTTACGTACGCCTGACTTGGGGAGTAAGCTGGTGAATGCGTTACGAAAAGAGCGAACGGAAATTGAGAGGGAGATATATGTTAGTGAAGATAGAAATAGAGAGAGTTACATTTCGTATATATGTACGGTAAAAGCACCCAAGGCACTATAGTAACCACGGCGCATATTTGTTGCAAGCGAATGCACTTTCCGCCATTTTAAATTTGAATTTTTGCGCCGCGCGGCACTTTTGTGTCTCTGGTGATTATTTGCGATCCACACGTTCTATGAAACTAGGTTCATGTGTTGCCACTGAATTTGCCGTTATGTCAGTGTCACACAAGCATAGACAGGTTTGACATTCATGAAACATGCCATGGAACAAAATAAATTCGCACGTCATGTCGACTTGTGTGAAATATTTTATGAGAATTATTTTTGATATGCTTGTAACTTTGTTCAATTAGAACTAAAGTTACTGTGTGTGGTATGAATATAAAGGTATTTATACGTAGATTAATGTATTTTTAATAGAAATTAAGTCAAACAGATTTTAAAAACCAAAATTTATCAGAAACCGTAATGTAAACATAGGTAAATAAAGATACCGTGGTGTTTACTTTTCCATATTTTGATGGTATTCGTTTGTTTTGAAATTATTACACTTATAGCTTTAGGGCTGAAATAAGCTTTTTTAATACTTAATAATAACTGTAATAATAAATTAATTATTTTTTGCTACTGGGAAAACCCGCGATACAAAAAAATATTGCATTGGTTTTCAAAGCTTGTAAAACAATATATTTTCACTATGGAATGTTTTGTTTTTGCACTTCTCCTTTAGATTGAATGTAATAACAGATATACAACTTATAAATCGTAATTCATCTGTTCATTTTTAAATAAATACCATTTTAAAACATCAAGGTCACAGATTTCTTCATAGTGGCGCGTTCGGAACTGTTTTGTGTTATAACATGCTATCTCGCTCAAACAAATTGTAAATGCCATTCGAAGCTTTGCTCAGTCCGAATAGAACAATGAGACACGTGTACAGCGTCGAAATCTGAGAAGTGAAACATTAGAACTTTACGAGGCCAGATAGTGCGCGTTTGGCGCGCGGTTTGCCGCCGTAGGTACGCGTCGCTAATAAGGGTTATTTTTCTCTGAGCGCGGTGAGTGGCGCATGAAGGGCGCCGGTGACCGCAAGCGGTCGGTGCGAGTGCAAGTTGCGTCTGTCCAGAATGAACATAGACTCATCGACCTACAGACGTGTGGACTATTTTGTAATTGAACAATTTTCTATAGGTATTAATATTTTGAAAAAGAAGTTTTACTTCAGTCGTGTGGACTAAAGCACACTCATTTTTTTGCCGTTTTTTTTTTTAATTTAAATATAAAAAACATTTGTCAGTTCAGTTCAAAATTTTGGTCATAAAATATATACGGATACTTTTCTTATTTTATGGTTACTTTTGACTAGAGCCCGCTGGCAGCACTGCTGAGTGACAGAGCTTTGCTTTTTTTGTTGCTTGCTTTGTATTTTGATTGTTAATTGATTGATAAAATTGTGCGCGTCGATACGATGCCGGTTGAGTGTTGACTTAATTTTTTCAAAACTGTTAGTAAATTGCCCGAAAACGTTAAGTTTATGGATTAATCAGTCATATCCAATCCAAGTTATAAATTTGTGCCATTTATGATTGCAGTGTTCACCCTGATTGTGTAAATAAAAATATAACCCCAACCGCCATGGCAGACGACTTCAACAAGTTATTACAGCAAGCTGAGCAGTTGACGACGGAAATTGAGGGTAATGAGGAGCTGCCGAGGGTCGAACGCTCCCTGGGGCAGGTGTTGGAAGCCTCACAAGAACTGCATTCGAGAGTTATACAATCAGGCGCTAACGACATCCAAGCGTATGTATTTAAATACTTTAGCAAATCTAGAACTCATTTGAAAAGTCCTAGCTAATTACTTTACTAATAAAACTTTGTTCTTTTTTCTGCCAGACATCTTCTGTTCGGTTCAAAGGGCATAGATCTGCAACAAATATCACAGAAGCTTGAAACTCTCAGTTCTAAACGCACATTTGAACCTCTCCAACCTATTGCCGACTCAGATATCGAAAGTTTCCTAAAGAATGAAAGGGAGAATGCTATTTTATCACTCATTGATGAGGTTAACAAAAATGTAAGTAATATTCACCATTAGCTTGCTTAGTCTTTTTAACAGTTGGTCAGATGAATGAAATTATAAGTGGATGGCTCATCAGGTATATTTTTTATGTTTATTGGGCTTGGTTAAATCTAATTCAAATTGTTTTGTTTCTTGTGTTTCCAGTCGCTACAAACGACAGAAGATCAAAAATGGGAGCACATGGTCTCAGAATGGAACCGGGAGAAGATAAAGCTCATGAACGCCATGATCGGCCCCTCACAGAATTGGTTAGACCTCAAACGGGCACCTGAACCGCCCAGTATAGCTGACACACCAAAGAAGTTTGGGCACTCCATGTTAGATAATGTTGAGGAAGCTTATGCAAGACAAGTGCATCAGTATAATAAGTTGGTGTTCCAAGGGTCCAAGTCTAGAACAGCACTGCATCAGAAGTTTGCACAAGTTGCTGAGGAGTTCAATGACCTTGTAAGTATAAGTGCCTAATTTGAAGATAAGGATTTATTGGTTATTCACAAATTGTTTAGTAAAAACTGTAAGTGTGAAGAAATTTAGATTTCTGAAATAAACAACATAGCTGCAGAAGTCGAATTTTGGAGGAAATCTCAGTTTATTAATTTATTTTCTTACACATTAATTTAAGGCCCTTAGTGCACACCTAAATATATACGCAACTAAACGTCACCGCAATAAAGGTATTTTATTCTTTATTCAAATAACTTTGATCCACACGTAATATTATGAACTTATACAGAACATTCATTTCAGAAAGTGAAAGAAATGTGGGAGATAATCAAAACAATGTCAAGCATTCCTGCTCTGGTCAGAGATGAGGATCCACTGAAGGCCAGGGGCAATCCTGCCATCCAACAGTGTCTTGTTGCACAGGGAAAGAAATATTTAGAGAAAAGGTATGCATGTCTTTATTTACTAATGTCACACTGGAATATGAGTTTTGCTTTGTCTGGTTTGTGCAAATACTGACTCATCTGAATACTCAATCGTTTATTGTATTGCACAATGTAGTATTAGGTGGTAATTGATAGGTACATAATCATTATGGACCCTGTTGGGCACAACAATATTTTGGAGACAGGAGGATCTCATTGTTCTTGTTAGGTTATATTCATTTTAAAAAGAAAACTATCAAATCTAATTATCAAAGTATTTAAAATTTGTCATTAAAATATTCATCAATCTCGAATATCATTTCCACAGATATAAGCAGTACATGAGCGACGTCGTCCGCGCTAACCCTGCTGCGGCGATGCGAGGCGGCGAACCCGGCACCTACCCACTAGTGCGTGGGTTCGTCGGCCTCCGTCTTCAAGGCTCTAACATGCAGGGGCTCACAGATGGAGTGATAGACGAGCGGCCGCTCTGGCCTATGGTTTATTACTGTCTGAGGAGTGGAGATGCTAATGCTGCGCTGCATTGCTTGCGGAAGGCTGGGTGAGTAAGCACTGTCCCTTCAACCTGCTAGTATGTGGGTTTATAGGCCTCCGTCTTCAAGGCTCTAATGTGCAGGTGGGGATGCTAATGCTGCGCTGCATTGCTTGCGGTAGGCTGGGTGAGTAAGCACTGTCCCTTCTACCTGCTGGTATGTGAGTTTATAGGCCTCCGTCTTCAAGGCTCTAATGTGCAGGTAGGGATGCTAATGCTGGGCTGCATTGCTTGCGGAAGGCTGGGTGAGTAAGCACTGTCCCTTCTACCTGCTGGTATGTGGGTTTATAGGCCTCCGTCTTCAAGGCTCTAACGTGCAGATAGGGATGCTAATGCTGGGCTGCATTGCTTCCGGAAGGCTGGGTGAGTAAGCACTGTCCCTTCTACCTGCTGGTATGTGGGTTTATAGGCCTCCGTCTTCAAGGCTCTAACGTGCAGGTAGGGATGCTAATGCTGGGCTGCATTGCTTGCGGAAGGCTGGGTGAGTAAGCACTGTCCCTTCTACCTGCTGGTATGTGGGTTTATAGGCCTCCGTCTTCAAGCCTCTAACGTGCAGGTAGGGATGCTAATGCTGGGCTGCATTGCTTGCGGAAGGCTGGGTGAGTAAACAATGATGACCAGTGTCTTACCACAATGTACATATTGTGATGCAGCTCAAATTATTCACACACAACAAACAGAGAGACAGTTACTTTCAAATTGATATTAGTATGGATTAATTTGAATTGCTTTGCAAGTAGGTTTTAAACGCTGATGATGATTATTTAAAGGATTTAGTGCGCCTTAATGCTCTTAATACGTCTTCAGTTTTCTGTGAAGCTGTTTCAACATTATATTACACACACAATGCTCCATGACCACTTACTGCTGTTCGTTAATTTCAGTCGTGACCATGAAGAGTTCATAGCCGCTCTGGAGGAGCATATCAGATCTCCTGAGAAACCACTCAGTGATAAATTGCAAACTGCCATCAATTTCCAGTACAGAATCCAAGTCAGGAACTCTACCGATCCTTTTAAGAGAGCTGTAAGTTGTGTTACAATTGCTGAATTCACTCAAAAATGTAATAAACATAGGTTACACTAAAAGTTTCCGGAATTGGCCACTTACATTAACAAAATTTAAAAAGTTGAAAATTGTGAAAATGAAAATGGAACTCTTTAGGAGTAGAATAAAATTTGTTTCATCTGATTGTCAATTGTTTTCACATTGTGGCGTCATTTTAAAAATTGCGTGATTACAATAAAATGGATTTAACTCGGGAAAATTTTCGTTGCATGATTTTTTACGATTTTAAGTGTAATTTGACAGCTCAGCAGAGCGTCGTTCAGCTTCAATCTGCTTTTGGCGACGGAGCACCATGCAAGACGACTATTTATATCTGGTTTGCAGAATTCAAACGCGGTCGTGTCAATCTCCATGATGAAATGCGTGAAGGTCGCCCGTGCACCGCTGTGAACAACAAAAACATTGATGCTGTGCGAAGTATGATCGAAACAGACAGGCATGTGAGCTATAATGAGATCCGGACATCTTTGAACATAGGCATGAGTCAAATATAGTCAATCCTACACAAACATTTGGGTGTGAGAAAGCTGTGATCTCGATGGATCCCACACAATTTGACTGATGCTCAAAAAACGGACCCGCATTACTTGGTGCCATGCTATGCTTGCCAGATACAACGAAGGGGCTTCCAATTTAGTGTGGGACATAGTAACAGGTGGCGAAACATGCATTTATAGCTATGATCCCAAAACGAAGCAGCAATCGAGATTATGGGTCTTTCGAGATGAGCCGAAACCAACCAAGGTGGCGCGCGTGAAAAATGCCTCGAAGCGGATGATTGCTTCTTGTTTTAATAAAACTGGACACGTGACTACTGTTGCTTTATAAAATCGTCGTACCGTGAATAGTGACTGGTACACGACCAATTGTTTACCGGAAATTATTTACAAACTCCGTGAAAATAATGGTAAACGCCGTATCATCTTGCACCACGACAATGCAAGTTCCACACGGCCAGACAGACATGAGTTTTTGAAGGCGAAAAACGTACAACTTATGAGTCATGCAGCATACAGTCCTGACCTGGCACCGTGTGAGTTTTTCTGTTCTTAAAAATCAAGAACCAATTACGCGATTAACGGTTTTCATCACCAGAAGAGGCTGTCGAAGAGTATGAAAAACATGTATCTGACGTCACCACAGAGGAGTGGCACAAATGTTTTCAAAATTGATTCAATCGTATAAAAAAGTGCATCGACGCAAAGGGAGAATATTTTGCGAAACAACAAATTCATTTTTGACTATTAATAGTATTTTTTAATTACTGTTTCCGGAAACTTTTAGTGTGCCCATCGTATTAACTTAGCATAATACCACATGACTGTTACAAAATTGGTCACTTTGAAGCTTCATATTTCGTAAACGGATTCCTTAATGGAAAAACTGTTGTAAAAACCTCGTGGTGGTTTTGGAAAATACAACGATAGCCCACACAATGGGGTAAGCAAGTGAAAAAACTCTAATTTAACTGTCGGGAAGGTACCCTACAACAAGGTGTTGCGTGATGCCAAATTTCAGCTTTACAGCCGCAATAGTCTATGAATAAAATGTCTATAACTACAGACAGACAGACAAACCGATCGATAGACATGACTAAATTATAAGTGGTCCTAGAATAGTCTATGAATAAAATGTCTATAACTACAGACAGACAGACCGATCGATAGACATGGCTAAATTATAAGTGGTCCTAGTTCAATGGAATCCATAAATAAATTATTACTAAAAAACGTTTTTAAATATAAGCTTTTTTAAAAGTGCTCTATGCATATAAAAAAAATCGTTTCTGTGCTTTTAACAGCTGTTGACCATTGAAGAGTTCCATCTTCGGAAGCCAACCTTGAGTGCAGCAGCCATGTCATGGTGGAACTCAGAAAGGACTATCATAATTAAATGCGTGTAAAAAGATTCGTGTTTGTGCTGTTAACAGCTGTTGACCATTGAGGAATTCCATCTTCGGAAGCCAACCCTGAGTGCAGCAGCCATGTCATGGTGGAACTCAGAAAGGGCTATCATAATTAAATGCGTGTAAAAAAATTCGTGTCTGTGCTGTTAACGGCTGTTGACCATTGAGGAGTTCCATCTTCGGAAGCCAACTCTGAGTGCAGCAGCCATGTCATGGTGGAACTCAGAAAGGGCTATCATAATTAAATGCGTGTAAAAAGATTCGTGTCTGTGCTGTTAACAGCTGTTGTCCATTGAGGAATTCCATCTTCGGAAGCCAACCCTGAGTGCAGCAGCCATGTCATGGTGGAACTCAGAAAGGGCTATCATAATTAAATGCGTGTAAAAAAATTCGTGTCTGTGCTGTTAACGGCTGTTGAACATTGAGGAGTTCCATCTTTGGAAGTCAACTCTGAGTGCAGCAGCCATGTCATGGTGGAACTCAGAAAGGGCTACCATAATTAAATGCGTATTTAAAATTTCGTGTCTGCGCTGTTAACTGCTGTTGACCATTGAGGAATTCCATCTTTAGAAGCCAACTCTGAGTGCAGCAGCCATGTCATGGTGGAACTCAGAAAGGGCTATCATAATTAAAAGCGTGTAAAAAAATTCGTGTCTGTGCTGTTAACGGCTGTTGACCATTGAGGAGTTCCATCTTCGGAAGCCAACTCTGAGTGCAGCAGCCATGTCATGGTGGAACTCAGAAAGGGCTATCATAATTAAATGCGTGTAAAAAGATTCGTGTCTGTGCTGTTAACAGCTGTTGTCCATTGAGGAATTCCATCTTTAGAAGCCAACTCTGAGTGCAGCAGCCATGTTATGGTGGAACTCAGAAAGGGCTACCATAATTAAATGCGTATATAAAATTTCGCCGTGTGGTCCCGGCGTAATAATAGGGCCACCCCTTCTCATCCCGCGGGAGCCGTGTGAGCCGGCAAAGGGAGTTGTTCCAGGGAATGGGCAGCAGCATTCTTCTGTGTACTAAACACCAACCACTGCGATCACCAAGCCGCCTGCCAAGCGTGGTGATTATGGCAAAACCCCCCCTATGACAGACACAACACACAAACGGCCCCCAGTCCCCGGCGGCTCCGTCATCCCTGGAATTGGTAGCAACCAGGGCAGTGGCGGAGCAGGGGGTGCTAAGAATCCCCGGCAGCGATCCAGCTACCACCACCGACGACTGGACCTGGCAACGTACAACACACGAACGCTCAGGGCTGACGAGAAGATTGTCGAGCTGGAATAAGAACTGAGCAAGCTACGTTGGGACATCCTAGGATTGTCGGAAGACAGGGTCAGGACACGATGATCCTTAACTCCGGTAACTTGCTCTTCTACCGGGAGGGAGATCAACTATTCCAGGGTGGTGTCGGGTTTCTCGCCCGCAAGTCCCTCGTTAACAACGTGACAAAAGTCGACAGTGTGTCGAACAGGGTAGCATACCTTATACTCAGAATTACCGAAAGGTATTCGTTGAAGGTCATACAGGTATATGCGCCGACCTCGACACACCCAGACGATGAAGTGGAAGCCATGTATGAGGAGATCTCCGAGGCCATACATACTTCCAAGACTCATTTCACGGTTGTAATGGGGGACTTCAACGCAAAGCTAGGCACAAGGAAAGACGATGAGCTGAGAGTGGGGCCATTTTGATTCGGGCGGCGGAACCGAAGGGGCCAGAGACTGGCCGACTTCATGATGAACTCCTTCTATGAGAAGCGGCCAGCCAGAAAGTGGACGTGGAAAAGCCCCGACGGTTTCACTAGAAATGAGATAGAGTTCATTATGACGACCAAGAAGCAAATATTTAATGATGTCTCTGTGATCAGCAGGGTGAAAACCGGGAGCGATCACCGCATTGTTAGAGGCACATTGAATATCGATGTTAAGCTTGAAAGGGCACGTCTGATGAAGTTTGCGCTCCGTCCAAATCCTGCCCAAATCCAAAACCCCGAGAGCTTTCAGCTAGAACTGCACAATCGCTTCCAGTGCCTAGCCAGCTGCAATGATATTGACGAGATAAACAACGGGTTGGTAGAAACTGTCCAAGTGGTGGGATCTAAGTTCTTTAAGGCCCCCCGCCGAACTAAGCACCAGAAACTCTCAGATGAAACCATTAAGCTAATGGAGGACCGGGGTGAAATGAGATTGCAGTCTTCAGCTGATATGTCGGCATACGGCGTGCTTAATAGACGAATCTCGAAATCTATGCGACACGATCAGCGTACCTTTAATACATCTCGTATTAAGGTCGCAATAGAAAGGAACAAAGGTTCTAAAGTGTTTGCAAAGCATTCGTCTATAGGGCAAAGCCAAATGACTAAGCTGAAGACCGACAGCGGCACTATCATTTCGTCGAAACCGGAGATTCTGAGAGAGGTCGAAAAGTTCTATGGACAGATGTACACCTCAACACAAAACCCCGTTGGTCAGTTGGCTCAGGACACCAGAGCCAAACTAACCCGACACTATACCGAAGACATCCCGGACATCAGCCTGTACGAGATTAGGATCGCTCTGAAACAGCTTAAAAACAACAAGGCACCAGGTGAGGATGGAGTTACGACAGAACTTCTGAGAGCGGGTGGAAAATCGGTACTTCAAGTCCTCCAGAAGTTATTTAACTCCGTCGTCCTCGAAGGAACCACGCCAAAAGCGTGGGATAAGAGCGTGGTGGTGCTTTTCTTTAAAAAAGGTGATAAAACCTTATTAAATAACTACAGGCCCATCTCGCTCTTGAGCCACGTTTACAAGCTGTTTTCGAGAGTGATTACGAACCGTCTCGCACGCAGGTTCGATGACTTCCAGCCTCCCGAACAAGCCGGTTTCCGAAAAGGCTTTAGTACCATAGACCACATCAACACGCTACGCCAGATTATACAGAAGACCGAGGAGTATAATCGGCCGTTATGTCTAGCGTTTGTGGACTATGAAAAAGTCTACGATTCAATCGAGACCTGGGCCGTACTGCAGTCTCTTCAGCGATGCCAAATCGACTATAGGTATATCGAAGTGTTGAAGTGTTTGTATAGTAACGCCACTATGTCAGTCCGTCTACAGGACCAGAGTACGGAACCAATCCAATTGCAGAGAGGCGTGAGACAGGGAGACGTAATTTCTCCGAAACTGTTCACGAACGCATTGGAGGACGTTTTCAAACTCTTGGTCTGGGACAGACTTGGCATCAATATCAATGGCGAATACATCACTCACCTTCGTTTTGCCGATGATATAGTCATTATGGCCGAATCGCTCGAGAAACTCGGTACCATGCTCAACGACCTCAGTAGGGTCTCCCTACAGGTGGGTCTTAAAATGAACATGGATAAGACGAAAATCATGTCAAATATCCATGTTGCGCACGTACCGGTAGTTGTTGGGGGCGATACTCTCGAAGTTGTCGACGAATATGTATACCTAGGACAAACTGTCCAATTAGGTAAGTCCAACTTCGACAAAGAGGTCGCACGAAGAATCCAACTCGGCTGGGCAGCGTTCGGGAAACTTCGCGATATCTTCTCGTCCAAAATTCCCCAGAGCCTGAAGACTAAAGTCTTCAACCAGTGTGTGTTGCCAGTGATGACCTATGGCACTGAAACGTGGTCCTTTACTCATGGCCTCATGACCAAGCTCAAGGTCGCTCAACGAGCTATGGAGAGGGCTATGCTCGGGGTTTCTTTGCGTGACAAAATCCGCAATGAAGAAATCCGCAGAAGAACTAAAGTTGCCGACATAGCTCTCAAAATTAGCAAGTTGAAGTGGCAATGGGCAGGCCACATCGCTCGTAGAACCGATAACCGTTGGGGAAGAAAGGTTCTCGAGTGGAGACCACGGACTGGAAGACGCAGCGTAGGCCGGCCCCCCACAAGGTGGACCGACGATCTAGTAAGAATCGCGGGGACCCGTTGGGCGCAAACGGCTACCAACCGCTCGTTGTGGCGATCTAAGGGGGAGGCCTATGTTCAGCAGTGGACGTCTTCCGGTTGATGATGATGATGATAAAATTTCGTGTCTGTGCTGTTAACTGCTGTTGACCATTGAGGAATTCCATCTTCGGAAGCCAACCCTGAGTGCAGCAGCCATGTCATGGTGGAACTCAGAAAGGGCTACCATAATTAAATGCGTATATAAAATTTCGTGTCTGTGCTGTTAACTGCTGTTGACCATTGAGGAATTCCATCTTCGGAAGCCAACTCTGAGTGCAACAGTCATGTCATGGTGGAACTCAGAAAGGGCTACCATAATTAAATGCGTATATAAAATTTCGTGTCTGTGCTGTTAACTGCTGTTGACCATTGAGGAATTCCATCTTCGGAAGCCAACTCTGAGTGCAACAGCCATGTCATGGTGGAACTCAGAAAGGGCTACCATAATTAAATGCGTATATAAAATTTCGTGTCTGTGCTGTTAACTGCTGTTGACCATTGAGGAATTCCATTTTCGGAAGCCAACTTTGAGTGCAGCAGCCATGCCATGGTGGAACTCAGAAAGGGCTATCATAATTAAATGCGTATAAAAAAATTCGTGTCTGTGCTGTTGAAGAGTTTCTTCGTCAGGAGCTAATCCTGGGTGTAGAATCAGATCATGCTTGCCAAAAAAATGCTTTGTCATCGGAACTGAACCAACATGACAAATTTAGGAATGTAGGATTGGAAGTCGTTTTAATTTAGCTCGCAAGATTTGATATAATCAAACATTGCAACCTAAATAAAAGCTGTAAAAAATGCAGGTGATAATATAAATGGTATTTTGCAGGTGTACTGCGTTATAGGGTGCTGCGAGCACGGCGACGAGCACTACGAGGTGGCGCGCACTGCCGATGACTACCTCTGGCTGAAGCTGTCCTTCATCAGGACGCGTGCCAGCAACGAACCTGACGTATTCTCCTACTCTGACCTACAGAAACTTATTTTGGAGGAATATGGTATGAACACATTTTCTGGTCAACTCCAATACTTTATGAATTTGACTAAGTTAATGGATTGCAAACTCACATCCGACCAGTATGTACCGGGACTGGGAGACTGCTAACCCTGTGCAATACGATTGCTTCGTATGTATGATTTAAACTGCTCAAGACTGATGTGAGTTTGCAGCTATTGTTTTGCGTAACTTACGTACTTACTTTGAGTACTTTTGAGTTAGTAGTTTTAAGCATGTACTGTGGATTACCAGCCAATGACACAGAATACTTAAACAGGTATAGAAGGATCATTCCGCAAGGAAATTTAAACAAATAGAGACTCTTGAACCGACGCAACACAGTGCAATTCAGCTCGCATTGCGCTGCGTGCCTACAATTATATTCACCTACAGGCACTTCTAAAGAAAGAAAGAAAGAAAACATTTTATTCAACAACCACACAGTAATAAAGGAAAATAAAACAACAACAATGAAATCTAATCTAAGCACTAACAAACTTACAAACTTAAAAGCTCTGTGTGGAGATGAATAGGTACTCAGCTCAGCATGATCATACTTCTCTATCGCGTATCTCTTCTAACTCGCAGTACTTTAATGAAAACCCGCCAATGTACGCGCCACATGAAGCTGGAAGCAGCCACTTAGTAGTGGAAGCGCGCGACTTCCACATTTTCGTTCAATTTCGGTCAAACGAACGAACGACGGACTCGTTCGTTCGTTGTCTCTAGAAACGATGCGAAATATAAATGTACGAAAAATCCAGTCCCCAGCTCGGCGGCGGCAATTTAAGTGAGGAGTGCACCACGCTTGCCAATGACAGCAGCATTCATTGTCATTCACTAAATAAGTTTTACTTCTGATCAACTTTACACAGGTGAAGCTCAAGATAATGTTAATGTTTATCAAATAGTTTTTGTTTTGCAGGTGAAACCCACTACCACGCATACGAAAAACCTGTCGTCTACTTCCAGATGTTGTCCCTGACCGGACAATTTGAACCAGCTCTTGAATTTCTATCGAGAATACCAAGGTCTGTTACTCCCATCACTTCATAACTAAAACTAATTTTACGGTGCTTCTTTCACTAATACATATATTTCACAAATGATAAACTAGAAGCAAACACCAAACTCCTCTAAGATCCTCTCCATCCAAAGGTTGTCTAGAAGAGATACCTTTCTTTAGCGATAAGACCGAGTATTATTCTAACATTATTTTTGTTTATATTATTTTTCTCATTTAGTTTATTGTCTAGCATGTTGTAACCGTATTAAAGAATTTCCATTCAAACTTAACTTAATGCCCTCGAGGGCAGATTCCAAGAAATTAAGGATTCATGGGAAAGATGGCGTGATAAAGGTTGCTGGGAGCACAGGTTGGTGTCGACTGCACAAAATCGGGCATTCTGGAAATCTATGAGGGAGGCTTATGTTGACGATATCATATAGCTAAAATTATGATGATTAAGAAGACGAAAAAGTTTTGTTTTTTTACTAAATAGCAATTGTGTTATATTGGTTAACAGATATCAAGTGCACGGCGTCCACATGGCATTAGCATTGCATGATGTTTACATGCTGGGGACACCAAGGAATGTACAAGCTCCCTTATGTGAGTAAATCACTACTTTAACTCAGACTCCAATTACAACAAGCTAAGTAACAGTTTAAAAACTTAAAACTGATTTCAATTCAGTTTTAAAAGTTCTATATCGATACTAATATTATAAAGAGGAAAGATTTGTTTGTTTGTATTGAATAGGCTCCGAATCTACTGGACCGATTTAAAAAATCTTTCACTGTTGGGAAGCTACACTATTCCCGGGTGACACAGGCTACTTTTAACCCAACTGCGCAGAAGGAGGGTAATGTTTTTATTGAAAAACTAGGAGTGCGAAGCTGCGGTGCGGTCACCTAGTAAGATAATAAAAACTTAACTAGTATAATTTCAGTGTGAATAAAATCCTAGAATGAACAATCATATAATTTATCATTATTACAAATACGGGATTTATCACGTACCGTCTTATCGGTGTTTCGACCGACAATGTTTCGGTTCAATTCGTGAACCTTCATCAGGGTGAGTGCGATCCGCTCCGAATAACGAGGCGAGGCGAGACGTGATTCGGAGCGGATCGCACTCACCCTGATGAAGGTTCACGAATTGAACCGAAACATTGTCGGTCGAAACACCGATAAGACGGTACGTGATAAATCTCGTATTTATAATAATGATTGAAATTAATCACGAAAGTTTTGTATATAATTTATAACGTTAATTAAGCTAACACGCTTCGCTTCTCAAAACTTATATAATTAAACAAAACGAGTGTGCTTTAGACCATACGACTGAACGTATTACTTCTTTAGCTCCATCTATATCAATGCACCTATACATATATATGTTTATATATATTTGCAGTTTGTATAATTTAGGCTAATTCGAGATGGGAGATATGCGACAAATCAACTGGCTATGAGAGAGAGAAAGAAAATGTGTGCTCGCACCTCTCTCTTGCCCCTACAGTAATATACGAAACGTAAATCTTCCTCTTTCTATCTTCACTAACTTATATCTCCCTCTCAACTTCCGTTCGCACTTTTCGTAACGCATTCACCGGCTTACTCACCAAGTCAAGCGTGCGTAAAGAAGTTTTACTTCAAAAATGTGCGCGCGCACCTCTCTCTCTTGATTCTACAGTAATTTACGAAACGTAACTCTCTCTCTTTCTATCTTCACTAACTTATGTCTCCCTCTCAACTCCCGTTCGCACTTTTCGTAACGCATTCACCAGCTAGTCCCAAGTCAAGCGAGCGTATAGAAGTTTTATTTCAAAATTAAACCTTAAGTAGGTATTTACTTCGTATTACGATTGTGGTTTAAAATTTTTATGTATGAACATTTAAAACCATTTAAATGTTCATACATAAAAATTTAAAAGCTAAGCTAAGTAAGCTTTTATGAGCATTACATTAAACATCAGACCATGTTTGAAAGGCCGGAGCCTAAAAAACTGATTAAAAAAATGTAAAAAAGTAGCATATGTCCTTTATCGATAGGATTTAATCGATCTCCTTGCCTTTCATTACGATCCGTTCAGCCGTTTAGTCGTCAAAGTGGTAACAAACAGTTACTTTCGCATTTATAATGTTACTAGCTTCCGCCCGCGGCTTCGCACGCGTGTTTTGTCAATAAAATGTAGCCTATGTGTCAATCCAGATCATAATCTATGGACATACCAAATTTCATTAAAATCCATTCAGTAGTTTTTGCTTGAAAGAGTAACAAACATCCATGCCCTGAATCGGCGGGCGCGGACTGTGTCATGCCATGCGCAATCGACGAAATCCAACCTTCGCCTTTATAATATTAGTGGGATTATTGTTAGTTTTTTATACCACTAAGGAAGCAAACTAGCATACGGCCCATCTGATGGTAAGCGGTTACCGTAGCCTATGGACGTGTACGGTTATGTACATCGATATAGCTGACAGTGACCATTAACCCGCCGCGCGACTAAAACGCTGGCGCGAAGCGTGTTTAATATCGTGAATAAACTGTTTACGTGAAATATTACCGTTTTCTTGTGACACCTAAAGAATCACTCGCGCGTTGCCGACCCTTTAAAATGTTTTAAAACATCCTGGTTATCGAACCTTTTTAGGGTTCCGTACCCAAAGGGTAAAACGGGATAATATCCCTAATATCACAGACCAATATAATTTAAATAGACTGACAGTCTCAAACAAGATAATGTAACTCGATATTTGATTACCTGCTAGGACGCGAGATGTCGCTAAGAGTTACAAATCGTTAAATATATGCCAACCTTTAGTTTACTACCGCTACGAAGAAAAATAGATGGCGCTATTTCCAATTACACGTGCGCGATAATATTATTGCGACGTTGTGACCTTTACGTTGTGCGAGGTTGCCGCTCTTCAGTTTCGTTAAAACTTTAGTCTAGCAATTTTCAGAGATTTGTGCACATTTTCTCAGAATTGCCAGAACATGAAAGTTTCCGTCAAAATAGGGATTTTTTAGGAAAGGAAAGGATAGATATATTTTATTCATTACATACGTCTATGACAGTACCATTATCAATTATCAATTAAATGCGGAAATACCTACATATTTGTAAAATAAGAATACATATTTAAAGTTATGTACACATAAGTAGAACACTTTTTGAAACAAAATAAAATTAATTTGTATGTACCCGGCAAATGCATACCTACTACAAGATAATACGTTCTATTAATTTGAACTGGAAACATAACTACTAAAATAATGAACTCAATGCGTA
Source organism: Philereme vetulata (assembly GCA_918857605.2). NCBI lineage: Eukaryota > Metazoa > Arthropoda > Insecta > Lepidoptera > Geometridae > Philereme > Philereme vetulata. Next base: position 214,772 of record OU975467.1, on the reverse strand, counting down.
CACAATATGTACATACATTATGTACAACAAAATATCGACCTACTAATCGCGACTTTTGAGGTTTGGCAACACAGCATGTAACAAAATTAGGTACAAAAAGCGTGACGTTGCTTGCTTCCCGGCTGTCAATGTCAGTCAGTTCACGGTTCTCTTACGTTCCCTTTGTTTAGGACTTTGTGTTAAACGCCATCTAGGTAAAAACGATGTGCTACCTTCCCACGCCATCTGTGATTAAGCATATGAAAGTGGTAAATCATCAATTTAAAATAAAATCGTTAAATCTTATTTTATGGATTTTGGATTGTTATTATGTTAAGTACCTAATAATTTGTTAATTTTGATTATTTATAATTCTGTTTATATGACTAGTCTAAGTACATGTGAATATGTCTATGGATGAATAAATAAAATACAAATACAAATGGACAATATTACTTATTCTAAAAAATATTGAAATATTTTGGTGTGTTTTAGTGGAAGTTTTTTTTTATTTGTTGGGTGCAATGGCCGCTATGAAAGTTTCCAGGCTATGAGCCAGCACCATCTACAAATAATACGGGATTTTGAGCTTTTTGCGGGCTACGATTTCTTATATGGACATTGACAGTCTATGATATTACTAGTCTCTGCTAATACTAAGACTCCGCTGTCTGTCTGTCCGTCTGTCACCAGGCTGTATCTCATGAACCGTGATAGTTAGACAGTTTTCACAGATGATGTTTTTCTGTTGCCGCTATAACAACAAATACTAAAAACAGAATAAAATTAATATATAAGGGGGCTCCCATACAACAAACATGATTTTTTGCCGTTTTTACAGATAATGATATAGACTTGGTCGGTTTTTTTATATTAGTATTGATCGACTTGTTTACAGTATCCGTGGATACGGACGACCCCGCGCCCCTTCGCCGTCTGAACTTGGCGCGGCTCCTACTCCTGTATGTCAGGAAATTCGAGCTCACAGACCCATCTGATGCTCTTCACTATTACTTCTTTTTGAGGTAAGATCGTTTATATAATAACTGTACAGTCAGCAACGTAAGTTGATTAAAAAATTGAGATTTTAAAATATTTTTTTCATGTATATTATCAGAAAAATTAAGTGTTTTACACGACATTATTAAAAGGCTAGGTATATCCCCAAAAACGGTGTAAACATTCCATTGAAATAGCCTGGTACCAGATTTATTTTGATTTGAAAAACTCAAACTGTTAAACTGTTGCTGACCGTACCAGTTAATCTTGGAGAGAAAAAAAGCATAGCCCTCTCTATAGCTCGTCGAGGCTTTTTTATAAAGTCAATAAATAGTGAGGAACCATGTCTCGCGTATCTAATCAATCAGACGAATGGCGGGTTCCTATATCCGTCGGTAACCGACTACGCTTCGTATCTCCTTGAAAAAGTGATAAACTTTTGACAGGTTTTCAAGGAAAAACGAGTCGTAGCTGGTTACCGACGGATATAGGAACCCACCATAAATGGGGGCTACCTAAACAGATTAAAGTATCGACGTAGTTAACCGCCAACACGTTTCTCTTCGAAAAAGTATCAAAAGTTGAAAACTTTTTAAGAAGAAACGTGTTGTTACCGGCCATTATAGCACATAATGTAATTAATAATGATAATAAATAAATATTGCTGGACATTTGACACAGCGCCGAACTAAGCAGGGAATCGAATCCGATACCTCCTGCGTCTCAACTGGCTATTCGCCCACTGCGCCATGGAGGTCGTCGCAATTCGAGGCAATTAATGAATGTATGAGAAAACTGGCCACTTCTCAGAAAATGAAGGGAATTTATCCAAAAGTTAGCGTTAATCTGTAACAGGTGCTCTTTTATGGCTATACGGTTCTTGTAGCTACCCCTTAGTGCTCCACCTCAATAACTTGTATACTTTATACCATGGCCTTATACTATACCTATGTCCGTACCTAAGTTCTTTATTGTACACTATAAACAATAGAAATTACGGACAAAATAGAAGACACGAAGCAAATAGTATAGTTCAATTGGCGGTCTTATCGCTTTAAAGTGATTTCTTCCAGGCAACCTTAATACTTAAGTTCAAAGTATGATTTTTTTTAACCTGTATAGATCATCGTTTGACCACAATCTCACCTGATGGAAAGCGATGATGTGGTCTAAGATGAAGCACGAAGATCTAGAAGAAACCTATTCACTCTTACCTTAAAGAGGCCTGGATTGTATTCTTAGGAAAAACAGACGACGGAAAAGTGTTTTATACCTTAGCCGTATGCATCAAGAACGTACAATCTATATTTTTTTTTACAGGAACTTAAAAGATCCCAGCGGAAAGAATCTTTTTATGTGCTGCTGTACAGACCTTGCGGTCGAAAGCAGAGACTACGATCTTCTGTTCGGTCGCATGGACGCTAGCACCGGATTACGCAGTCAGGGTCTATTGGACCAGTTCAACAACCCGCATATTGATAGCACCGTAAGTACCTCAAGGCTCTATTTAGCAGAAATACAGTACATTGTTATTTAAGACGGTGTCAGCGATCAATTTCACTCGAGATATTTTGGCGTACGAGCGAGCGAAAGTGCCTTTTCACACGTCCCGGTTGCCGGGTAGCCGGCGGCGAACTGTATCGCTATGTACGTTAGCTTTCACACGTGCCGGTGTAATTTGGCCGGAAAGCGGTCGCCGGGTGCACGCCGGATCCACCGCTGTGCGTCCGGTTGCTGCCTGCCTACCGGTTAGCCGGCGGCTGGACTCGCAGTGGTGTATGGAACACGCTGTAAGCTTTCATATATACCGGCCGGCCACTCGCGCAGGTATAACCACGAAGAGCGCGACTCGATTTGTCTGACACCCTCGTGTCGTAAATAGAACCTTTGCAAAATAGAGATAGATACCTACCTATTAAATTGTTGTATTTTGCATTTTATAGTAGGTCTGGAAATAAGGTATAGAATGCTCCACACTGTTCTCTTTTCATGTTAATCGGATTCCAAGGTCAAAGGTCAAAACATCGATTTTTTTACAGGGAAGATTGCTTATGGTATCAAGTTACCTTCACCCGGCACTGGTGATGATACAGTCTATTTCTGTTTGCAGGTGATTGCACTGAATGTGGCCGAGCAGTTGGTGAACAAGGGTCTGTTTGAAGATGCTATCACTATGTATGATATTGCTGGGGTAAGTTCATTCTCAATTTACAGCAAGTAACTTTCATTTCAGAGTTTATACCTAGACTTACATTAAACCCTTAATTAACTGATTTAAAATATGTTTTATCAGAGTTACGGTTCATAATAACAATATGTTGTGTGAATAAATTCACATCAATACAGGCTGTAATGAGTTTTGTCTGAAGCTTTCAAAACGATAATTTTAATTGAACGTGGGTACGAAATGATCGATATATATCGTTCTCTGTCACTACCATTTATAGAATCGTGGACTCGCGTTCAGGAGGCCAACCTCAATCTCTATAGCAATATTAAAATAATATTACACTGTATAAGGGTATAGGTCAGTGGGAATTAAACTCAGTATCACTTCACAGTAATTGCACTATTTATTACAACTTCACTTAAACTATTGTACACGTGTTGCTTCGTCCAGTGCTCTACCCAGAATGACCGTCGTTTTTCAACGCATCGTCCAACACGTCACCGTAAAAAAAACGAGGTGAGCTGTGATTGGTCGACGCCTCTGATTCATCGACGTCTCTGATTGGCTTCCGTACTTACAGACAATGCACTTATTAGCTTCCGAATAATCAATTGATATATTGTTAAGAATCAAGTTATACATTTTAAGTAGTGTGAAAAATAGTACTTAGTTATTTTCTAGTTACTTATGCGAAATACGCAGTAAATTTAACGGCAATATCTATCATACCTAACAGCTCGGCCATCCTATCCTAAGCGAGTCCCATCGCTTATTAATTGATACATAACACTCCGACCTCATTTGAATTTTATACAATTATAACATGCTATAAAAAATTAACTGATCGAACTTATAATTTAAATCATCATTTAGAATCCGTAAATAGCATAACTGTATATGCTTCTAGCAGGCAGAATAAATAACTAGATTTAATAAGCTAACTAAAAATTTAAATAATAATTATAACTAACTTAGATAATTTTAATATCATTCACAATTATTATCATAGATGATTGAATACATAACTAGACATTCATAATTTAATCTTCTTTTTCGGTATCATTATCAGAACATTCGGATTCAAAACTTCTAGTAAAATTCATCCATGGTTGAATTTTGTCTATAGCCACAACAGCTTCGTACCTTCGACCGTGTTTTCTAGTCAAAGGTGTATCTTCTATCAGAAATCTGTCATTATCGAGCATTTTTACTACGCGGTAAGGTCCTTGATATTTTACAACCAGTTTATGTGATTTACCATCGTGGGGCACTTGTCTTTCTACTCGTACTAAGTCTCCCTCTTTATATTGTTTTGCCGTCTTTCTGTGTCTATTATAATTAGCAGCATCTCTAGCCTGTTGTTCTTTTATCTTCTCTCCAGCCTCCTGCCTTATATCCTGTAACTCTTCTGTCGGAATTCTATTTAATGTTTCGGTAATGACTTCGCTCAATTTACCTTCCGTTCTGCTGATAACATTGAACCCGAAGAGTAGTTCTGAAGGGCTCTTCTGTGTCGTTTTGTGTTTTGTAGTATTTATACCTACTTGTATATCAGAGATATGCTCATCCCAGGACTTTTCGTCTTCGCTATGGTTGGATGTACGCAGCGCATCTAAAATAGTTCTATTGAACCTTTCGACCTGGCCGTTTGCCCTGGGAGTAGCAACGGCATTCTGAATATGCTTTATACCGTATAATTTAATGAAGTCCTGAAATGTTTTGCTCGTAAAACTCGTGCCTTTATCTGTAATTAAGCGCGTCGGTACCCCGAAATAACTTACATACTGTTTTAGCACCTGTACCGAAGTGACAGACTTTGTATTCCTGACTGCGTTTATACTCACATACTTGGTGAAGCCGTCTACAATTACCAGCAAGTAGCAGTTACCTTTTTTACTCTTGATGAACGGTCCCAGATGATCTGCATGTACGGTGTGGAAGGGTACTCGCCTGTACGTTTCCCACCGGGAGCTTTATGATGTGCACATTCTAGGCATGAGTTAACGTATTTTTTAACAAACCTGCGCATCTTTGGGAACCAGTAATGTTCTCTTATGCGTTGAAGGGTTTTCTCAAAGCCCCAATGCCCCAGGTCGTCGTGATTCATCTTCAGAATCTGCCATCTCACACCTCGAGGTACTAGCCATTTTATATCTTCACCAACGATGCGATAAACTCTGTCGTTTTTGAGTTTATAATTTTTATGTACATCGATAGCTTCCTCAACAGATGGGTCCAAAAGGATCTGTTTAATTTTCTTTACCTCTTCATCAGCAGATTGAACTGTTGATATCCAATCGTGTTCGACTTCCTTTATGGGTAATACATCCAAGATATGCTGTCCAATTTCATCGTTGCTCACCGGATTCCTGCTGAGTGCGTCTGCGTGTGCCATTCGCGCACCGGGTCGATATTCTATTGTGCAGTCGTATTCCTGTAGCTGAACCCACCAGCGAGATATGCGAGGTATCAAGTCCCTCTTGATTAACGTTGATCTAAGTGCGTTGCAGTCTGTCAGGATCTTGAAAGGTACTCCTATTAGATATACCCTGAACCTGTTTAAAGAGGCGATCACCGCCAGGGTTTCAAGTTCATAAGAATGCAACTTACGTTCGTCGATTGTTGTCTTGCGACTAAAATACGAGACCGGTTGCAGTACCCGATTTGAGTTCCGTTGAAGTAGTATGCCTGCCAAACCTTCTTTACACGCATCTGTATGCAGTTCTAAATCCGCTTTAGGGTCATATAATTCAAGTATTGGCCTGCTTGTCAGTAATTGCTTCACCTTGTCGAATGCTTGTTCTTGCTCGTTGTTCCATAACCATCCCCCATTTTTTTTTAATAAGTCTGTAAGTGGGGCAGTGATCATTGCGTACCCTTTAATAAAACGTCTGAAAAAGCCAGACAAGCCAAGAAACTGACGTACTTCGTGTTGATTTGTGGGTCGCGGAAACTTAGAGACCGCTTCGCTCTTCCTACTGCCAGGTCGGATACCCTCAGCGCTAACATCAAATCCGAGATAGTCAACAGAGTCCAAAAAGAAATGGCACTTACTCAACTTCAGCGTTAACCCACCTGCTTTCAGCAACTGTAAGACCTCTTCTAACCTTTGCAAACCTTGCTCAAAATCCTTTGATGGAATTAGGACATCATCCATGTAGACAATGGCGTACTTAATTTTGGCTTCAATCAGTATCTTGTTTATTGTCCTTTGGAAGACAGAAGGTGCATTAACGAGACCAAACGGCATGCGATTAAACTCAAATTGTCCATCAGGTGTCACAAAAGCAGTTTTGTGGCGTGACTCTTCCGATATTGGGATCTGATAATAGCCTGATGCTAAGTCTAAGGATGTAAATAAGGTGTTACCTGCCAATAAATCTAGTTGGTCTTCCACACGAGGCATCGGGTAATGATCCTTTTTAGTTTTCCTATTCAAGGCCCTATAATCGACGCATAAGCGTTTATCGCCCGTCTTTTTCTGCACCATAATAATAGGGCTTGCATATGGTGACGAAGATTCCCTTATGATTTTGCTGTCTAACATCTCTTGAATCATGTTACTTACCATCAATCTTTCAGCATGTGACATGCGGTATGGACGATATACAATCGGGTCACCATCAATAAGTTCAATAGTCATCTCGGTGACCGTTGTAAACCCTAGGTCATGCAATCCACAAGAGAAACATTCACCGTACCGTTCTAGCAAATCTTTTAACGCTTTACTCTGATTTGCGTCCAGTTGTTGGTTACAATTCACAGATGTATCCATTATAGTGTCGTTGAAGGTAACACTGAAAGAGTTTTTGATATCAGTTGTTACCTGGTTCCTTTCCATGGACCTAGTCAAAAGCATATCTTTGACGATTCTCATGGGTTTCAACGCGACATTGTAAATTAGGATCGCACCACGACCGTTCTTGATCTCGTACTGACCAGGAAATAAATAATACTCCTTACTTTCTGGACCACGTAGCGAACCTTTTACATGCACCTCACAGTTTAATAATTGAGAATCAGTAGAAACCTGTACTGCTCGCATCGTGTTACAGGGAATCTCGCAGTCATAAGTATCCACCAAGCTTATTTTGTTTGGAGGCATCCTCTGAAATTGAATTGCGTCCGGCGTCTTAATTATTAAGATGTCAGGCTTCTCTGTGAATGAATGCCCCAAAAGAACCGGATACATCAGGACATAATCTTCCACGACATATAAGTCAATTGTCTCTGATACGGCTTGAACTTCTACAGTAGCGACGACTACTCCAATAGGACTTACCAGGCTAGCTCCTATACCTCTGAGTGTCGGTAGGTTCGCTCGAGAAGTCATTGGGAGGCCTAGAAACTTGACATCGCTTATCCTGATAAGAGAACATTGACTTCCTAGATCTACATGACATGAAATTGTAGACTCGTTTATTTTAATGTCCATTACATACTTGTCTATTCCTATGTTTTCAGCTGTTACTTCAGACACCTGTTTTTGTTTTGGATCATTACCTCCTGTTGAGCCTAATTCAGTCTCAGTGGTAGATCTTCCCGTATTCTTGTAACAGTTGGCTGTCAGATGACCGACCCTGTTACATATTGTGCATTTGGAAAGAGGTTTTTCACACCTAGAACTGCGGTGACCTGTCTCGTTGCAGTTATAGCATTTCATCGAGGACGTTGATTTGTCGCATTTAAAACTAGGGTGACCAACTTCGTTACAATTAAAACACCTAATCGACGGGTTGACTACGCTACCTGATTTTGATGAATGCGTACGATTCGTGCTGTTTCCGAACCTACCCCTTTGCATAGTGTCCTGGTTGTCTCTGCCGTGACCTATCCTAACAGTTTTAAAATATTTAAGTACCTGTTCTGGCTCTCGGAATTGAGCTGCCTGCGCACCAACTTTGACAGCTCGATCCTCAATGCCGTACAGGAGACAGTCTACTGCCTGTCTTCCAGTGATTTTACATCTGTTCAATAAATTAACCTTTGCGTAATAATAATGCTCTAGTGACTCGCCATATTTTACTTTTTTAGCTAACATTTCGGATAGAAGTTCAGCGTAATCCTCTCTGCATGGAAAAGATTCCAATAGTTTCTTTTTCCATTCAGACCAGGTATGCAATACCGAAGTTAGACCCTGATACCATGTCTTGGCTACCCCACATAGTTTTGGCAGAGAATAGTGTATGATTTCTCTTTCTTCCCAGCCATATATCTCGGCGTATTCTTCCACTTTTGTGATCCACGTCAGAACGGTTTGATCTTTTGATAAAGGGTCGAACTCCGGTAACACATTCGCGTTAAATGCTAATTTAGGCTTATCAGAACGCTTAACCTTTTCTAAAATAGATAAAAACTTATCCATTAGTCGAATATCCCGTTTTCTTTCCCTGCATTCTGATAGTCTTCCTCTTTTTGGAGACGGTGACTCGCTTCTGCTTCCAGATGAATTGACACCGCGTCTTCTTTTCTTAGCACCACCAGGTCCTTCTCTCGTTCGTGAATATATGCTCCTTGCAGGACGCGTAGAAGACAACTCGTCTTCCGAATCAGACGATGCAGAACGGTGCTGTCTGCGTTTCTTTGATTGCCATGCTCGTTGTCCTTTACTTACATCTTGACTCGAGTACCTTGTATATCCATCTTCATCAGACGTGCTTCCTCCTTGATCCATTTCCTCAAGTTGTCTTGCAAACCGTAGTTTCGACCCACCACCTTGGGTTTTTTTCCTTGGATTGGACCCGCCACCTCGGGTTGCCTTATTTTGATCCGACCCACCACCTTGGGTTTCCTTCCTTAAATTGGGCCCGCCACCTTGGGTTACCTTATTTTGATCAGACCCACCACCTTGGGTTTCCTTCCTTAGATTGGGCCCGCCACCTCGGGTTACCTTATTTTGATCCGACCCACCACCTTGGGTTTTCCTCCTTCTTGGCCCTCCACCTTGGGCAACCATCATCTTCCCACCATCATCTTCCATTGCTCTCCTGAAACTTTCAGATACCACAGCTTAATATACTGTATATCCACACATATAATATCACGCTCACAAAACACCAAAGACATTGCGATAACATCAAATTAATTATTCCTACTCCTCTTTAAATGTAAATAAAAAGTATTCAAATTAGATATATCATCGATTAATCCACCCCCAAAAATAAAATAATTAATAATTTCCAACACTAGTAAAAGAAAACAAAAAAAAGAAATAGACACCTATTAAAGTTTTTAATACAAGAAAAAAAAAATATTATTATTCAAATATTATTAAAAATTAATATATTAATATTCAAGCTCAATATCAAAATATAATACTGCCAGCAATTTAGAAAATAGAGAGAAAACAAAAAGATAAAACCACGAAAAATAAATTCTTATTTACATATTTCATCTAAATATCCAGACTACGCCAAAGAAAAAAAATAAAACGCAAAAAAAAGGTTTAAACTCTTGCAAATCTTATTGTCTTTTTTTTTATATGTAAATAGGATGTATCCCATAATAAAAGTCCACCATACCATAAAAATCATTAAATCATTTTTATAAAAAAAATCGTGCTTATAATGTAAATCGTTACTTACGTTTGCTTTCCGAGCAGCAGGCGTGGCAAGAAAATGTAAAATTTTCTCGATTATCCCACTTCTGACCTATAAGGGTCTAGGTCAGTGGGAATTAAACTCAGTATCACTTCACAGTAATTGCACTATTTATTACAACTTCACTTAAACTATTGTACACGTGTTGCTTCGTCCAGTGCTCTACCCAGAATGACCGTCGTTTTTCAACGCATCGTCCAACACGTCACCGTAAAAAAAACGAGGTGAGCTGTGATTGGTCGACGCCTCTGATTCATCGACGTCTCTGATTGGCTTCCGTACTTACAGACAATGCACTTATTAGCTTCCGAATAATCAATTGATATATTGTTAAGAATCAAGTTATACATTTTAAGTAGTGTGAAAAATAGTACTTAGTTATTTTCTAGTTACTTATGCGAAATACGCAGTAAATTTAACGGCAATATCTATCATACCTAACAACTGACATTTCGTACCATACCCTCAATTAGTAAGCTCTCTTTATTATTGTAAAGGTGAAGCAGTTTTGGTGACGTCACCATAAATCGTTCACTCAAAACGTTTCATATTAGAGCTCAGTTAAAGCGTAAAATTATCCTAAAAAGTAAGGAAATCTTGTTTATTTTTGTAATGTTTTATACTGAACGCGGTGTTATAACTAAAAAGCACTAAATATACAACATTATTAGGACTATAACAGTAATGTTTAAAAGTTATGTGGTTCGAATCGAAGTAATGTTGCTACAAGCTTGAAACAAAACGCTCCTGAAACATGATGCTTTTCAAAAATTTTGTGGTTGGGGTGATTTTGAGATGGTCCCTGCACTGTCCAACGAAAATCCGTACTGTTCTGTATGCAAACATATTTAAATTAAAGAATCACAAACGTTTCTCATTTATCCACTAATCTGAACACAAGAGGATTAGAACAACTAGGCTACGGAGACAGGTGTTTAGGGCACTCTATTGGTTAATAAAAAAAATAATGCAGGATATTTCATACAGAGCGCCATCTAGCCCCAAACTAAGCAAAGCTATGTACTATGGGACTTATACATTTTTTTTTGTAAATGCATACAGTAAAAGCTCTTTATTCTCGGGATATATGTTTCGTAAATATGCCGCGAATACAGAAACCGTGAATATGGAATGGTAATTTATATGGGGTTAAAGGGGATACGTTCCAAGACGACAAAATAAATATATAAAATATTCAATTTAATTGAAGTATTTGACCATATTGATTAATTATTATCTTCCGGTTTTTGAAAGCTCCTTCAATTCAGACTGATATTCCGCAGTGGCATTAGCAAGTTTCTTCTTAAAAATAAGACTTAGTTCCATCAATTTTCATAAAGGAATCATAAAGCTCATTTGCCATTCTTAAACCTAAGATTTACTTAAAATAAGATTTTTAAATGGTCTTGGGCGGGACACTTGGCTAGACGTGGTGATGACAGATGGAGCAGGACAGTGACTGAATGGTGGCCGAGGAGCGGGCGTAGAAGGGTAGGACGGCCAGCAGCGAGATAGGTGGACGACATCGTAAAGGTCGCGGGCCGTCAGTGGGTAAGACTAGCGCAGGATCGTGGTGGATGGCACAAACTTGGGGAGGCCTATACCCAACAATGGGTGAAGTCAGGCTGTGGATGATGATGATGATGAAGATTTTTCAAATTAAATGTCACGTTTCCAGTGCTTGTTAAAGCCTCTTCTTCAATGGGCTGAGAATTTAAGCAATTATACAACGGCGATACCATTTAACAACTTGTTTTATGTGTAGTTGTAATAAGGTATATTTTACTTTTTTATTAGTCCATTAGTCGACGCATTTACAAAGGATTCCGAATGCTTTTTATCAATATGCATGTACCGATATACCGTTGAGATCCGCGAATATAGAAATCTTTCGCCGCGAATATAAGTATTGGGTCGCATTTTTAAAATCCGCGAATAGTGAAAACGAGATTGAAGGAAGCGCGAATAAGGAGCTTTTACTGTACTTATAATATATAGAGAAATAACCAGACCGGTAACAAATATCTGTAGATCATCATTCAAACATTTTTCCGACTTCCGCGGCGGGAATCGAACCCGCTGCCTCCTACGTCTCAGCCGGCTATTCACACACTGCACCACTGAGGTCGCCAGTATTCTAGTGGGAGATTATATTGAATGCATCTTATTGTCCATTATCAGAACTTAGAAAAAGTCCTAGAACTGTTCTGCGTGCTGCTCTCGCAAGTGGTGAACTCGGGCGGCGCTGGCGGCGCGGGCGGGCTGCGCGCGCGCCTCGCCGCGCTCGCGGACCACGTGTCGCGGCGCCTGCGCGCCGACTGCGCCGCGCTGCCGGCCGCGCTCGTCGAGGCCTACACCAAGCTGTGCAAGCTGTGCACCTTCTTCGACCAGTTCCATGCTGACAACTATGAGGGGGCGCTTGAGGTAATGTATCTAGCAAAGCAATGGACGAAAGTCTTGGACGACATTTATCTAAGAGTAGCAAGTATGTATAGCTCCTGAGGTGCATCTTCACTGCCAGCATTCGAAAAAGCAAATAATTTTTACAAGAAATGAAGCAATAAAGAGGAGGGTCAATATACGAATGCTTGACTTGGGAAAAATGTTCACAATGTGAACACTCGCTTTCAGATGCTCCCTAACGAATATTCGCGGTGAGGATACACCGTGAACCAACTTTTTGCAAAAAGTGATTTCCAGCATCGTCATTATAAGTCGTTTTTACATAAAACTAAATTGAGAAGTGACATATAGAGTGAGTGTACTTTAGGTATAAAAATACCCTAATGGGTAAAAGGTAGCCTCAATAAAAATAGCTCATCAAACTTTGTGAGAAAATCCGTTTTTTGTTGCTCCTGTAAAATTTGCCCCTAAGGACTTGCGAATTCTGATAATTAGGCCGACGATAATTATGTAAAATTGATACATGTTTGTTTATAGACGCTACGTGAATGTTCGCTCGTGCCGCTAAGCGCCAGTGAGGTGGAAGCGCGCGTGGCGGGCGCGCGGGCGGCGCGCGGCGAGCTGCTGCGCGCGCTGCCGGCCGTGCTGCGCGCGCTGTGCACCATCCTCCTGGCGCAGCGACAGCGGCTCAGGAACACACCGAGACCGCACCAGCTAGGCGTGCAGACTGACAAGGTAAATGTTACAACTAAACAATTATATTCACTTATATAAAAAATAGACTTACTAAGCCCATATTTAATAATCTGTGTTGATTTCTGTTTTCGATAGTCTGTTTTTTATGTTTATTTATCATCTGTTGCTGTGTAACTGTACCCATTTTTGCAATGAATAAATCATTTAATTAAATTTCAATCTATTAATAAAGTACCGATAACTGTTGGGGTAAACGTATTCTGGAGTGGAGAGCACGTCCAGGCAAGCGAAGTGTAGGACGTCCTCCGGCTAGGTGGACGATTTGCGCGCTGTGGCTTTGCTGGACGTATGTCTATATATATATAATATGGTGGACTATTATAGGTTGATGATGATGATGAATGAAGTACAAAATCCACTGTTCTATACAATCTGTAATGTGTATAAGGTAAATTTTCAACTGCATTATTGGATTTAAACAAAAACAGATTTATTGATCTGAATCACAAGCCAGAATCGTTCCATATGTTTTTTGTTGAAAAATTACTTTTTCAAAACAAGCTTATAAAAAATTCATAATCTGAACCGCAAGCAGATTCAAATGAGCCCAAATACTAGTAGCCTACTAGCCACTAGTATCCATTCAGAAGTTCCGTTGTCTAGCATCCGTCTCCATCATGAGACCACCTCCATGGTACCATATTATTGCATTGTCACCGAAGTTACATATGTATTCCAAATCTCAGCTCAATCGGTTGAGGGGAACGGGTTTAAAATTCAGTTGCAAGATTCCACCCGGACAAACATACATTGAAAGTTAATAAAAAGCTTGTAAAAAGGGGTTGATTTTTTTTTGTATGGAAGCTGGCATAATCCCCGTCCGCCATTCGTGTCCCTCTTTTAAACTTGTGTATTTGGATTGAGGATATATTTATTATAGACAACCAAAAAATGTCTTCCCAAAATTTTCAAACCCCTTTATCAACTGTTTATAAGTTCATGTTGTATATTATTGAATTAATTCATGATTTGGTATATTTGCAGCAAGTGGAATGGCTGCGCGAACAGGCGGAAGTCCTCAACACATTCGCGGGTAACATCGCGTACCGGATGCCAGGCGACACCTACAGCCAGCTAGCGCAAATGCAAATATTGATGCACTGAGGACTTTGTATTAGCAGTTATGTATTGTTAGGTTCATTTTTCAAATAAACTGATATTTTCTAAATTTTTAATTTATTTTATTAACAGACTTCAAAAAAGGAGGAGGTTCGCAATTCGACTGTATTTTTTTTTGTTTGTTACCTCTGAACTTTCGACTGGGTGAACCGATTTTGATGATTCCATTTTTATTTGAAAGCTATTGCTTCCCGTGTGGTCCCATTTGGTCCAGTTCTGATAATGGCATCCATGAGAAAACCATATAAGTTTTAAGTTTGTTTAATTTTTATGGTTGTTGCGTTGAGCTCAGAACTCTGTTATATATCAAACGATTTGGAAAATTAGTTTTTTTATTTGAATGGATATACTTTTAGATTGATCCCATGGAAATTTCATCAAAATTGGTAGAGTAGTTTGGTTTTTACTGTTATCTGAATTGGGTTATATTTTTGTTTAAAAGATACTTGTTCTAATACAAGTGATTCAGTCTTATACAATATTTCAGTCTTATTTTACAACAGTTGATTCGTTTTGCGTTACATGATAGTGCATTTAACCAGGGTGTGCAAATACGTAGGACTACGCGCCGTATTCCTTTCCTTTCAATTGAGAGCGACAAGAGATTATCAGACACTATAATAAATTCTCTCAGCAAGCTGTCTTCTTATTTCCAAGCCAATATACAAATCATTGACATCATCCTCTGGCATTTCTGTTATTTCATTGATCACAGGCACTGGTTCCAAATGTACGTGCAGCTCTGGGTCAGGTAAACCGGCTGCTATACAAAGATTATGTAGAATCGCACACGCGTTGATTATCTTGGCGGCTCGTTGTGGGGCGTAGTGTAAAGGCCGTTTGTACAGACATTGCCATCGTCCCTTCAGCTTTGCTATGCATCTATCTATTGAAGTTTTAGTTCGTCCGTGGAAGTGGTTGTACTGGGAGTCAGGCGTGCCCTGCGGGGCGTGGAGTATTGGCGTCATCAACCACGCTCTTTGCGGGTATTTGTTGTCAGCTGGGAAAGTTATGAAAAATTACGAAATACTACTAATAAAAAAATAATTAAAATACTAAGCTGGTATTTAAGTAAGAAGCCCGGAATTTCTGTTTCTATCATCGAAAATTCGAAATCTATATACTTCCAAATACTGTTACCGCATGTGCTACCGCCTTTGAAGCTCGCTTGTGACTACCGTGAGAACCGATGATATGAAATTTGGTTTATGTAGGAGAGGACAATTTTTTATTGACAAACCTCGCGTGCAAAGCCGTGGGCGGAAGCTAGTAAGAAATAAAATAGTACTAGATAAGTATGGGTAGAAAAGATAATCATAGGTTCATTGTTTAAATTTGAAAGAAAATATTTTTTTTACCTAAAATCCAACTAGTCTCTCCTTGTCTGCTGATATTCTCAACGAATGGTCGTATATTCATCTTGTTCCAAATAAATGTATTGCCAGCTGATCCTCCAAATCTACAGCATACTGCTATTATTTTTGTGTCTGCATCACAAATCTGAAACACATAAATTTATGCTCAATATTCAGACATATGGTAATAATAAGTATGTATGTATACAATAAAATAATGTTACTGTAAATCACGAATAGTGGTAAATCTTAGGTTTTACTTGTAAATCTTAAGATTTAATAGTAACATAGTAAAAAAAATAAGTTAATATGCAAACAAACACCTGAAATACCACCTAAAACTGTAGCTAAGAAATAACCAAGCCAGTTAAACTAGCGTTCTTTAAAAAAAACCCTCATCCTGAATCAGTCCATCCGCTTGGGAAGTACGATGTCACAGACAGACATAGTTTTGGCATAATGGCCAGCAACATCACATAACATATTTGGCAACACTTGTTCTAGAACATTTGTTGCTTACTAAATACACAGATTTTGTTACAAGAATTTACTTACAAGTTGTGCATGTAATGAATATTGCCCTGTACCATCATAGAAAGCTTCTTCATCATCCCTAGGACAAACTATTTCTATGTAAGTCCCATCTAGACATCCTATTGTTTCTGGGAAATGGTACTTTCTGTAGAAGCTGAAAAGAAGGTAAGTTAAGTTGTGTTGTTCTGTATAGGATATAGCAATGCTTTAAGTCTGCAGAATGCTTAGGGATCCTTTATTGTTATTTTTATCAGCCCACTGTGTCCCACTGCTGGGCAAAGGCCTCCCCCCATTATTTCCAGACACTTCTTTCAAGCACTAAGATGGTCCAGTCCGCTCGGAAATTAGTGAGCTCATCCCTCCATCTCTTCTTTGGTCTGCCACGTCTTCTGGCTGTATCAGGGTTCCACTCGGTGGTGAGCTTAGCCCACTGATCACCCGACATACGGCATAAATGACCAGCCCAATCCCACTCGAGTTTGGCGGCTTTCTTAGCTACGAGTATATCTACGATTTGTGTTCGAGAGCGCAGCTCGGTATTGCGTATGCGGTCAATACGCTTGAATTCGAGAACGCTGCGCTCCTTCGCACGTTGGCAAACCTTGAGTTTATACTTTTGGATGCTAGTCAAAAACCAGGTCTGCGCACCATAAGTTAGAACGGGGAGGACGCATACGTCCATCAACTTTCGTTTCAGCGAAAGTTGATGGATCCTTTAAAATTTTTATATTCCTTCATGGTTTTATTGAAAACCCCTCGCCATATCGCCCCATCAGTGGCCAGCAGGCTTTGAACTGGATGATGGAATTAATGGATACTATCATTCCCTACAACATAATAGTTGAAATTGAATTCTAATAATAGTAAGAATAAGAATAATTTATTTGCCAGAACTTAAAAACAGTTGTACATAAGTGCTAAGTTTTTAAATAATAAACATACGATTTGTTGCGGGTAGATTTGCATTACGTACCAAAACCATTACCTTCCGCGCTAGTTGTAAACCGTGTTACGGCAAGGTGAGATTCTCGTCCCATACAAATAAGGTTCAGATTACTAATGTGATTGCGGTCCGAACATTAGAGCCGAGCAAGTCAGTTCTAATGACTCAGCTATCTGTAGTCGGACATAAACAAATTATCGCAGTATACCTTAATTAGCAGACAAAACAGTTTGACATATTTTAATCATTAATTATAAAAAGACAAAAGTTTTATGACAACAACAAAAAAGCCAAGTTTAGTTATGAAAAACTACTTTTATGAAAAGTAGTATAAAGAAAAGGTACATGTGATTAAAAAAAAATATGTGTAATAATCATGCTATGTAAAATAGAATAAAATTATGAGTAAACCTAGGTATAACAAATATTATTACAACAACCTACCTGGGTAAAGTAAGTAGTTGCAAAAACATTCACTTTAAGAGCTACATACATATATATATAGTTTTAGATTATTAAATAGAATAGATAATCCACAGATAAAGGTGTAGTAAAAAGAGGTTCTATACTAAGCAGTAGGAAAAAACGGGCTGAGATGACGATGCTAATAAATATATTTATATATATATACAGTCAAAATCTGTTATAACGACATCGAAGGGACTACTCATATTGAGTCGTAAAAACCGATAGCAGTATCAAAAGCTTTGGCCAAGTCAAGAAAAATTCCAGCACACTTTTGTTTATTATCTACCTAGACAATCAGCAACATGAGACACAAGACCTTCGATTGCATCTACGGTAGATATTTGTTCTCTAAAACCATACTGTTTTTTAGATAGGAGGTGGTACTTTTCAAGAAAACTTACAAGCTGACGGTTTATAACTTTCTCCAAAATCTTGGCCAACGTAGGTAGCAGAGATATTGGACGATAGTTTGTGATACTGCCTCTGTCCCCCGATTTGAAAAATGGAATCACAATCGAGTCTTTTAATAGTTTAGAGAATACCCCAGCCGATATACAAATCAAATCAAATCAAAAAAATCAAAATGTTTTATTTCTGTAACAGATAGTTTTTTTACATAGTGTTTTAAGGTTGGAACCTTCTTTTAAGTATAAAAACTTGTGTTAGAAGGCTCCGCTCTTCCATATCCAAGAGTATTTGTATAGGTTACAGATACCTATTTTACAGGTTACTTGCCTTAATAATTAGACATGCATTAATATTAAATATAAGTGTGTGTACGTGTGTGGGTGTATGTACGCGTGCGGGTGTGGATGCGTCAGCTGCGGGTGCGTATGTGTAAAAGTGTGTGTGTGTGTGTGTAGGATGTACGTGTTGTTAGTGTGTGTGTTTATGCGCGTGTGTTTATGTTCTGCCTCTAGTCCAGTTTTCACTGTTATTTTAATATTTAACTATGATAACAATTTTATGAATATAAATATGATCCTAATACCTAGATAATATGTACCTAGGTACTTCATTATAAAAGTCAGGACATAACCTGAAGAAATGCTTCCGTCTCTTCGTAATTTTTTGTCTGTATCCATTCTGTCAACATTTTCTTACAGTCATGATATTGCATAGGGTAAATATTAAGATTTCTATTAATTATGTTGTAAAGGTGAGCGGATTGTATAGAGTACTGGTTGCGGGAAAAGCTTGTTTTGCTAGCAATAACCTTAGCAACTTTGTCCTTTCTTCTGCGCTTTACAATACCAGGGTCATAGCTTAGAGTTTTATGTTTCTTTAGAATAACATTTAAAATATACAATTTTCTTACTGTCAATAACTGGCTTAGAGAATAAAGCGTATTTGTTGAGAATCTGTAAGGTTTAGAGTACATGACCTTTATTAATAAGTACATGACCTAAACAAATGAGTTGAGTAGTGGGTATTGTGTGTCGTCAGTTAGATCTTGAGAATTAGGATTCACTTTAATATCCTCAGCCAGGTTTTTTCCAATATTTGCGAAGTACTCGTTTACGTAATTAACTGATTCTACGGGATCAGATTTGATATTTAATAATTTAGCGTTATCAGATTTTAGATTTTTGTTTGTATAGGTTATGGACTTAATAGTTTTCCAAAGACTTTTTGAATTTTATGTAGATTTTGCCAATTGTTCTCTTTCATAGTTTCGTTTACATTTCTTTATTAAATTGTTACAAAAATTTCGATACCTTTTGTAGCTAATAGCTAAGATGGCGTTTTGAGGATCTATTCTTACCTTTTTCTGTAGCTTATTTCGATTTCTAATGCATCGTAAGATACCAGCAGTTATCCACGGTTTAATTATGCGTTTACTAGCGGGAAGATGAACAGACGTGGTGTTTTCTTGTAAAGCTTCTACTATTTTAGTAACTAGCCGCTCAATCAGAATACTAGGGTTTTCACAGAAAAGTAATTCAGAGAGGTTCTTAGTCGCTAAACTGGTAAGAGCCTTACTAAAGTCAGTGGTAGTTTTTATTTTAATAGACTTCTTACAAGGGTTTTGGTTAGATAGATTAACAAATATCATTGAATGATCAGTGACACTAGTGTTTAGAACAGCAATTTGTGCAGATGTTTTATCTGTTTCCAGTTTCAACATAAAGTGATCCAAACAGTTACCATCTCTTGTTGGAAGTGTATGACCAGGCATCAAGCTATGTATCGATAACATATTTAGATAGTTAAGTCTATTATTACGCTCGTATGCTTTTTCAGAATCTCCAGCAATTAAGTTAATATTTATATCACCGGTCAAAACTATATTCTTATGTGACTTGAGGGATTCAAGATGTAAATTCAGGGAGTTAATAAATAATTCAGCATTAGTGTTAGAGGGCGAGCGGTATATACCCAGGATAGCACTGTTGTAAGTGTCTAGTTGAAAGCACGATGCATGGTCCAGTTTTACCTCTTTGGCATCCACTACGATGATGTCATTTCTTACATACATTACGACACCGTCATTCTGGTTGAGATTGTAGATTGTTTTATAAGAAGTATAATTTGCTAAGGTTGGTATAGGCTTAAGAATATTCTGTGTTATAACCTTTATGGAGCAATCAGAATTTGTTAAAGTATGAAAAGCACTAGGATCAACAACCGAAACCGAATCACCAGCGCTGATCTCTTGATCAACGCTAGTGGCAACGACCTCAAGATCACTAACCATTGTCAATAATATCACTTTTTTTCGTACAAAACTGTGTACTTGGTTTATGGGTGATGTTTATGATTTTGGTTGAAAAGCGATCAAGGGTTTTGTTCCTACATATTTCGACTATTAAATGACTGAAAATGTAGATAAATATATATGTAGAATAATAAATACGACAATAATAATAACATATACAATAAAAACTATATGCGTAGAATAAACTTATTTTAGTTGTATTAATGAGTAGTGTTATGTTTACACCAGGTATACTACATAGCATGATTACAAAATGAAGAGCCCAAAATGGGACTGTTAAAAAAGACGGTTTATAATTTGTGTTGGAATGAAAATGGGCTAGCTTTAACAGGTGCCAGAATAAGTAAATTAGTCACAAAGAGCGCAATAAGGCAACTTGTTGTAGTGATTTCACCAATACAGCAGCCTGTCCATCTTCTTTGCGGAGCAGCACGTTACCACGAGATATCCAGCAGTATTTATAGAGTCCAGTTTTAACAAGATCGCGCGCCTCTGCATAGATATTTTTAGACAATGTAGTAATAGCTTGAGACACGTATACTCTTGATCTTGTCTCCTTTTACTCCCAGGTCTTCTGCGGTGAGCTTGCTATTGTTCTCTCTTTTGTTATAATTTTTAACAGCTGTTAGAAGCTCCTCCCTCTGTTTATCATCCTTGAATTCAATCACAATGGTGGAATTGGCGTTCTTCCCTTTTCTGTACATTTGTAGAGAGACGGCCACAGGTTTGATGTTAAGGGTATTATACAATGTATTGCATATTTCTTTTATGTTTTCCTTGTCATGTTTTGGAACATTTCTTATTTCCACTGTATTTTTCTTTTGAAGCTTCTGGACCTCATGTAGCTGATATTCAAGGTCATTTACATGTACTATTGCCTCAGCGTGGTTAGCTTCAAGATTAGCTATTTTCTCTTTAGCTTCCTTTAGGTCAGTGGCGTTACTTTGTAGTAATTGGATAATTTGAGCATTTGATTGGAGAATTTGCACGTTCTGTTGTTTCATCTCAGCAACTTCGGCGTTCAGCATATCCTTGAAGGACTGCATTAAAAGTCTTTCAAATCCATAACAAGGTCGAGATCCGGATTTTTTCGCTTTCTTAGTTTAGTGTTTCTAAATAAATCATTTAGTTCATGTTCAGTGCTAAGATTTGGTTGTGAGGAAAACATAACCGACTGACCAGAATCCGGTGTATGTTGCATCATAATTTGTCTGTACTTTTTGGCTATACTATACCTACTACGCAATCAGTTGAACTTGTGCAGTGCGTAGTAGAAAGAATAGGATGGTATAAGATCTTGCCTTTCACTTCCTCGATGAGCGGTGAGCGCCGCCAGGTTGTCACTGCGTTATTGGACTTATGTGACGAAAGAAGCCCACTTCAATAGTCAACTATATTATCAACCGCATAAAGAACACAATTGAGTGTTTTTTTTTTTAACTTTTTATGGACGATTTAAACACGTCTTGCCTTCTTAGTGACTTGGACGAGAATAGTGTAATAAAAGATTTCCATCCAATGAGATGTTGAGCATTACACATTCTTACCAGTTGGGATGGTAGACCATTGAGGATAGGAAGTATGTTAAAATGACTAGTAGATAACACAGTAGTAAGTTACACTTACCCGTCTTTTATTTGTTCTCTCTGAGTTACAGATGAAGGGAACACTACCCAGTGGTCCAACACAGCATTCAGGCCCTCAACAACAATCCTGATGATCCGGCTCACAGACTTCTGAGATATATTTATGTTGAAGTCTTTGCTAATGGACTTCTGATGGGAGCCACTTGACAAAAATGATAATGTTACTAAAACCTGAGAACAAATTTAAAGTTTTTTATGCAAGTACATAGTCAGAGGTGGTGAGATGAGCTACGATCTTCAGGATTGGCCCTTACCCCCTAACAACAGAGACAAGTGAAAGGAGAGGCATTGGCAACATGCTTCTTTCTAACAATAATGCGAGTGGGAGCATTACTGGTAATCATGCAAACCATATTACAATCTGTATGTTAGCAGACAAATAAAGTCATTTCATACCGACCAATAACTATTTGAAAGAGTACTGTTAAAAAGAATGCCCCCTGCCTTGGCAGACAAGAATATCATCCCTGATCATCAATTTGGTTTCCGACAAAGAAATGGAACAACAGAGCAAGTTCATAGAGTTTATGATATCATACAATGTGCCCGGGAAAACAAGGAATACTGCTCCTCAGCCTCCCTGGATATCCAGCAGGCTCTTGACAAAGTCTGGCATCGAGGCCTCTTATGCAAAATTAAAAATACCACACATATATTATACAATACTGAACTCAAGATATAATTTTCCAAATCAAAGATGGAGAGGAGACATCTGGATTTTACGACATAACTGCTGGTGTTCCACAGGGTTCTGTTTTGGGGTAGGTTCTCTACACAATCTTTACAGCTGACCTTCCTGAAACGCAGAATGTAGCCATTGCCACCTATGCCGACAACACAGCAATTCTTGCAAATAGTAAGGATCCACTTGAAGCACCAGATCTCCTACAAAACAGCCTAGATGACAAGGCTTAAAACATGGAGGATTAAAGCAAGTGCCTAAAAATCTGTTCATATCCTTTACACTCAGAAAAGGCGATTGCACTGCAATGAACCTGGGTAACCACCCACTCCCACATAGTGAATCTGTCAGATACCTAGGCACGCACCTGGAATGCCGCCTAACATGCACGAAACACCTTTAAATGAAAAAGGATCAACTCAATCTGAGATTCAAAGGTCTCTACTGGCTACTTGATAGAAACTCAAAACTATCAGTCGTTAATAAATTACTAGTATACAAGACGGTACTGGGACTTTGTGGGATCCAAATGTAGGGATCGGCCTGTACCTCTAATGTGAACTGCATCCAGCACTACCAGAATGGCCTCTTGAAAAATATTTCAAATACACCCTGGTTCATCAAAGTACTGAGCTTCACGACATACTTCGAATCATTCTACATCTTTCGGTCTCTGATGAGGTAAAATCTAATGCTCAAGCCTACCAGAAAAACCTAAAAATACACTCAAATAAGTTCGCACAACAACTCTGGTTTCATAAAAGAAGTGACTGAAAAGAAAAGATGTCATGCTACTTTGTGACTAAAATGAATGAAGAGTGAGATATAGGAGTGCACTCTGCCCGACAGAAACCCAGACACAATTTGCTCATAGTTGTAAAACTGATTGCAAAAAACTTGGAAAAAATAAAAATATCGACAGACAGATAATAACTATAAATTAGACCAAAGTACCTATATTAGTTATAAGACCAAAGTAAGGAAAGAGAGTACATAGTAGGTACAACTTACTTTTAATGGAAAGGGTATACCATTAGAACGTTGGGCTTTCGGCACGACAGGGTCTAGAATCCTTATGATTTGATGGAATAAGTCCTTGTTTACTCCACAATTTTTCAATAGATACGAATCCGGCAAACCCAAACAATCAGACGTGTCTTTGATATGCCGGCGGCTTATTTTCTCTGTGGAAGAGCTGCCTCGCAGAATGTATAACTTATGGAATGTGTTCATTATTATTAAGCTAGGTACTCAAGCAAGATTTTTTCCTAAAGAATTTAGGGAGTGAAAGAAAATAAAGTAATGAGAAACTGTTAGATTGAATAGAATTGAGTTGAGTGAGTGAGATCAGTGTTGCCAACCCAATTATAGAGTAAAACTGTAGATTAGATATGCTTGAAAAGACTGTAAAAAGAAAACTGTAAATATCAAAATAAAAAACAGTAAATCTACATCTTTATCTTTTTATTATTTATTGATGATGATGATGTATGTAATGTGATAGTAATAAACAAAATACATTATATAATAATATACAATACATTAAGGATAAAACAAAAAAAAAAATGTAATCATTGTTAGGACTTTGATGAGTGAAAGATCAGTGTTTCTTCAGAGCTCGTTTATTATCCTCTGTTTAGGATTAATCGCAGAAATACAAAAATTGACAACAATGCGCCCACAAAATTTGATTTGATTTGAAAATGGCGACCATACTGAGCAGTTTTCATGAACTTAGGTATAGATAGCAATTCTACCAACTTAACATACACCGGTCGTTCCGATACGTTCATTCATCAGTTTTACCAACAATACAAATATTTTATTTAACTTCACACCTCCCCCTAAATAAAATATTTTAAAACTTACATTGTTTCTTATTTATTAAACCTTAATCTATCCCTGAACTTCCTAATCAGAACCCCCCCTAAAGCTTTAGTTAATATATCCGCTATCTGTTCACTAGTATTAATATATTTCAACTCTATAATCTTTTTATCTAGTATTTCCTTAACAAAAGATAGTTTTATTGCCAAGTGCTTTACTCTAGAATTACCAGTGTTCATGTGAGCCATTTTGATAGTAGATTGATTATCCTCATATACCTGGGCGCGGTGACGTCATATTGGCGTGTTTGTACCGCCCGCAAAAAAAGCGAACATAACAAGCAGCCGCCCGCGGCTTCGTCTTTGTTTTTTTTAACCTAATTTATTATGTTACTCAGGGAGGACGCTGCTTTTTATCTAATCTTTTTACACTATTTGAATAAAATAAAAATACAATGTTTAAGTTTATGTATTTATTTTATCTATTATTTACATTATCTCATCTTCGTCACTACTTAGTGGATTTATGCCTTCTAGAGGTTGTTCTTCGTCCTCGGTTTCTCGGTCTTCTCGAGGTTTCTTTCTCCGCTATGCAAAGGTTTACCCTTCATAATGATAACAAAAACACTTAACAAGAACTATAACAACAAAATCTACAACAACAAAACAATGACACAAACTATAACAACAAAAACTACAACAACAAAACAATAACACAAACGAAAACTAAAAGAATTCCAGAGCGCGTCGTTACGTGACGTAGGCCAGTACGAGACTAAAAACCCTAGTAAAAAATAGTGATGCGAACGGTACAATACGGGCGCCATCGGGGAAGTGCAGGGGAAGCGGTCGGGGAGTCGCATTCCTAGCAGGTCCCAAGTTATCGCGCACGAGTAATACATTTGTCTCAAACCCAAAAACAAATAATATATCCTTCAACCAACAAGCCTCTCTGGTTGCAGAACACAGAGCAATATATTCAGCCTCTGTGGATGACAACGCTACAGTTGGCTGTTTCTTTGAATACCACATGACTGTACACCCAAACACTTTAAAGATACACCCTGTTGTTGACTTACGGTCTATACAACCACCCCAATCACTATCAACATAGCTCACCACATCATTATTACAATCTCTATAGAAAGTTAAACATAAATCAAGAGTACCTCTTATACTATATCTCAAAATATTTAACAATAGTTTATACAAAAGCTTAGAAGCACAAGACTGATAGCGACTCAAAATGCCAACTACTGCACAAATATCAGGCCTAGTCCCCATAGCTGCATACATCAAACTCCCTATCAATCTTCTACACCTACTCTCAATCTCACTACTTTCAGGCTTTTCCCTTTTCAATATTTGTAAATTAAAATTTTTATCAATGGGTAACAATAATGTCTTACAATTTAACATGTTATATTCTGACAAAATCTTTTCTAAGTAATCTTTTTGTGAAATAGTAGTGATCCCGTTATTTAAATCTTGTTTATTGTCTTATTATTTGTCATCAATTCCCAAAAATCTTCCCACAGGCCCCAATTCTTTCATTTTAAATGTATTACACAGCATGTTCCTCAATTTACATAACTCCTCCTTACTATTCCCAAAGTACAAAATATTGTCTACATATAACAATAAAAATGTTTTCTTTCCCCCCTCACAATTAGAATATAAACAATAGTCTTTATCTGACTGCTTATAACCCAATGACAACATTACATCATTAAATGTTTCATTCCAATATTTGGGAGACCTTTTTAAACCGTAAATAGATTTATTTAACTTTACAAATTTACTCTCAGTCCCTTCTGGTAATGTTAGATACAATTCCTCATCAAGTTTTTAATTTAAAAAAGCCCCACATACATCCATTTGACTTATTTCAAGATTAAGGTAAGTAGCTACTGATACAAAGATTGGAAAAGTATTCAGTTTTGCCACAGGTGCATATAAGTCCTCAGTACAATCCTGTTCGAAACCTCTGGCCACTAATCTGGCTTTGTAATCATTTTCCTTCTTCTTTAAGACCCATTTAGAGCTAATTACTTCTTTTCCTTTAGGTATGGTATCTATCTCTTCCCAGGTGTTATTTTCTTTCAGTTGATCCAGCTCTTTTCTAACAGCCTCTTTCCACTTTTCAGCATCGGGTGACAACATAGCCTCTCTATAGGTCTTCGGCTCAGCTAAGTACAAATAATAGTCGTGTAGGTGCTTTGGTTTTGTGATTTTTCTTTTCCCTTCTCCACGGTCTTCATCTTCCTCTCCTCTATCTGGTCTCACTTCTTCCTCTCCCTCTGGTCTCATTTCGTCCTCTCTCTCTGGTATCATCTCCTCGTCCTCTATTTGATCTTCTTCTGTAGTCGTATACCCTTCTTCACTGTCACATCCTTGGTTCTCTTCCTCCCTGTCACTTCCCTGGCCTTCTGTTGTAGATATGTCAAGTGACACTACCTCATCAATGTCCTCTTCCTGGTTTTCGAGTTTTTGAATACTGCCTTCTTTGTTTTCTATAAATACAATGTATCTTCTTGTGTGAACCTCATTTTTGTCCTCATAGTACACTCTATATCCTTTTGAATCCTCATAGCCAGCAAACACAGCCTCCTCTGCCTATTGATCCCACTTTAATCTCTTTTCTTTCGGTAAGGAATAAGTAAAGGAGTGTTCGGAGACCGAGTGTACGTTCACACGTACACTCGGTCTCCGAACACTCCTTTTAAGTTTTTCAGGTCATATTTACGTTTGGTGAAAGTTTCATATGGTGTTTCTCCATCTTGTCTACTCTTTGTCGTTCTATTCAGTACAAAAATAGTTGTATTGACGGCTTCTGCCCACAAATCCTTCTTCATTCCCTTGCTTTTGAGCATTGACCTTGCAGCTTCGACAATTGTGCGCATATCCCTTTCTACCTTCCCCTTCTGTTGGGGCGTGTAAGGTACGGTGGTTTGGTGTTGAATACCTTTTTGTTGTAACAACTCTCGCACTTCTTTGTTAACAAATTCTAGCCCATTATCTGTACGTAGCACTTTCACTTTATGTTCTGTTTGTCGTTCTGCCCCAGCTAATATACTGTAACAATTTTTCGCACACTTCACTTTTTCTCTTCAAAAAGTAGACAACCCTGTAGTTTGAGAAGTCATCTTTTACTAGCAAGAAATACCCGGAGCCTCCTATGGATGGGACCTCCATCGGGCCACACACATCAGCATGAAGCAGTTCTAGTGGTGCACTGGTATGCTGTTCACTCCTAGCGAAAGGTAACTTGTGCATTTTCCCTTTTAGACAAGAAACGCACTTGAAACTGTCCTCTGTGTACTCGATATTGTTTTTATTTAGCACTCTTTTCACATAGTCAACACTTTGATGACAGAGTCTTTCATGCCACTCAGACAATGTAGCAATTGCCGCAACACTTTTGTTAGCGTCTCTCAACACATCCATCACGTAAAAGTTCCCTTCACGATTGCCTATAGCACTCAATTCGTCGTTTTTTTTGTAAAACAGATATTGATCGTCCGTCACTGAAAGTTTATAACCTCTCTTTGTCGCATTTCGCAGAGAAAACAAGTTCACGACTAAACCCGGCATATACAACACGTTATTTAATGTTTTTGGCACATAACTGTCCCCGTCAAACACACTCAGTTCTATTTTACCGCATCCTGCAACCGGAATAGTGCAGCCATCACCGAAGTAAACAAACTGCGGGGTGATAAAAAATCCAAGTTCGATTTTTCTGACAGATTTCGACTTTGACAATCATGTCGAGGATCAACTGTCAAATTCGCATTGTGTAAGGGCCTGTCAAAACGAAAGCGAGATGAACGAACGAAACACCTTGAAAACAGCCTTTTGAAGCATTGTTTTGAATTGCGTAAGAATTATCTCAGCTTCATTGACATCCGAACAACGAATGAAATGTCAAACGAAGCAGGGATCTTCCTACTTGCCTCTTTGACTCTTGGCGCCTAGAAAAAACGGAAATTTCTAAGATTATTTCAGATATTCCTTGTTTAATTGTAGTTTGGTTTGTTCGATTGTGGATTACTGTTACATAAATAACCTAAACTGTTTAATTATTTTATTAATTACTGTTATATTTGATTTCAGTTGAACTAGCAATGGCAGAAGCTATCATGCTTGCAGCGGCCGAAGAAGAGCGCCTTTGAAATAGCTTGCATTTGGAGCGCAGCCTATTGAGGCAGTCAAACAACCTGACATTGTTACCGGACAAAGAGTTTATGAAGCATTTCCGCCTGCACAAGTCGCAATACGAGATCCTCTGCAATGAACTTATCCCATTAATGCCGGTACCA
Organism: Philereme vetulata; assembly: GCA_918857605.2. Classification (NCBI taxonomy): domain Eukaryota; kingdom Metazoa; phylum Arthropoda; class Insecta; order Lepidoptera; family Geometridae; genus Philereme; species Philereme vetulata. The sequence goes on along the minus strand of OU975467.1, from coordinate 186,252 downwards.
CAGCGCTCCACCGCTGTGCGGCCTGAAATCAAGGTAATCTGGCAAATATAATCATGTTCATTGCTGTTAAGTGTGTGCTTGCAATAATGTATTGTGTGTTTGCGTTTTCCAGATACTAGCAGCCTTGGCATTCTATGCCAATGGGTGCTATCAAAAAAACATTGGAGCATATCAATGCATTAATATGTGTCAGACATCAGTATCCGACTCCTTGAAGGATGTCACTGAAGCCCTCAATAACCCCCAAATATTGGAAAAATATATCCACTTTCCTACTACAAGGGTGGAGCGTGAAACTGTGTCAAGGAGGTAAGACAAATAATATAGGCTACATCCATAATAAAATAGATTCTCCAAAATGATCTTGGTCTTTATGATACTAAATTAAATTATTAATTAAAAATTTGTTGCAGATTTATGCAAAATTTTGCATTCCCTGGAGTAGTTGGGTGTATTGACGGCACTCATGTGGCTATTGTCAGGCCACATGAGGATGAGGAGGTCTACTTCAATAGAAAACAATATCATTCATTGAATGTTATGTTTGTAAGTAAAAATCTGTTGGACATTCTATCAAAAACAAATTAAAGTAATAATAACATGAACCTCATTATTTAGATTTGTGATGCTGATTTACGCATCATTCATGTTGATGCATCATTTGGAGGGCAGAGCCATGACTCTCATGTGTGGAACAATTCTGAAATAAAGAATATGATTCAAGAAATCCATGATGAAAGAGAAGTGTGTTGGCTCTTGGGTAAGTAAAACTATGTTATGCAAAAAATATTTATTTAGATATGCTATAGTATTATTGCTGATAGTATTATGTCTATTACACACATTAATGAAATACGCTTCACATTCATTATAACAGAACATTATGAGAATTTAATAAATAATAAGCAGAACATTTTATAAACAGGTGATTCTGGCTATGCTCAGCGCCCGTGGTTAATGACGCCCATATTGAACGCAGCGTCCAACTCACCTGAAGAGTGTTACACAAATAGGCATGTCCACACTAGGAATGTTGTAGAGTGCTGCATTGGTGTATTGAAAACCCGCTGGCGCTGCCTTTTGGTGCACAGGTAAGTTATATATTTTGTATTTTATGCTATCATAATGCCTTTGTTATAGGCATGTTCAGCAGTGGACCTCGTATAATTTATTATGTTATGTTTAATCCTATAACTTTTTATTGTTACAGGGTCATGCACTACTCACCCATCAAAGCGGGGGAAATGGTTAATGCTTGTGTTGTTTTACACAACCTAGTGAACGATACTCGTATCACTATAGATTTGGACGAATTGAGCCTTGACCAGGCAAGACAGCCTGCTCAGCAGCAGCCCTCTTATTGCGAGCCAACACTCGGAGTGGATGGAGGGAGACAAGCTGTTATAGACAGATTGTGGAGAAGCAGAAACATTTAGGTAAAAAAATAAACTATCACTATCACACGTGGCTTCTGTGGCTAAAATAATAAAACTAATAATCATTTATCAAGTCATTTATTAGATTTTGATCGAAATCTAATCAAGAAGTTGTTTGTGATTTATCTTATATATTTTATTTTGTTTAAGGAACAATCCAATCAAACCTTGCTTGGTGTATGGATCAGAATCTACTCAAGTAAACATCCTGGCATAAAAGGTTGTTTTTTTTAATACATTCTTCTGTGTGTAATTAATGTATATACCTATTGATCTTTTTCGCTTTGTTTCAGGTTTATTCTCGGGGGAGCCTGACCCCTAGAGAACGCGTCCCCAGGTGGCGGATAGGGAAACGTTCACTGGTGCTTTATGAGAAGCACTTCTAACAAAGCACTAGAGGGTAGGAGGGAAATCAAATACCTCCCGCGGACCAACAGGCACAAACCTCCTCTTCGGTCCACACTCAGACGTATTAATCTGAAACCGGGGCCGGAAGAGGACAGCGGCATTAAGCAGGATGTCGTGTAGAGGATGGCGGCGGAAGAGCACAAACCAACGGCGGCATCCTAAGGCCCTGTTAACACATCCAACTTTTTTGTTATATTAAGAAGGATTTTCTATCGTATTTCCATATTTTTTTTAATGCTTTAATGAATAGATCTTTATATTGTATAACCTTGTATATTTTATTGTATTAGTTAAATTCATTCTTTTGTATTTACCTATCTACATAATGATTTTATTCTAATTGAATGAGTTTGTACCAAGTGAACGCCTAATGCGTTCTGTTATCAATAAACCCAGAGAAAAACTGCAAATTGTTTTATTTCTGACCGTAGAAGGGTTCCTCTTCCTCTTACTAAGCAGAGGCATAGGAAATAGGTATGTATGTATGTGAATTAATACAAATATATACATAGTGAAGATAGATTATTTATTAACAAAACAAATATAAATTAAGAATTTTAAAATTCCCCTCGACATATTAATTACCCGTAAATTTCCATTTTACTGCTTGGATTTCTTTAGAATGAAACTGTAGGTCAAGTTTTATTGTTTTGCATTTTTTAGCACTATTTTCGTAGTCAAAGTTTGTAAGCCGGCTTGCACAACGATCCTTAAACTTATTAATGAAACCATTATTTATCAGTGATTACATGCTCACATCTGATAATGTACTTACATTATCATTAAGTAAATCTTATCATAATTTAATATGGTATGCCCATATGCAATAATATATCACAGTCATCGATTGACCTATAATGTATCTCTAATATAGTTGGTACGGTGTGATTTATAATACATCCGAATTGCAGTTATCAGAGGTTTATAATAATGTAAGTATTGTACACAGCAATACACTATCAAAGATTTCAGTAAGAAATTTTAAATTTTGTATAGGTTGGCTTGTAAGTACAACATTATTGTAAGTATAATACTAATGACACATTTATAAATTATTTATCACAGTGATTACATTATCATTAAATCAGATTATCCTAATATGGTATGCAATAGTATCACAGTCATGGATTGACCTACAATGTAAGTATCCATATTATAGTTGGTATGCTGTGATTTACTATACATCCGAATCACAGTTATCAAAGGTTTATAATAATGTAAGTATTGTACACAGCAATACACTGTTAATTATTGCCGCTGCTGGGGACAAAGAGCCAGCTCTATGTTTGAGACGGAGCATTGTGTGACAGCCATGATGGCCGCTATATTTTTTAGTTCCGCCGCCACGGTTTCCTGCGCCGCTGCCATCCTTTCCAGCGCCTGCCCTCTATTGGCTTCAATGTCGCGTGCCCATTGAGGTACATCGGTATGACTCGTATCTGTAAAAGAGAAAAAAAAGCATTGAGTGGTCGTTATATTGGCTAAGATACTCTTCTAACACAGGTTGATGCAACTTGAAAGTAAAGGATAGAGGATTTATCTCATAATCTGATGAATATTAGGCTTTTATTTACTCACATGCTCGCCGATTTGGTGTAGATGAAGGGGCGGCGCTGCTGATGCGTGGTTGCGACATCTCAACGTTACTTGCAGGCAACACGCGAGCGGCACTTGTGTGCACGGGCAACTGAGTGCCTCGTGCTGGCGGGGTGGGTGCAGGCCAGGAAGGTACAGAGGCAGGTATGGGCTGTGAAGCGGGTGGAGTAGAGTCTGAAAAAGATCATAAACACAATATGAGTACCAACTTAATATGAGAGATAATCCATACTAATATAATAATTTTGAAAGTAACTATGTCTGTTTGTTACGTTTTCACGACTAGACCGATTTTAATTAAATTTGGTATATAGATTTATTATGACCGGGAATGAGGCTACTTTTTACCCACCTGCGCAATAGGAGGGTAACGTTAATTATGAGACTTTCAACACTGTGTGATGTAGTCTACATTGTAGACATATCACCAATAATGATAATGACAAACCACACATGTTGTGTGAAAGTTTGTTGTTATAGTATGGTTAAAATCACTCACTGTAGCTACAGGGGAGAGATCCTTGAGTTGGAGCAGTTGATGATTGAGGTTTCTGTAAATTGAAAACATAATTAATACCTATATTAAAAAAAAAAAAAAAATAAGGTATATGTTCTTGCCTTTTATAACTCAACATCATAAAAACAATAAACCCATTAACTAGCTAAACCTGACCCATGAAGGGTGTAAAAATAATTTAGATCTAAGGATAAAATAAACTAACATTTACTTTAACTTTCACCGATGCATTGCCATGCACCGACACATGTCCCAGGATGGCAAGAACTCTTTCTTCACTCAGTGTTAATTTCCTTTTTATGGGTGGCCCTCCACCAGTTCCTCTCGCATGTGACTGTATAATTGATGATTTTCTCCGCACAGTGTACTTCATAGATTGCCAGTACTAAAATAAAAGAGATTATTGTATTATGAGTAGAGACCTTTAGTCAACATGATTATGACATGTAGTACTTAATCAAATGTGACAGAGAACCTCTTCGGTAATTAAATCTTTTTTACATACGCTTGCATGTAAGGTTAGGATTGCCTGATCGGCAGGTCGACAATCGAGAGGTTAAACATAATACGTACCTGATACCTTCATCAAAAGATGAAAACATATATTTAGACATTGCAAGAATCTTAAACTTACTTCCCGCCATTTGACCCACGTTTTCGTGGTGCCTTCTCCAAGGCCGTTCAGTTTCTCCGCTAGCTCCACCCACAAGCGAGTGGAGATTTGCTTCTCCAGTGGGACGTGATTAGTTCTACGCCCTACTGCGAGATCGCGATTCTCTTCCAGAAACTCCACCATAACTTCCGTCTGCCGTTTCGACACCGTTCGCTGAGCTGGCATGCTGAAAAAAGTATCATAGTCGTATAACATACTAGTTTGTTGGTAGTAATGTACCTGCGCAACATTTATTCTAAAGCTTGTAATCATTTACCTAACAAGATAATTATAAATTTTATTTTCGTTTCATCCACCATGAAAATTGAAAAGTACGATTGCCACTGACAATATTTAAACTCAGTGACACTGACACGACGTTTGACAATGATAATACACTTTATAGGAAAACGCAATATTGTGGAGAATCTTTTTTGCAGGTTATTTTATGACAACGCAATGAATAACCAGTGAAAGTGGAACTAATTTATGTAGTTCGAGCTAGTCAATATTATTAGTTATTTTAATAAATAACTACATGGCTTATTAGCATAATGCTAGAACGTGCTATGGTATAGCATCGAGTAAAGCACATATGAAACGTCATTGATTGAAATGACTCGACTTTGCTTCAATGTTACCATTCGGTCCGATTATGATGCAGAGGAAAATCCTTACACGGTCTCTAATCTCGTAATCACGTTGAAAAAATCGAACTTCGATTTTTTGACATCATGTTTTTGTTTTGGAATTAGACAATAAGGCCGCTGATCTGTCACTGGCGTATAGTCTATTAACCACTCTCGTTCACCGGTCATATGTTCAGTGGCTCCACCATCGAGCAACCATTTGTTTTTGAACTGTTTTGCAAAAGAATTGTCTATTTCACTCAGAAATTCACTTCCGCCGGTGGACCCGCGGCCTTATTGTCTAATTCCAAAACAAAAACAAGATGTCAAAAAATCGAAGTTCAATTTTTTCATCGTGATTACGAGATTAGCGACCGTGTAAGGATTTTCCTCTGCATCATAATCGGACCGAATGGTAACATTGAAGCAAAGTCGAGTCATTTCAATCAATGACGTTTCGTATGTGCTTTACTCGATGCTATACCATAACACGTTCTAGCATTATGCTAATAAGCCATATAGTAATATAATAACTAATAATATTGAAGTATAGTATAGTTTGAACTACATAAATTAGTTCCCCTTTCACTGGTTATTCATTGCGTTTTCATCAAATAACCTGCAAAAAAGATTCTCCACATTATTGCGTTTACTTACAAAGAGTATTTTTCACTATAGGATTTATGAGTTCTGTGGCTAGTTTTTTTTTAGTGCTGCCAACTGCGGGGAATTTCCCCGATTTGTGGGGAATCGGTATCTAGAGCGGGGAGAGCACTGGAAATTACTAAAATCTGAGTCGATTCGAGCCATCCATTATAGCTTTATTGCATGCCAAACAAGAGATAGCCAAAAAGGGGAGATCAATAAAATTCGAACGAAACCGGATAACGCATAGAGCGAAAGGGAGGAAAACAATGTTGAAAACAATGTTGAAAACAATGTTGAAAACATGTAGGTACCAAATTGTAAAAGATTTTATTTAGAAATCATTCCAATGTTATTTTGTTACTGATTACACAACATTTTGTATGAAACAGAGTTTTATTCTTAATTGTTATCATTTCGGGGACTCAATCAGCGGCAAATATCGGGAAACCAAGAAATTTACATAGGCAACACTGCTTCTTTGTTTACATTTTATTTTTCAGCTCATCATAAAAACTTGCAAAGTTTATTTACGAGATTGACTCAGATAAAAGCCAATATATGGAGATCAATAGACACATTTAAATTTTAATACAAAAATATATCACTGTTAAAGCAGAGGTTTTGCACTTAATATGTGAGATGTGTGATGTGCTTACTATGTGTATGCGGGCCAATTACTTGAAGAAATCAAAGAATAGACGTACTATATTCCTTGGAATAGACGGCCGTTGGGGCAGAAAGGGTTTTTAAGTGGAGAGTACAGGAAGAAGCCTTTTCAGCAGTGGACATCCTATGGCTGTTACGATGCTGACTTGTGAAGTACCTAACTTACGGATTTAGTCATTTTTGTCAGCATTATACCAATAAAATATGTACTTAACAGTATGGTGATCATGTAATATTTTTCAGCATGCCAGCCCTACAAATTGATATGGACTATGAACTTGTGGAACTCCTGGAAGAGAACCAAGCTCTTGCAGTGGGGCTTCATATGTTTGTTCATGCTTGGAGATCTAACAAGGATCATACCTTCTGCCTTGGGAATGATATCTCATTAATATACATATATTATGTACTCCTTTGTGTTGTTTTACTCGGGTTTATTGATTATAGAACTAGGCAAACATTTAGTAGAAAACTTAATGAGATGAACTTTCATTATTGATGAAACAAACATCCAAACTTTCACATTTATAATGTTAGTGTGGTAGGTAAATGTAGGTGACATATAGTTACAGTTAAAACTATGGTGATGACAAAAGCTTTTTATACTAAATTTTATAAAAAAATATATAAGAAATCTTGTGTGTGTAGGTAAGTATAAAAAAAATCATACATTTACTGTATTATAAAATACTATAACTATTCAATAAGTAGACCTACCTCATTGCAAAAGTGTATGTAAGAAATATACAACTGAAATTTTTATTAGTAAAGTTATGATATTTAGTAAGCTACACTAATACAACATCACATAATTACTTTACTTAGGTAGATAAGGGTAATATTATAAAGCTTTTGGGTATGTACACATGAATAAACATTGTTGTTCAGCCTATTATGTACAAAACCAGGATCCATTCAATCTAATTCTAGGGTAGGGGGAATAAGAGATTACAATGACGTCCTGCATTGGGGTGTATTGTGTATTACCCCCCTTCTAACATAACCCAAACCATCCTAACTCTTTAAAATAACTAACAGAGTAGGATTTTGTGTTGGTGGCAGCAGTTTTTAAGGGTTTCCATGGATGTTGATGTAGTAGCGGTGTTGGTGGAGGATGAGGATTCGATAACCCGTTTTCAGTCTTGCATCGTTTGTGGCAGTGCAGTGGAGTAACACTTGCTCCACAGTCTCTTCTTCTCGAAGGCATCTGTGACAAAGCCGACTGTCCGTGGCTCCAGTCTTCAGAAGGTGATGATTAAGTTCGTAGTGTCTCGTGATGATTCCCATCATCATCCTTAGATCTTCGCGTTTGTTCTTTAACAAGGTGTTTGTTGTTTTTCTGTTTTTTGCCAGAAGCATTGTTTTTGTTTGCTTGCAGTTGGCTCTATGTTCCCAGTCTTTCTGGAGCTCCTTTTCGGAATTCATTCTCAGTCTGTATCTGGAACCGTGCACTTAAGTCCATTTGATAGTCACACTATGTTTTTTGGCCGATTTCTGTAGAGCACCATGAGACAGATTTTGATCAAGTGTCGGGTCATCTGAGAGCGTTCAATTTCATTTAAATTATACATTAAAAACAAATAAGTGCGTACATTAATCACACAAACATAAGTTAAAAATATTCTTTGGTGCACAGACAGAATTTGAACCCACAACATCCAAACTATTGCATGTAAGGGTAGGTATATCCCAATATAAATAACTAGCTGGCATCGCACGCTTGGCTTTCCAATAAAAATATTACTCTCCAGCGCAATCAGTCAGCCTAATTAACATGAACTCCCGTTACTTGTAATTTGAATGAAACTGTAGGTTATGTTAGTTGGTTGGGCATTTAAAATTTATTAGTCAAAGATTAAAGCCAGCTTGCACAACTATCCCTAAACGTATTTAGCGACTAAACATGATTAAATTTGACATATTTGTATGATTTGACATTTTCTTAAATCATATTTAGCCACTAAATACGTTTAGGCAGTGTTGCGTAAGACACCCTAAGAATAATATTTTTTTAAGAGACTCGCAAGATCTCAGTTCAGGGCGAACCACTTATTTAGAACACCAATGCAGCGCTCTACACCAAATTTTTATTAATTAACATTTAGTAAATACCTAAGATGTTTTAAAAGTCTTTTTGAACGTCATTGGTAAATACTAATAATATTTTTTTAGGAGACTCGCAACATCTCAGTTCAGGGCGAACCACTTGTTTATAACACCAATGCAGTGCTCTACACTAAATTTTTATTCATTAACATTTAGTAAATACTGACACAAAGATATGTTTACTTACACTATAGCCACATGAGTGTCGTCAATGCACCAGACTACTCCAGGAAATACAATTTTTTGTATAAGTCTGCAAAAAAAAAACTTGTTAATACTTTACTTTGTATGGTTTGTTTACAAAAATTTCTTAGGTAATTTTGCTGAAATAGTTACGGAGGATAGTCTCTCCTAACTTACTTAGGTACTCGTGTCTTACGATCTGGGTAGGTAACAGTAACTGGAAATGCCATTATTTTCATATAAATAAACAACAAAAGTTTATTTATTATATTTGAGTAGGTAGGTACTAATAAATAGACAAACAGCGTTTTGTCATATTATTGGATATGACAAGAATATTTATTCAAAATAAGTAGGACTTCCTTTGATTATAAAGGTAACAAATTTATATCAAAACAAGTAAATATTAGGTTTACATGTTATGCCGCATTTAACTTCTAGTTTGGCTAAAAAATTATGTAACTGCATATAAATGTACACCACTTGGTATATTCGAGCAAATAAAACAGATTAAACTAAGGATAGGTAAGCAATCGAATAATTGATAACATATTTTCTATAATTTGGATTCAAAGAGGCAAGTCGGAAGATCCCTGCTTCGTTTGACATTTCATTCGTTGTTCGGATGTCAATGCAGCTGAGATAATTCTTACGCAATTCAAAAAAATGCTTCAAAAGGCTGTTTTCAATGTGTTTCGTTCGTTCATCTCGCTTCCGTTTTGACAGGCCCTTACACAATGCGAATTTGACAGTTGATCCTCGAAATGATTGTCAAAGTCGAAATCTGTCAGAAAAATCGAACTTGGATTTTTTACACAATAACCCCGCGAGGTCCCGGTCGTCATGGCCGCCGATACCACTGATACTATGAACGCATTTGACTTTTTCAAATGTCCCGAATATTCGCCATATTTATCACCTTGTTTACCACTATTTTTATGCTTTGGGCACTCACTTTTCAAGTGTCCCACACTACCGCACTCGTAACATTTACGATTGTCCACCGAACTTCTACAATCCTTAGAGAAATGTCCCGGTTTTCCGCACTTGTAACACTTTTTCACAAATCCAGTTCTTTTAACATACAGCGCCATATTTGGACGCTGACCTTGGCCGGATATGTGACTGGAGTAAATACTTTGTTTTACTAATTTCTTCTTCCAGCTCAACAATCTTTTCGTCTGTCCTCAAAGTGCGGATGTTGTGTGTTACCAGGGCCAGTGGTCGTCGTAGGGTTTGGTAGCCGATCGTCTCCCGGGGATTCTTAGCACCCCTGTCCCCGCCGTTACCGTGACTGCTACCGTAGTCAGGATTAGCGGGGCCGCCGGGGACTCGGGGCCTGGTTTTATGTTGTAAATTTATCATTAGGGGGTTGTTGCCATACTCACCACGCTTGGCAGGCGGGTTGGCGAGCGCAGTATAGGTATTGAAAACACGAAAAGACGCTGCTGCCCATCTTTCGGAGGTATCCCTTAGCAGACTCCTACTGCATCCACGGGCAAGAGCGGAGGGGCAACATTCTGTTGCCGGCGCCCCACGGCAATAATAGTTAGTGATATAAGTTATAAAGATATAAGTTAGTGAAGCTATAAAGAGTGAGAGAGTTACGTTTCGTATATACGTTAATGTGCGAGTGCGAGTTGCGTCTGTCCAGAACTTATCCAGAATGCACATAGACCAGCGTTACCAGATACACTGTAATTACAGCAGATCTACTGTATTTCACACGATCTACTGTACGCTGTAATACTAAAATTACAGTGTATGGAGAACACTGTAATTTTTCTACAGGCAAAAATCTATTTAGTTTAATGTAAACTGAACGCAGCCTTTGTGAAAAGAAAAGATAATTAAGCACATGTCGGAACGCAACCTCCCGCGCCACCTCTCTCCATAAACCACAACCCTTGTTACTATGGCATTAAGTACGAAAATGTCTAATTTTAAATGAGCATGAATAGCGGTGCGGTAGATACTATGCGGAAATTTCCCGTCATAGACTAAGAATCACTTTGTAGTATTAACCGCCCAAATTGTGTCAGTCGTGTTTTAAGTAAGTTTTCAAGCCTATTGGGACCAACATAAATTAGTATAATTGTAAATTGGTTTCTTATTATATAATTTTTAATAATAGAAGATTTCGATGCAGCAATACGGCCTGATCAATTCTGTTACTAGGTTTGTAACTAATACTTTATATTCTTTATAGAAAAATATTTATTTCGTTTGCAAACTACAATATTTTGAGACTAATGTTGCTTTTCAGGTGAAACAGTTGGACGAGTTCTACTTGAATGGAAAATACATGCTCAACATCTTGGCTCTTCCAAACTACAACACGGAATGCGAGAGAGTGTTTAGCCAAATTAACGACACCAAAACCAAGAAACAAAATAGATTAATAACCAGGACAATAAGAAGCAACATGTTAGCGCAACAGACGATTCCACGTAACAGCACCAGTTGCGTTAATTTTAAACCAACTGAGAAAATGATAAAATTATTTACAATTTTGTAATTGAACTATTTTAGAAATTATTAGGTATTTTGAAAAAGAAGTTTTACTTCAGTCATGTGGTCTAAAACACACTCGTTTTTTTATTTACTTCCTCGGGAATCCCCATGAATGCTTTGACTATCGAGTTAAATGTACGTGCATTTCGTTATTTCTTTGATTACCTAGTGCTGCATTTTTTGAAGTGCTGAATTAGAATAGCAAGACTAGTTCTTAGAGAATAATTTTACTTGACGTAGAATATTGTATCTTTGAGACATTTGACATTTAGCTTGAATAAAACTTTGATGATTGTGAAGTTAAATAAAATATTTGTATTGTTGGTAAAACTGATGAATGAACGTATCGGAATGACCGGTGTATGTATTGCTAAGTTCATGAAAACTGCTCAGTATGGTCGCCATTTTGTGGGCGCATTGTTGTCAATTTTTGTGTTTCTGCGATTAATCCTAAACAGAGGATAATAAACGAGCTCTGGAGAAATACTGATCTTTCACTCATCACAGCCCTAACAGATTATGGGCCCAGCGCTCATAACTCTGTTTTAGGTGAAGATCGCAGGAGTGTTGTCGGCTGCAGGGTGCCGGTCGTCAGCGTGGGTGCAAGCGGCGGCGGCGTGCAGCGTGTTTGTCAACAAACAACACGGGGCTGTGTTGTTGAGCGACGTCTGAAAGGGTCGTGCGGGGTGCAATCGAGGCACGCACGGCATCAGGCTCGCTGGGTCTGGTTGACGGAGTACGAGCAAGATGGACAACGGCATGATGGCGTCGGCTTCAGTGATCAAGTTGGAGGGTCAGAAAAACTGGAGTGTTTGGAGGTTCCAGGCGGCAGTCACACTGAAGGGGTGTAATATTAGGTTAGGTTATTTTTTTTTCCCTGTCCGGACGCAGAGGTCCGGCCCGCGAGCTATCCTACTCTGCCCTCCGATTTTCTAGTCGGAGTCCTTATTTGCTTTCATTCTTGTCTTATCTTTTATTATATCTTTCATTCCTCATACTGATTCTTTCTATTATTCATCTATCTTTCATGCTGTTCATTGGTGGGATGCCAATATTAACCTATTCTCTTATATCTATTCCTTTATTTATTCATTTTTTAATGTATCAAGGGTGGGATGGGTGGGGTACACACCTTTCTTTAACATGTAATTTTTGTCAACAATTTCTTACGATCTATACACAGTTCTTATTTCTTATTTATTAATTTTTGACATGATCTACATAAATTTTATAATAAAATTTGCTTATTGTTACACATTACAGACTTACTGCACTATTTTTCTAATATTTACTTACTATAATTTCTTATATGCTGTTTATATATATTCAATAATATATATTCACCATATGTTATTTATCTATTTATTTCTAAATATAACCTTAAGTGCTATTTTAATGCAGCAATTTCTTACATCAATTTCTTACGATCTATACACAGTTCTTATTTCTAAATTATAAATTCTTTACATAATCTATATAAATTTTACAATACAAATTTACCTATTGTTACACATTACATTACACACTGCACTATTTTTCTAATATTTACTTACTATAATTACTTATATGCTGTTTATATTCAACAATATATATTCACCATATGTTATTTATCTATTTATTTCTAAATATAACCTTAAGTGCTATTTTAATGCAGCAATTTCTTACATCAGTTTCTTACGATCTATACACAGTTCTTATTTCTAAATTATAAATTCTTTACATAATCTATATAAATTTTACAATACAAATTTACCTATTGTTACACATTACATTACACACTGCACTATTCTAATATTTACTTACTATAATTACTTATATGCTGTTTATATTCAACAATATATATTCACCATATGTTATTTATCTATTTATTTCTAAATATAACCTTAAGTGCTATTTTAATGCAGTAGTTTATGAATGCATCTCTCTTGATCTTATCTAACATAAACAATTTAACGTTTTCTGCATTTATTTCATCATCCAATAATAACAGAGCTTCGTATCTCCACAACCCAAACACGGGACATTCGAACAAAATGTGCGGCACCGTCTCGCTAACATTGGGCTCACAGATGCACGATGGGTTCTCCTTACACTTGAACCAGTTCAGGTATTCTGAGAACCCACCGTGCCCCGTCATCACCTGAGTCATCACGCTAGTTGCCTCGAATTCTCTTATTAATCTATGTGCTTTAACTGCATCTGGAAAAAATAATTTTGTTATAGCAGCTGTTTCGCCCGACTTATATCTCCGGTTCCATTCATCAAGCGAGGCCATACGGGTATGTCGCTTGATGAATGAGACTGGACACTGGTCATAATCGGGTTTTTTACGCAAGTTTAGGGCCGCTTGCTTTGCCAACTCATCAGCTATTTCGTTACCCTCCAAACCCGCGTGTGCCTTAATCCAGAACAAAGAGACTTCTTTATTCTGAATTCGACTGGTCCTCAGGTTGTTTCGGACTTCTATTGCTAAGGGGTGGAGGGAGCCTTGGTCTGTGATAGTCTCCAATGCCGATCTGGAATCGCTATAAATACCAAAGCTTGGCTCCGAGCGTTTAAGTATCTCATGCGTGGCTCTGCATATGGCCAAGAGTTCGGCCTGATACACCGTGCAAAATGACGATAATTTAAGCTTGAGGGCCTTAGTCTCGGCTTCACCATTCCAAAAGGACAGTGCTGCTCCAACTTTGCCCTCAATCTTACTGCCGTCAGTATATATTTTTACTGCTTGGTGGTTGTGACTGTCCACTTGCTGTTGGTCCATCAAGGTCTCGAACCCCAGGCGCACATGCTCTGCTGGATGCCAAGTGCTGCCGTACGGTACCAACCGCTCCACCTCCACATCTCCTAGTGCTGTCTGGGGTACTCCCCGTCCCATCTCATACAGGGCAGCTGCCTCCTGTATTCTGAGGTCAAGTGGAAGTATCCCAGACAACACCAGTGCTGAATTCAGGGAAACGGTACGGTAGGCGCGACTCAGCTTTTGGGCGAAGCCACGCTGGACTGCATTGAGCTGCTTCTGTACGCCCAGTTTTTGGGATGACGAAGCCCATACACTAGCTGCGTACAGGATTACGGGTTCCACTGTCGCCTTGTAGATTACACGGGTGACCTCCGGGTGGAGACCCCAGCTGATTTTGGCAGCTCTGGATAGCCTTTTATAAGTGTTTAAGGCCTTCCTGCAAACGTTTGCCGTGTGTCTATTAAATGTCAACTTCTCATCAATTGTGAGCCCAAGGAGTTTAATTTCATGTGACATGGTAATGTCGACCCCGCCCATGCTCAGCAGTGGTGTGTCATATTTAAGTTTTCTAGTAATAATCATAGCCTTGGTTTTGTGCGGCGCAAACTTCAGTTTATTTTTGACACCCCACCCCTGAACATAGCCGAGGGCGGCATTAGCCTGTCGTTGAACATCTTGTGCCGTATCCCCGTCAAACACCAGCACAACGTCATCGGCAAACGCCTGACAGTAATCACCGCGCTGTTCAAGTCCCCTGAGGAGTGGATCTAGGAGAAGATTCCACAGAAGCGGACCACCTATCGAACCTTGGACGCACCCCTTTTTTGTGCCCTTGCTGTATTGTTCTCCAGCATACCTCACTGTCACAGTCCTATCCTGGAGGTAGCTGTCGATTGTCCTCCTGAGGTTCACCGGACATTTTTCCTCAGCTAGTCGGGTTCGAATGGCGGGCCACCACGCACTGTCGAAGGCTCCCTCTATGTCCAATGATATCATGATGGTTAGTTTCTTGTGGTCTAGTTTATTTCCAATGTGCTGTATCAGGTCATAGAGGGAGTCCTCGGTGCTTCTTTTAGGCATGAACCCGTACTGGCGAGTACTAATCCTTGGGATCAGGTGCCACTTTATACGTCCTATGCGCATCTTCTCGTAGATCTTTCCCATAACTGGTAACAGACCAATTGGCCTGTAGGACTTTGGATTGGTGTATTCGTCTTTGCCTGGTTTTTTCAAAATTATGACCGTGGCGTCCTTCCAGATAGTCGGGAAGTGTTCGAGTTCCAAGCATTTATTCACCAAGGCAAGAAACGTTCCCGTATCTTGTTGAATAGCATGTCTACAAATGTCGGCAGTGAGACCGTCAGCACCTGGGGCTTTTTTAGGGTTGAAGCTATCCACCGTGAAGCGTAGTTCTTCCAGTGTAAACGGTGGGTCATGTTTTTCACCATGGACCCAGTCGTTTACCCGGTTTGCTGCTTTTCTGGTTTCTTGGTGGTTTTCATTGTCATCCCTTTCTGGCTCCTCTGGGAAGAAGGTCTCTGCCAGCATTTTTGCAGAATCTTTCGGATTTATGACCGTTCCATCCTTCACTAGCGGTATGTCTTCCTGTCTTTGGGTTGTTCTTCCAATGACCCTGTTTATTCCATGCCAGACTCCTTCCTTGTCCTGTTTCCCGCAAAAACTCTTCCAGCTCTCTATCTGCGCTTTCTTTGCCTCTCTCTCATAATTTTCTCTTGCTTGCAGGTACTCATCGACGACCTTCGCTCTACGGATTGGCGCTGCGCACCTGATTCTCCGCTTCCTGGTGGTGACTTCTTTCTTCATCTTAGCGAGTTCTTCGGACCACCACGGCAAGGTAAGTTTTTCGTTTATTTTCTTTTTTGGTACTATCTGCGTGCATATTTCTGTTACTATGTTTGTGTATTTTTCTACTGTTTTTTCCAACTCTACCTTATTGTTAATTTTGCCTATTTCTGTTTTGTTTAAATTCTTATCTATTAACAATTGGGCCAGTTTCTAATGAAACTGGCTCCAATTAGTCTTTTTTGTATTATAGAGCCTAGTTGTTCTTTTTATGTTTAATCCTTTGGCCTTTTTTAACCTTATTTTAAAAGTTATGCCGTTGTGATCCGAACCTGTTAAATTGTCTTCTACCTTCCAGTCCTCCACCAGGTCCAGCATATCAGGTGAGCAGGCTGTTATGTCAACGTGACTCGCGTACGTTTTTCCGCCTCTGATAGTGTAGAAAGTGGGCGTGTTTCCTTCGTTGAGTACCTGGAAACCCATTTCTTCGAGAGTCCCCGACATATCTTCGCCCCTATTGTCGACTATTCGGCTTCCCCACCAGGTACTCTTAGCGTTCGAATCGCCTCCCATGATTATTTTCTTAGGTCCTGTTTCCTTTTCTATTTTCTGGAGCTGCTCCAAGTACGGCTCTATGGGCTGGTCTGGCTCGAAGTAGAATGATACTACGGTAATCTCCCAGGCACTGGTCCGGATTCTCACCACAACAATGTTGTTCGTGGTGAGTTTTGGGCACTGTAAGACGTCAACGTCATTATCGAAAACGGCTATTGCCGCCTTAACAGTCCCGTCTCCTTGGTTAGTGCTCTGGAAGACTCTAGCTCCTCTGTAGTTCTTCATCCTTTTTGTCCCACCCACATACGGTTCCTGGAGCAGCGCCAGAGTCACCTTCCTTTTGCTAGCTTCTATCATTAGTTCCCTGGTAGCTAATTCTTTTCTTTGAAGGTTGGCTTGGACCACCAAGTACGGTTTAGTTTTGGGTGAGGTGCCTTTATTGGTCGACGTGTTGGTAGCTTTGTCATCCTCAGCAATACGCAACGCTGGCCCGAGCCAGTGCGTCCCACCTTCTTCTTACCGCACACTCCTGGCTGAATGCGTTGTGATCTTGCACATCAATGTTCGCGCTCCTGCAGTTGCAGCAAGACGGAGCCGCTCCTGCGATCCAATCCGCGCATTCAGCCTTCATATGAGGGCCTCCGCAATGACTGCATTTCTCTACTGTTTCCCTGCAGAAACGCCTGCCGTGCCCATATCCCAGGCAAAGCGAACACTGTACCAACGGAGACTGATCTGCTATTTTTACTCTTTGCAGGTCGATGTGGACATCGCCTGCTTCTATCATGCGGTTCCACACCCTAGGAGATACTCTAAGTACTATGTGACACGTGTACGGGTTTCGTGTCTTTTTTCTGTACCGTACTTCTGCTCTGTCGTCCTCTTTGTCGAGTCCTCGGTATATGTTTCCATTCTGATTTCTTAGGGCGTTTAGGACATCCTCGTCACTATTGTACTGCAGAACATCCCTAAGAATCAGAAGAGGGTTCTTATTTTTGACTTCCTCGACGTTGAGGTGCGACTCCGCTTTCCTTAGTCTCTCCTTTACCTTCTGTCTCTCTTCCTCGGTTCTACAACCTACTATAATCTTTCTGTCTTTTGCCTTTCTTACTTTGTCTACTTGTATTCCTCCTTCCTTCGCGTTTACCACTTCTCTGATCTTATTTAATATATCTTCTCCTGTATCAGTCTCGTTCTTTGAGGATATCACTACTGAGTGTAGCGCGGCCTGTTCGCTGGGTTGTGTTCTGGGCTGGCCGGCTGCGATAATCGCATACGTGGCTTTTTCTAGGACCTCTCTCTGCCTTTCCACAGCCTCCTTTAAAACTTCCATCTTTTGGCCATTTTCTATTAGCAATTTACTATGCTATTCTATTTTGCGCTTCAGGTCACTTTCTTTCTTTCCCCTTACTTCTTTCCTTTGCATGACTTCAGGTTCACCTTCGATTTCCCTTTCTAGGTTTTTAGGTTTCCCTTGAACTTTATCTGCCTCCTTTACCAACTCATAGAACCGTTCTAATACTTGAGTGACCTCGTTTTTAATTTCTGTTCGAAGGTTTCGTGCGTTTCCCAGATGGATTTTGGCTTTAGTGAGGCAGGCCTTTGCATCCGCTGTCCTGCTTGTATATTTCACTTTCTCAGGCTTTGGAGGACTCTCCGTTATTTCAACTGACGGCTTTTTCGTGACAAGTTTACCCTCTTGAGTGCTCGGCACTGCCTTCAGCTTAGGTTTTGTGGGGGCCGGAAGAGCAGCTTTTTTCGGCAGAGTTTTGGATGGTTGTGACTCCTGGCTTCCCGTCTCCCATCTCCTATGCTGCGCCTCACTTTCGAGGTCGTTTCTGTTGCCGTATGAGAGGGTCCATCCTGCTCAGGTTGAACGGAGGATGATGTTTTAGGGTCAGTTTCTTCGGTGACCTTCGTCTTCACGGGGGGTGTTCTTATACCGAACATTTTGTACAAATCGGAGGGCACGTCAATAAAAATTATACAATGAATTTAAATATTTATATACACTAACTTAAAAATAATAATATAAAAGTCAAAAGAAAAGTTTGTAAAAGTTGTAAATTTGTAACACTTAATGTAGTTTTCTTAATCTAACAATAAACTAATGTAATCTCCCTGTTCTCTAGTTTCAGGTAGTACTGTAAGCTTCGGCCAACCAGTACAAGTGAACACTAGTAGGTAAGTATTCCCGCTGGTATGTTGTTGCGCGAGCAAGAGTAGGCGAAATACGGAAAATAATATTAAGCTCTACCTAGAGTCGATTTCTATCACCAAGCTGAAAGGCTTGAGTCTGCTCTGTCGTTTACAGAAAACCCCGTCAAAAACGGAGCTTTGGTTCTGGAGATACGAAGCTTTACATATATTCAAAATGGTGGACAAAATGGCCGCTGTTTACAATAAATGCCGTAGCTCAGTCAATTTTTGTCTCAGAGCACCGGGACTTTGGCCCTCCGCGGTATCCCTGCCGTGACCTGTCCCTTGCAGGTGTCAAAAATCTTTTAGAAATTCCACTCTTAAAAGTGGGGTAATAAGCAAGGGTAGGTCAAAACAATGACACCACAGAAAACCCCGTTCCGCTGCGACAACTAGGTCAAAAGTTACGAGAGATCTAATTATAAAATAAATTTCAAAATGGCGCCCAATATGGCCGCTCTATGTCTAACTTTGTCAATTTTTGCCCGAATCGACTCGAGTTTGGGCTCGTTTAAAAGGTAATTTTACTCTCAGTCCAGATACACAATCAGTAAGACGATATCTCAGCCCCTCGAATTAAAATTTACATAAAACATAATTTTTTTTATAAAAATGTCCTAAAAAATACAATAATGGTGATAAATGAACTGGATAATTTTCTAAAATATTATTAAAATTAATTATAATAAAATGGCATTTAAATATTAATCCTAAATAAAAATTTTAAAGTACCATGGAACAAGGTCAAAAGGTCAACACAAAATTACTTAAAAACTACTAGATGGAAAAATCTAAAATTTTGGAAAACTTAAAACTAAACAAGTTCAATTTATGTATAATTTAAAATCTTGGGGTCACCGCTCACTTTCTCGAGTTAAATAATTTTGATTTTTTTTAAAAATTAACAATTTTTTAAAAAGTCTATAACTTCGCAAAATCTTAACCTTTTTCAAATCTGAAGGTGCTTCCTGCTTCAGCGCGGTAGTCTCCAGGTAGTACCGTCGTCAGCACTCGTTCAGCTGCCCGGGTCACTGACCTCGTGGCCACGTGGTTTTTGTTTTTTTTGGTGTTTATTCCGTGCACTTGCACGGAAAAAATCCAAAACAAAATCCAATGTGTAGAGCTTCTAGATGCCTTCCTTATTGCAGTGGCAAAACGATAGGTCATCGCTCAAAAAGAGCAGCGTTTCGGTTTAAATTATTAAAATTTATGAAATTTTCACTTTTATTTGGATAACTCCGCGCGCACTCCACTTATAAAAACACTGTTTTCACCGGCGTGTGCGCTCAACACTTTTACAATTTTTGCGAATTTTCTCGTGCGGTACTGGGTCAATTCGTAGCGCTCTCGAGTGCGGTTCGAGCGCGAATGGTTAGGTTAGGTTTTTTTTTTTTCCTACTCGTACGTCATCTCGAAATGACACGGCGACTAACCCTCTGATTTGGTGGTCAGAATTTTTAATGAAACTCAAAATTCGTATATTCGCTGCCCACATGCCATTGGGCGGTACATATCTGAACTTAACTAATTTTTCTTAACTTATTTACATTCCAAGCGTCGTGCATCTGTGAGCCAGGTGTCGGTAAGACAGTGTCACATGTTCTTTTTGAGTGTCCCGTTTTCGGTCTGATGAGATATGAAGCTGAGAAGTTGCTGGATGCCGAAATTAATGCTGAAAATGCGAGGCTGTTTATAATAGACAACATATTAAGAGATGTATTCATTAAATACTGCACTCAAATAGCAGAAAAAGTAATTAAGATAAATAAATAGATAAATAAGATATGGTGACTATATATTAATTAATATAGATTTAATAACTATTTATGAATGTACAACTATATATTTTTTTTTTATTTGTTTTTTTTTTTCTATTGATTAATCTAATCTTATTCTAGTTTCTTACTGCACTATTTTACTGATATTTGCTTATCTTATTGCGTTATATGCTGATTTTATATATTAATTAATATATAGTCACCATATCTTATTTATCTATTTATTTCTCTTAATTACTTTTTCTGCTATTTGAGTGCAGTATTTAATGAATACATCTCTTAATATGTTGTCTATTATAAACAGCCTCGCATTTTCAGCATTAATTTCGGCATCCAGCAACTTCTCAGCTTCATATCTCATCAGACCGAAAACGGGACACTCAAAAAGAACATGTGACACTGTCTTACCGACACCTGGCTCACAGATGCACGACGCTTGGAATGTAAATAAGTTAAGAAAAATTAGTTAAGTTCAGATATGTACCGCCCAATGGCATGTGGGCAGCGAATATACGAATTTTGAGTTTCATTAAAAATTCTGACCACCAAATCAGAGGGTTAGTCGCCGCTACCTAGTGTCATTTCGAGATGACGTACGAGTAGGAAAAAAAAAAAAACCTAACCTAACCATTCGCGCTCGAACCGCACTCGAGAGCGCCACGAATTGACCCAGTACCGCACGAGAAAATTCGCAAAAATTGTAAAAGTGTTGAGCGCACACGCCGGTGAAAACAGTGTTTTTATAAGTGGAGTGCGCGCGGAGTTATTCAAATAAAAGTGAAAATTTCATAAATTTTAATAATTTAAACCGAAACGCTGCTCTTTTTGAGCGATGACCTATCGTTTTGCCACTGCAATAAGGAAGGCATCTAGAAGCTCTACACATTGGATTTTGTTTTGGATTTTTTCCGTGCAAGTGCACGGAATAAACACCAAAAAAAACAAAAACCACGTGGCCACGAGGTCAGTGACCCGGGCAGCTGAACGAGTGCTGACGACGGTACTACCTGGAGACTACCGCGCTGAAGCAGGAAGCACCTTCAGATTTGAAAAAGATTAAGATTTTGCGAAGTTATAGACTTTTTAAAAAATTGTTAATTTTTAAAAAAAATCAAAATTATTTAACTCGAGAAAGTGAGCGGTGACCCCAAGATTTTAAATTATACATAAATTGAACTTGTTTAGTTTTAAGTTTTTCCAAAATTTTAGATTTTTCCATCTAGTAGTTTTTAAGTAATTTTGTGTTGACCTTTTGACCTTGTTCCATGGTACTTTAAAATTTTTATTTAGGATTAATATTTAAATGCCATTTTATTATAATTAATTTTAATAATATTTTAGAAAATTATCCAGTTCATTTATCACCATTATTGTATTTTTTAGGACATTTTTATAAAAAAAATTATGTTTTATGTAAATTTTAATTCGAGGGGCTGAGATATCGTCTTACTGATTGTGTATCTGGACTGAGAGTAAAATTACCTTTTAAACGAGCCCAAACTCGAGTCGATTCGGGCAAAAATTGACAAAGTTAGACATAGAGCGGCCATATTGGGCGCCATTTTGAAATTTATTTTATAATTAGATCTCTCGTAACTTTTGACCTAGTTGTCGCAGCGGAACGGGGTTTTCTGTGGTGTCATTGTTTTGACCTACCCTTGCTTATTACCCCACTTTTAAGAGTGGAATTTCTAAAAGATTTTTGACACCTGCAAGGGACAGGTCACGGCAGGGATACCGCGGAGGGCCAAAGTCCCGGTGCTCTGAGACAAAAATTGACTGAGCTACGGCATTTATTGTAAACAGCGGCCATTTTGTCCACCATTTTGAATATATGTAAAGCTTCGTATCTCCAGAACCAAAGCTCCGTTTTTGACGGGGTTTTCTGTAAACGACAGAGCAGACTCAAGCCTTTCAGCTTGGTGATAGAAATCGAAGAAGAGGGGGCATGTCGACCAGGCGGATGACGCAAGGCCCGATAATGGGCCTAAGGTTGGAACAGCCCGGAGGGGCAAGCCCAAGGGGGCCTACGCGGGGATGGCGTCGGCAAGAGGTAAGCTCCGAGGTTCGGAGAATTACCTCAGCTCCGACACAGATGTCGCCGCCGGCCCCTCCTTGTATAGGAAGGACTTCCCGGAGCTCCGCTCCAAGGGAACAATGGGGAGAGGGAGTGGGGGAACTACCTCCCCACCACGAAAGATGTTGACGCCCCCGTCGGAGGTTCTCCTCTCTGACCCGGTGGAGGCTGCCAAACAAGCGGCAGTTGAAATAATGGAGGGGGCCCGCAAGTCGGGCAACTTGAAGGGTGAGGTGTGGGGCACCATGAACCGGGCCTGCCGCACCATACTAAGTGCCATGGAGGAACTTGACGCCTCCAGGTCAGAGAGCGAGGAGATCCGCATCCTGAAGGCGGACAACAAGAGAATGCGGGAACAACTCGCTCTCTGCACAGCGGAACTCAAGGCCCTGAGAGTTACATTCTCAGAGCGCCAGGCCCCGGCCCCGCAGCCGGCGCGTGAGGTCCCGGCCCCTAGGGCCCCCCCGGCGACACAAACCGCCGCTGCGGATTTGGCGGAACTGCTGGACAGCATGAAGCGCGACTTGACGGTCTCCCTCGGTAACATGCTGAATGCAAGGATCGAGGAGATTGCCAGTCGCCTTCCACCCGCACCAATAATCCGCCCCCCGCTAGCGGCGGATAAAAAGAAGAAGGCCCCACCGGCCTCAACGAGAGAAGTTGCCTCCGAGCCCGAGAGCAGGGCCAGGCTCGGGGATGGCAGGCCGAAAAGGGCCGCGAAAAAAGCGGCCCTGGCGGCCCAGGAAACCACCGCCCCGGCAGCCAAGACTGCCCCGGCAGCCAAGCCTGCCCCAGCAGCCAGGCCTGCCCCGGCAAGCAAGCCTGCCCCAGCAGTGGAGACTGCACCTGTGCCCCCGGGCGAGACATGGGCACAGGTAGCAAGCAAAAAAAAGAGGAAGGAAAAGGGAAAGGCTACGGCCACTCCGCCACCCCCCCCGCCGCCCAAGAAGAAAGCGGCACCAAAGGCGAAGGCATTAGAAGTCCCCAAGACGGCAGCGGTGGTAATTACCATGCGCAAGGACGTTGCCACCGACACCACGCTGCAGGCTGTCATGTCCAAGGCCATTAACGGCATAAGGTTGGAGGAGATAGGCCTGCAGCATGTCAGGGTCAGGAACTCGGTGACGGGGGGCCGAGTCATCGAGGTCCCTGGAGCAGATAGCGGAAGGGCGGCGGACAGCCTCGCAGCAAAGCTGCAGGTCCTCGTGGGCGACGTTGCCCATATAAGCCGCCCTGAAAAGATGGCCGCTATCGAGGTCGCCGGCCTAGACGAGTCGGCGACAAGAGAGACCCTGGCGGCTGCCGTCGCCAAGGCAGGGGGATGCGCCGTGGCGCTCATAAAGGTGGGGGGCATCCGCCCTACATACTATGATGGCAGTGGGGTGGCCCTCGTGCAATGCCCGGTGGGGACTGCAAAAGCCCTCCTCAAGTGTGGTCAGATCCTGGTAGGCTGGTCGTCTGCCAGGGTCAACTCCGTCGGACCAGCACCCATGCGGTGCTACAAATGTATGGGTGTCGGCCACGCGCGTGAGCTGTGCCTCTCAAAGGTGGACCGGGGCCAGATGTGTTACCGGTGCGGCGCAGAGGGGCACAAAGCAGCCGAATGCTGGGAGGAGAAGGTATGGTGCGCAGTATGCCACCATGCAGGCCTCCCAGCCGACCACGTTATGAGGGGACCAAAATGCTCCCCACCGGAGACAAAGGGAAGAGAGGCGAGGCCGAGACCCTCCCGCCCCACCCGACCCCCTCCAGCCGAAACAGCCGCCAGCCGGCACCAAGAGGACAACCGTATGGACATTTAAATGCCAGCACACCAGCATCTAGATGTCCTGCAGGTAAACGCCAACCACTCCGCCAGAGCTCAGGATCTGCTCATGCAGGCCATGGCGGAGTGGGCAATTGGCGTTACGGTTGTAGCGGAGCCATACTTCGTCCCCCCACAATCTAATTGGGTAGGGGATACCGACGGAGTAGTGGCGATCGTATTGCCGGCGATGGGGGACCTCCCCCCCTTATCAAGGATCGAGGGTGGCCCGGGATTCGTGGCGGCCAGATGGGGGAACGACACGGTGCTGGTGGCCGTGTACTTCTCCCCCAATAGGCCGCTGCGGGAGTTTGACACGTTCCTGGGGATCCTAGGGGGGGTGGTCCGGAGGGCTGCCCCGAGGCAGGTTATGGTCCTGGGGGACCTCAACGCCAAAAGTTCGGCATGGGGTTCCCCCATTACGGACCATAGGGGTATGGCTCTTGGGGATTGGGTGACGGCAACGGGACTCGTGGTCCTAAACCGGGGCACCGCGAATACCTGCGTGCGGCGGCAAGGGGGGTCAATCGTGGACGTCACGTTCGCGACCCCTGCCATAGCTGCACGCGTCACGGATTGGCGCGTCCTGGAGGATGTGGAGACCCTCTCAGATCACCTGTACATCAGGATGAGGGTCTTCACAGCGGGGGTTCCACCGTCGCCCATCACGGGCAGAGCCAGGAGGGGGCGAAAGTTCCCAAAGTGGTCCCTGGTCCATTTGGACAGGGACAAGGCGAACGAGGCGGCCATGGTGGAGGCGTGGTGTGCTGCCCCACCCGTCACCCTCGGAGCTGAGGAAAGGGCGGCACAGTTCCGAGTCGCACTACAGACGGTGTGCGACGCGGCTATGCCTCGGGTCGGTCGCTTGTTCGCCCGCAAGAGAGTATACTGGTGGTCCGCTGAAATTGCGGCCCTGCGGTCCACCAGTAACAGTGCCCGCCGCGCCTACCAACACTGTAGGCGCAGGCGGCACAGTGCGGAAGAGGAGGAAGGGCTCCACAGGGCCCTCAAAGAGGCTAAGGGGGCCCTCCAGGTTGCGATCGCCAAGGCCAAGGACGAAGCTCGCGAGTCGT
This sequence comes from Philereme vetulata, assembly GCA_918857605.2. Classification (NCBI taxonomy): domain Eukaryota; kingdom Metazoa; phylum Arthropoda; class Insecta; order Lepidoptera; family Geometridae; genus Philereme; species Philereme vetulata. The sequence continues at coordinate 160,865 of OU975467.1, read as the reverse complement.
TCTTGGCTACCCTGGACAGGGACCCATGGGGGCGGCCGTACAAGGTGGTGCGCAACAAAATGCGAAGCGCTCCCCCCATGGACTCCCTGGAGCCCGAACTCCTCCAGAGGGTAGTCGAGGGGCTGTTCCCGCCACCTCCCTCGATCTCTCCCCCGTCGATGGTCGACCCCAGAACGGAGTCGGAGGCCGAGCTCGTCGTTGCACCAATAAGTGACGACGAGTTCGAGCGTGTGACAGACCGACTCCGGGGCTGCAAAAAAGCCCCGGGCCCGGACGGCGTTCCCGGTCGCGTCCTCGCAGTCGCCCTGGAACACCTTGGGGACTGACTCAGGCACGTCATGGATGACTGCCTGAGAGAGGGAAGGTTCCCGAGGGCCTATATGACGGTAGCCCACGCGGCGGCCTGCCTTCTCGCGTGCACCCCCCCGTGGGAGCTAGACGCAGAGGTGCACGCAGAGACCTACCAACGTAGGTCCAGGGTCCGGACAACAGGCGAACGCCCGGACCCCGAGGAGATGGCAGCCTCCCGTCGCGCGACGGAGCGCCGACTGCGGGACCGATGGAAGGCCCAACTGGAGGTCGCCCCTTATGGTGTCCGTACCATAGAGGCGATCTTCCCAACGGCCGACCTTTGGCTGAAGAGGGCAGTCGGCGCGACATCGTACCGGCTCGTGCAGGTACTGACCGGGCATGGGTGCTTCGGTCACTACCTGCACAAAATAGGAAGAGAGCCGGCCCCGCTGTGCCATGAGTGCGGAAGTCCCGACGACACCGCTCAGCACACCCTTGAGGTGTGCAGTCGTTGGGACGCGGAGCGTGGCCTCATGGCACGCACCATTCAGGTCCTGGGAGGCGGTGGTCTCCTTCTGCGAAACAGTCATTTCGCAAAAGGAGACCGCGGAGCGGGAGCGCGAGGAAGATCCTCTCGCGCATCCTCTCCGGCGCAGACGGCTTGGGTTGAGAAGGCGGCGTTTCGCCGCCAGACTCAACCCATAGTAGCTGCAGGTGGAGGATGGGAGTCCTCTGCCCGCGGTGATCAGCCACTGAGCGGTCTGGGAGAGGGCCAAGCGTGCTCGGCCATCTCCCCTTCGGCGCGGGTAGCCCCGGCAACGGCTGGGGTGCCACCGGTGGACATCGTGGACTATGCCTTCGCGGGTTCCACGGTGTCCAACAAAACCGGCAAGAGGGCACGTCCGGGTGGTTTTTAGTGGGTAGCACTCCCTACCCCTCCTCACTCTGAGGAGGGAGAGGCGATGTGTAGTCCCCGAACATGGGAGTGTCGGAGGGTATGCGTAACGCATTTTCCACCTAGTCAACAAAAAAAAAAAAAAAAAAAAAAAAAGGTTAGGTTAGGTTAGGTTAGGTTAGGTTAGGTTAGGTTAGGTTAGGTTAGGTTTTTTGGGCGGGTCTGGGTTTATCCATTAGTAGTTGCTATGCCTAGCTTGCGCGCTTCGGCCGCTTGTATTGGATAAGTCCAGGCCTTCTTTACTCGGCTCTGGGAGCGAGTAGGGAGGTGTTTGGTCTTGAGGGAGAGCGCAGGTCGTGTAGATCCTCAAGGCAAGTCTGGTGGGGTCGTCCTTCTCGCGGTTGCTGCCCGTTATTGGTCTATTTCCATCTGAAATAGACGTAACTGAAACCACCAGGCGCCGGCACTTTGTCGGTGGGATAGGATGGGGAAGGGGAAGCTTCTCCGCGCGTCCCTCTGAACGCAGAGGGCGCAGTGGACGAGGCTGGGACGGGCTCGTGGAGCCGTCCATGAGTAGGGAGGCTGTTGGTGCGGCGTCTTTCCGCTTGGGTTTCCTGCGAGTCGGTTGTATGGGTCAGCTTCCTTGCGGGATCCCGAGTTGATCGATGTCTCGCTGGCGGTGTTGTTGGTGGGCGTGCCCTTTTTCAGGGCGCGTGAGTGGGTGTGCCCTTTTCAGGGCGCGCTGACAGGGGAGCTCACCCCTGAAAAAAGAGACGACGATGTGGAGCATCGGTGTTAACAAAATGAACCTAAGCAAAAGTGAAAATGGTCCCCAGGTGGGTCCCCGAAAGGGGGAATCCCACCCCTCTGCCTCATCCGAGGTAGAGGGCTGCCCCTCGTACTCTGGGGGGGGCAACTCTTGCTTCGTAGGTCAGCGCTCCGCTGACCTCCGTAAACACGACAATGGCAACTCGACTATGGACTCCGAGATCGCTCGTGATTTGGATAGGTTAGGTAAGACGGTAGAGAGCGATGAAGAGGTGGAATGCGTGGCTGCGCCTGAGACGCTTGCGTCTGAGGTGGCAACGCGTTCATTGCGGGACGCCTCCGGGCGTTTTAAAAAAGGCCCTTCTAAGGGCCAACCAAAAGGCCCTTCTAAGGGCCATCCAAAAGGCCCTTCTAAGGGCCACCCCAAAGGCCCTTCTCAGGGCCAACCAAAAGGCCCTTCTAAGGGCCACCCCAAAGGCCCTTCTCAGGGCCAACCAAAAGGCCCTTCTCAGGGCCCCGCTGACGATGCCATTTCGGCGTCAGAAAGTAGCCGCGCACCATCTGCGGCTAGCTTGTACTGTAGGTCGGACTCCGACTACAATGCGCTTGAGTCGGACACGAGTTCGGCGATGGAGGTCGAAGATCGCCTTCAAAAGCGCAAGCGGGCCTTCTTGAAGGACGACGGTGGTGAAGGCTCCTCGGACTCGACGAGGAGCACCAGGTCGAAGAAGATGAAGGCTATAAAGCCTTCTTCGTCCTCGACTGTGGTGGACACCCACGACGTGGGCCTGGCAGATGCCCAACGCCAACTAAACCTAGCTCGGCGGACGCAGCTCCAGGAGGACCTGGAGGAACAGGTCGCCGCTAAGGAGCAGCGGGCGCGCACTGCTCGGGCCATGTCTGGGTACGGTGCGTCCTGCGTCCTGTACGCGGACCACTCCCTGACCGAGCTAGAGCGCATGGCTCAAGAGGACGCGGACGAGATAGTGGTCGTGGCCTCTAAGTCCTCCAACCTAAAGGGGACTTTTCAAAAGTCCCTGAAGTGCAGGGCTGCGAGCATGCGCGGTATCATCCGGGAGCTGGTGCAGCGCACCGAAACGGATGAGACGCGGCAACTGCAGGCAAAGGTCGACCGCCTGCAGTCGGAAGTCAGCCAGCTGCACAGGAAGCTGGCTGAAGTCATGGCCCGACCAACTCAGGCCGACCCCAGACCAGCGGCTGAAGACTCCTCCTACAACTTGGAGGATACCGTCCACCTGCAGTCGGAGGTCGGCCAGCTGCGCAAGAAGCTGGCCGAAGTCACGGCACGGCCTACTCAGGCCGACCCCAGACCAGCGGCTGAAGGCCCCCCCTCCAACTTTGAGGATATCATCCGCAAGGTGGTCATGGAGGAAAGGGCCTTTACGAGAGCCTGCCTTGCTGGCATCGAGGACAGGCTTCTTCCCGAAAAACGCCTCCGACCACCGCTGGCGGCGGCCAAGAGGCTGAACCAGCCGGGGCCATCCTCTCAAAAGGAGGACGCCCAACTACCTTCAACCACTCCATCCAACCAGTCGTGGACGGAAGTGGTTAATAAGGGAAAGGGCAAGGCGAAAAACAAGGCGAGAACGGCCGCCGCCCCTGCCACCCCCACCGCCACTCCTTCCTGCCCGTCCCAGGCGACTGGCAAGGGAAAGGGGAAGGGGAAAGGGAAAAAGTCGGCCCCCAAGCCCATTGCCGCTGCCTCCGCAGCCAAAAGGGCCCCAGGTGGCGGAAGGAAGCACCTGGTTCCTCCCAAGACCGCGGCCGTCGTGGTGACGCTCACCACGGAGGCTGCGGAGCGGGGTGAGACGTACGAGTCCGTCCTCAAGCGGGCTCGTGCCAACGTCGATCCCATAACATTGGGAATCGGGGCAGTCGCGTGCCGCCAGACCCAAACCGGGGCTCGAATCTTCGAGTTCCCGGGGGCCCAGGGTGGCGCCAACGCGGACCTCTTCGCAAGTAAATTGCGAGAGGCCATCGCGGACGCGGCTAAGGTCGTCAGGCCCGTTAGGTCTGCGGCCTTGGAGGTGACCGGTCTGGACGACTCGGTCACCAAAGAGGAGGTCGTGGCGGCGATCGCAGCAACAGGGGGCTGCGACGTAGCAGCGGTGCAGGGTCGGGACATCAGGCCCGGCCGCGGTGGCATGGGCACTATCCGCCTTGAGTGCCCCGTCATCGCAGCTAAAGCCGTCCTCGCTAAAGGACGACTTCTGATAGGTTTCAGCTCGTGCAGAATCCGGGCACTTGAAGATCAGCCTCTACGCTGCTTCAGGTGCTTCGGAATCGGGCACACGCGGGCCCTCTGTCCGTCCAAGGTGGATAGGACGGACAGCTGCTACCGCTGCGGCAAGGAGGGGCACAAGTCCGCCTCCTGCAAGGCTGCCACGCCACACTGTGCAGTGTGCGCAGCAAGCGGCCGCCCGGCGGGACACATTATGAAGGGGAGGAACTGCAATCCTCCCCCTAAAAAGGGTAAAGTTCCGGTACCGAGCCCGCCTGCCGCTGCAACCGCCGCCCCTGAAGCGGGAATCTCGGCGGCCGACGAGGGGGGTGCGATGTCCGATTGATGGATAGAGTCGATCATCGCATCCTTCAGGCGAACACCAACCACTGCAAAGCAGCCCAGGACCTGCTAATGCAGGCCATGGCTGAGTGGTTGGTAGACGTGGCGGTGGTTGCCGAGCCGTACTCGATCCCCGGCCGTTGGCTCGGCGATCAGGATGGCCTGGTGGCGTTGGTTTCGCGGTCTTCCACAGACTCCCCTCCCCTCTCGCTCTTAGAGAGGGGACCGGGATACGTGGCCGCCGCGTGGGGAGATATAGCCCTGGTGGGCGTCTATTTCTCCCCAAACCGCCCTCTCCAGGATTTCGAGAACTTTCTCGAAATCCTCACCGCAGTTGTGGGTAGGGCGGCGCCGCGACAGGTCGCCGTATTAGGCGACCTGAACGCAAAGTCGGTGACCTGGGGCAACCCGGCCGCCTCTTGCAACGTCAGGGGACCCGCCGTCGAATCTTGGGCGGTTTCGTGTGGTGTGTCCCTCCTCAACAGAGGGACGGTCCAGACGTGTGTGCGGCGATGGGGGGGGTCGGTGGTGGACGTCTCGTTTGCCACCCCCGTCCTGGCCGCCCGCGTAGTGAACTGGCGGGTGGAGATGGTGGAGACCTTGTCGGACCACCGATATGTGCGGTTCGACATCTCCACCCAGAGCCCCCGGAGGTCGCCTCCCTCGAGCCGATCTCCATTTCCACGGTGGGCTCTTACCCGTCTCGACCGTGAGGCAGCAAAGGAGACGGCGTTCCTCCAGGACTGGCTCACGCCTCCTGCTGACGTCCTGGACGTGGACTCCGCAGCGGCCCAACTGAGGAGGTCCCTGACCGAGGTGTGCAACTCCAGCATGCCTCGGTCTCGCCGTCCACCTCCCCGTCGCGCCGTCTATTGGTGGTCGGAGGAACTGGCGGGGCTCCGGGCCGCCTGCGTGGCGGCCAGGAGGGCCTACACGCGGAGCCGACGGCGCAGCTTGCGGGACCCTGAGAACGAGGACCTTCTCTACGCCTCTTACGTAGTGGCAAAGAGGGTCCTCAAGTCGGCGATGATCGCCGCCGATGACGCGGCGAGAGCCGAGATGCTGGAGGGTCTCGACAGGGACCCGTATGGGAGACCGTACAAGGCGGCGCGGAACAAACTGCGTCCCTTCGGTCCCCCACTTGCGGAGACCCTCGAGCCGCCATTGCTGGATGGGGTGGTTCGGTCCCTCTTTCCACCCGGGACCAGCTTCACCCCACCAGTGATGGACCCCCCGCGGGAGGCAGTTCCGCCGGCGGAGGAGATCCCTCCAATCACGGAGGTGGAATTTGGAGTGGCGGCGCTCCGCCTCCGCGCCAAGAAGACGGCCCCCGGGCCGGACGGCGTCCCCGCACGGGTGGTGGCCATCGCTGCCACCCAAATGGAGGATAGGTTTCGGGACCTCTTCGGCGCGTGTTTCGCGACTGGAAGGTTCCCGAAACCCTGGAAGGAGGGGCAATTATGCCTTCTCCGCAAGGAGGGACGCCCGGCGGACTCCCCCTCGGCATACCGGCCCATCGTTCTGCTCGATGAGGCTGGTAAATTGCTCGAGGGGATTATCGCCGCCCGGCTGAATGGCCACCTGAGGGGGGCAGGGCCGAACCTGTCGGACGCCCAATTCGGTTTTCGAGTAGGGCGTTCGACGGTTGACGCGCTGTCCCGGCTAAAGGGCCAAGTGAGGGAGGCCGTGGAGGCAGGGGAGGGGGTTTTGGCTGTGTCATTTGACATAGCCAACGCTTTCAACTCCATCCCCCACCCGACGATACTAGAGGCGCTCCGCTACCATGGAGTGCCTCGGTACTTGCAGGGCCTCCTGGCCAACTACTTGGAGGACCGGGCGGTCCTCGTTGTGGATAAAGTGGGCCAGCTTCGGCGGTACGGCGCGGAGTCCGGTGTTCCACAGGGGTCCGTTTTAGGGCCACTCCTGTGGAACATCGGGTTTGACTGGCTCCTGCGGGGAGCTCTCCTCCGTGGCACGAGTGTCATCTGCTACGCGGATGACACTCTTCTCACTGCCCGGGGGAGTGACTTCAGAGAGGCGGCGAGCCTGGCTTCGGCTGGCGGATCCTTGGTCGCGGGAAGGATCCGCCGGCTAGGATTGGGGGTGGCGCTACACAAGACCGAGGCCGTGTTCTTCCACGGGCCTCGGCAGCGCATCCCCATTGACGCTCATATCGTCGTAGAGGGCGTCAGGGTCGACGTGAAGGCCCAGATGAAATATCTGGGCCTAGTGCTCGACAGCAGGTGGCGCTTCGGCCCGCACTTCAGCGGGCTGTCGACGCGCCTGTTGAAGGCCGCGGCTGCGCTTGCGTGGCTCCTCCCGAATCTGGGGGGGCCAAAAGCGCGATGCCGGCAGTTGTATGCCGGCATCCTGAAGAGCATGGCCCTCTACGGGGCCCCCATCTGGGCGGACTCCCTCCGAAGGAGGGAGAACGCTACTGCGATCCGCAGGCCTCAAAGGGCCATTGCGCAGCGGGTAGCGAGGGCCTACTCCTCTGTGAGCTTTGCGGCGGCGTGCGCTCTGGCGGGCACCCCTCCCTGGGAGCTCGAAGCGTGGGTGCTCGCCAGAGTGTACGAGTGGGGGGCGGGGCGTAAGGCTCTCGGGGAGCACCCTGCCCCGGAAGAGCGGGAGGCCGTCCGCCGAGAGGCGAAGGACGCGATCGTCCACCACTGGACGGAGGACCTCGCCTCCGCCGCGTTTGGCCGACGAACGTTGGACGCTCTCGGGCTGGTCCTGCGAGATTGGCTCGAGAGGTCCAACGGTTACCTTTCGTTCCGGATGGTGCAGGTGTTGTCCGGGCATGGATGCTTCGGATCGTACCTGCACCGGATCGGAAGAGAGGAGACTCCGTCGTGCCATGATTGTGGTGCGACGGAGGATTCTGCACAGCACACCCTCGAGGTGTGCCCGGCGTGGTCGGAGCCACGTTGCAGCTTAGCTGCGGTAGTCGGGCCGGACCACTCGCTTCCCAGCGTGGTCAACTCCATGCTGGGAAGCGAGGGGGCCTGGACAGCGGTCGCCTCCTTTTGTGAGCACGTGATGTCACAAAAGGAGGCGGCGGAGCGCACGCGGGAGGATGACCCTCTCGTGGCGCCGCTCCGCAGGCGAAGAAGGGGTGGGAGAAGGCACAACCGCCTTCCCCCTCTTGGTGGAGGATAGCGGGAGATAGGCGCGGGGGCGTCTACTCCCGCATTGCACGTATCCTCCAATTCCGCCGGGCGGGAATGGCCGAGCACTCACGGTCATTCCCGGGTCTCTCCCTGTCAGGAGGGACGTGAAGGCCCCACTGTAAAGGTGGGCGGTCGTCGGCGGGGGATTGGAAGTAAAGGCTTTTGCCGGTTTCCCAATCCTCCTCCACGCAGACGATGCCGGAGTGCCGCTGGGTCGTTTAGTGGGTATACCGGTCCGGTGTGGACCGGGGAGTCCCACATACCCCTCCCATCCCCCAATGGGGGCATGCGTAACGCATTTTTCCCAGCGCAAAAAAAAAAAAAAAAAAAAAAAAAAAAAAAGGTTAGGTTAGGTTTGGCCGCCGCGTGGGGAGAAATAGCCCTGGTGGGGGTCTATTTCTCCCCTAACCGCCCTTTACAGGACTTCGAGGATTTTCTCGAAGTCCTGACCGCAGTAGTCGGTAGGGCGGCGCCGCGCCAGGTCGCCGTATTGGGCGACCTGAACGCCAAGTCGGCGGCCTGGGGCAACCGGGCCGCCTCTTGCAACGTCCGCGGGCGGGCCGTCGAATTTTGGGCGGCCTCGTCGGGCGTGTCCCTCCTAAATAGAGGGACGGCCCACACGTGTGTGCGGCAACGGGGAGGGACGGTGGTGGACGTGTCGTTCGCCACCCCCGCACTTGCCGCCCGCGTCGTCGGCTGGCGGGTGGAAACGGTGGAGACCTTGTCGGACCACCGATACGTGCGGTTCGACATCGTCTCCACCCAGAGCCCCCGGGGGATGGCCCGCTCGGGCCAGTCCCCCTTTCCACGGTGGGCTCAGATCCACCTGGACCGAGGGGCGGCCAAGGAGGCGGCGTTCATCCAGGACTGGCTCACGCCTCCTATCAATGTCCTGGACGTCGACGCCTCGGCGGTCCGACTGCGGGAGTCCCTGACCGAGGTGTGCAACTCCAGCATGCCTCGGTCTCGCCGCCCACCTCCCCGACGCGCCGTCTATTGGTGGTCGGAGGAGCTGGCGGGGCTCCGGGCCGCCTGCGTGGTGGCCAGGAGGGCCTACACGCGGAGTCGACGGCGGAACGTGCGGGACGCGTCGAACGAGGACCTTCTCTACGCCTCGTACGTAGAGGCAAAGAAGGTCCTCAAGGCGGCTATGTTCGCCGCCGACGACGCGGCGAGGGCCGAAATGCTAGAGGGTCTCGACAGAGACCCGTACGGGAGACCGTATAAGGCGGCGCGGAATAAACTGCGCCCCTTCGGTCCCCCGCTAGCAGAGACCCTCGAGCCGGCGTTGCTGGATGGGGTGGTTCGGTCCTTGTTTCCAACAGGGACCAACTTCACCCCTCCAGTGATGGACCCCCCGCGGGAGGCGGCTCCGCCGGCGGAGGAGGTCCCTCCGGTCACGGGGGCGGAGTTTGGCGCGGCGACGCTTCGCCTCCGCGCCAAGAAAACCGCCCCCGGGCCGGACGGCGTCCCCGCAAGGGTGGTGGCCATTGCGGCCACCCAAATGGCGGACAGGTTTCGGGACCTCTTCAGCGCGTGTTTCACGGCTGGGAGGTTCCCGAAAGCCTGGAAGGAGGGGCAACTGTGCCTCCTCCGTAAGGAGAGACGACCGGCAGACTCCCCCTCGGCATACCGACCCATCGTTCTGCTCGATGAGGTCGGTAAACTGTTCGAGGGGATCGTCGCCGGTCGGCTGAATGGCCTCCTGCGGGGGGTTGGGCCGAACCTGTCGGACGCCCAATTCGGTTTCCGAGTTGGGCGTTCGACAGTGGACGCGCTGGCCCGGCTGAAGGGCCAGGTGAGGGAGGCCGTGGAGTCTGGGGACGGAGTGTTGGCTGTGTCATTTGACATAGCCAACGCGTTCAATTCCGTCCCCCACTCCACGATCTTGGAGGCACTCCGGTACCACGGAGTGCCTTCATACTTGCGGGCCCTCTTGGCCAGCTACTTGGAGGACCGAGCGGTCCTCCTCGTAGACAAGGCTGGCCAAGTCCGGAGGTACGGCGCGGAGTCTGGTGTTCCGCAGGGGTCGGTCCTAGGACCACTCCTGTGGAACATCGGCTTCGACTGGCTCCTGCGGGGATCCCTCCTCCCGGGCACGAGTGTCATCTGCTACGCGGATGACACTCTCCTCACTGCCCGGGGGAGGGATTTTAGGGAGGCGGCCAGTTTGGCCTCGGCTGGCGGATCCTTGGTCGCGGGAAGGATCCGCCGCCTCGGGTTGGGGGTTGCGCTGCACAAGACCGAGGCCGTGTTCTTCCACGGGCCTCGGCAGCGCATCCCTCTTGACGCCCACATCGTCGTGGAGGGCGTCAGGATCGGGGTGAGGACCCAGATGAAATATCTGGGCCTCACCCTGGACAGCAGGTGGCGCTTCGGCCCGCACTTCAGCGGGTTGTCAGCGCGCCTGCTGAAGGCGGCGAACGCCCTCTCGTGGCTCCTCCCAAACCTGGGAGGGCCGAAGGCGAGATGCCGGCATTTGTATGCTGGCATCTTGAAGAGCATGGCCCTTTACGGGGCCCCCATCTGGGCGGACTCCCTCCACAGGAGGGAGAATGCGACCGCCATCCGCAGGCCCCAAAGGGCCATTGCACTGCGGGTGGCGAGAGCCTACCGCTCGGTGGGCTTTGCGGTAGCGTGCGCTCTGGCCGGCACCCCGCCTTGGGAACTCGAGGCGTGGGTGCTCGCCAGAGTGTACGAGTGGATGGCGGGGCGCAGGGCGCTCGGGGAGTGCCCTGCCCCAGAAGAGCGGGAGGCCGTCCGCAGAGAGGCGAGGGACGCAACCGTCCAACATTGGACGGAGGCCCTCGCCACCGCAGCCTTTGGCCGCAGAACGTTGGACGCGCTCGGGCCAGTCCTGCAGGACTGGCTCGGGCGGTCCCACGGTTTCCTTTCTTTCCGTCTGGTGCAGGTGCTATCCGGGCATGGCGTCTTCGGATCGTGCCTGCATCGGATCGGAAGAGAGGAGACCCCGGCCTGCCACGATTGTGGCGCGGCGGTGGACACGGCGCAGCACACCCTGGATGTGTGTGCGTCGTGGTCTGGGCCGCGCCGCCAATTGATGGCGGTGGTCGGGCAGGACCTCTCGCTGCCCAGCGTGGTTTTAGCCATGCTGGGAAGCGAGGAGTCCTGGGCTGCGGTGGCCTCCTTTTGCGAGGAAGTAATTTCGCAAAAGGAGGCGACGGAGCGGGCGCGGGAGGAAGACCCTCTCGCAGCGCCACTCCGCAGGCGACGAACGGGTCGGAGAAGGCGATTGCACGACAATCGTCTTCCCCCTCCTGGTGGAGGATAGCGGGAGACAGGCGCGGGGGCGTCTTCTCCCGCATTGCACGTATCCTCCACTTCCGCCGGGTGGGAATGACCGCGAGCACTCGCGGCTATTCTCGGGCCCCTCTCCCAGGGTGGGGAGGGGGGTGAAGGGCTCGCCGTAAAGGCGGGCGGTCGTCGGCGGGGGGCTGGATGGAAAGGCTGTGCCGGATTCCCAGTTCCCCTCCATATAGGCGATGCGGGAGTGCCGCTGGGTCGTTTAGTGGGTATACCGGTGGGGAGCACCGGGAGTCCCACATAACCCTTCCGTCCCCCGACGGGAGGGTATGCATAAAGCATTTTTCCCAGCGTCAAAAAAAAAAAAAAAAAAAAAAAAAAAAAAAAAAAAAAAAAAAAAAAAAAAAGGTTAGGTTAGGTTAGGTTAGGTTAGGTTAGGTTAGGTTAGGTTAGGTTAGGTTAGGTTAGGTTAGGTTTTCTGAAACAACTCCTCAAGTGGGTAGCAACCTAAGTTGTGAATCCCACGGCGCTCCGGCGTTCAGCCCCAATGTATTTGAGGGGGGCAAGAACCACCACGTGGGCTCCGGCCCGCGACACGACAACTCACGCGATAACTCGGACACTGATTCTTCTAAAAATGACGACCTTGGCAAGAAAATGGACGGTGATAATGTGGAGGAGAGGGCTTCTAAAGCCCCATGGCTTCGGACTCAGACAGTGAACCTGTCAGAGTCTGATTCCGATGCCATGACCTGGGAGACCGTGTCATCTCACGGCTCCGGGAGGAGGCTGCGCAAGCGGCACATGGAAGACAGGAAAGAGCAGGAAGACCAGGGTGAATCCTCACCGTTACCCAAGGTCTCCAGCACTCGACGAGGTAGAGGACGCCCGCCCACTACAGGGCAGTACGTTGGCCTGGCGAAGGCCAAGGCTGAACTCAACCGAGTACGAGAAGAGGAGATTCGGCTCACAGCCGAAAAGGAGCTCCAAGAGGAGCTCCAGCAAAAACGGAGGACGCAGTTCCTCAAGGCGCCGGCATCGGTGCCCGCGGACCGTGGCTCTCAGCTGAGCAACTGCGATGCCGCTGAGCTGGAGTCAATGTTGATGGATTCGGTGGGCATCGTTTATGCGGTGGCCACCAAGTCCAAAAACCTAAAGGGCACGTCGGTGAGGGCCCTGAAGGATGCTGCGGATACCATAAGGGCATCGTTTAAGGAAGCGCGGGCCCGCACAATGCCCGAGGAGATGGCCTTACTGGTAAAGGCGAATGAGCGACTCTCAGCGGAGCTGAAGGACCTGCGACAAGAGATGGCGCAGATGAGGGAGACCCAAGCTCGCGTGGCTGCGACCTCGGTTCCTGTTCAGGCACCAGCTCAAACGCCCTGCACGGAGGAAGTGATGCGGCAGATCATGGTGCAAGTGGGCACGATGGTGAACGCCCGCTTTGCCGGGATCGAGGAGAGACTGCTGCCCGGGCAGACCCGGAGGCCCCCTCTGGCCGCAGACCGGCGAAGGGAGGCCGAGGTGCGTTCAGCAGAGACCCCCACTCAAAGGGACTCTCCAGCGCCAAAGCCTGGAGCAAGAGCGGGTCCGAAACCGAAGCCTGCCCCCGCCCCTGCCAGCGCTGCAGCTCCAGCGGAAGACTGGCAGGTGGTGTCAAGGCGTGGAAAGGCCAAGAGGCGAGACAAGGAGCGTGTGGCAGAAGGGGCAAGACCCACCGAGAAGAAGAGGCCTGCCCCTCCAGCCCAAGTCCCTAGGCCGAAACCAAAGCCCTCCAAGGCGAGTGCGGCCAAGCTCCGCCCTCCAAGAACCGCGGCGGTGGTGATCACGCTGCAGGAGAAAGCGGTAGAGAAAGGTGTCACCTACGCCAAGGTGCTGGAGGCGGCCAAGGCGAAGATCAGCCTAAGCGAGCTGGGATTCTCGCCGTTGAAAATCAGGGTGGCGGCCACTGGGGCACGAGTGCTGGAGGTTTCCGGCGCGAACAACGCGGCAAAAGCGGACGTCCTTGCTGAGAAGCTCAGAGAGACGTTTCTAGACGAGGAGAGCATACGAGTCTCCAGGCCTACTATTACAACTGACCTTCGAGTCAGCGGCCTGGACGATTCTGTCACCCCGCACGAGCTAGCGGAGGCCTTGGCCGGGAAGGGCGAATGCCCTGTGACGGCCTTTTCCGTAGGCGCAATACGGCGGGGCCAAGCCGGGATGGGCACCGTGTTCGTGCGCTGCCCCACCGCAGCTGCAAAGAAGGTGATGGCCACTGGAGGCCGTGTTTTGGTGGGTTGGGTGGCGGCGCGGGTCAGTATCTTAGATGCAAGGCCCCGCCGCTGCTACCGCTGTCTTGAGCTGGGCCATATAGCGGCCAAGTGCAAGGCCGAAGTGGACCGCAGCGATGAGTGCTACCGCTGCGGTACAAAGGCCCACAAGGCCAAAGAGTGCACAGCCGCCCCCCATTGCACCCTATGTGCAGCAGCGGGAAAGCCGGCGGACCACCTCTCCGGGAGCAAGGCATGCGCCAAGTCCCCGTCAAAGCCAGGGGTCAGACGGAAGGCCAACGCGGCTGGGGCTACGGCCAAGCCACGTCCGCCTCGCCCTAACAAAGGGCCAGCCGAAGGCATGGAGGAAGGTTAATTAGTATGGCCCTAACCTTCCTACAGGCGAATATCAACCGTTGCGCCGGGGGTCAGGACTTACTCTTGCAGTCCATGGCGGAGCGGTTGATCCAGGTGGCGGTGGTCAGCGAGCCCTACGCGGTCCGTCCTAGGCCTGACTGGGCTGGGGACCTTGACGGATTGGTGGCGATCACCACGCAATCGCCGGCTCAATCTCCCCCTCTCGAAGACGTTGTGAGGGGCAGGGGTTTCGTAGCGGCTAGGGTGGGTCAAACCGTCATTGTGGGGGTGTACCACTCCCCGAACCGACCGGTTCGCGAGCTAGAGACTCTCCTCGGCGCGGTGGGGACCTTGATTGGTCAGACCCGCCCACGCCCCGTCCTCGTGCTCGGAGACTTCAACGCCAAATCAGCGGCGTGGGGGTCGCCGGTGACGAACTCGCGGGGCGGTGTCGTACTAGAGTGGATAGCCGAGGTGGGCCTCTGCGTCGCGAACCGCGGATCGGAAAGCACCTGCGTCCGGCGTAATGGTGAGTCCATCGTCGATTTGACGCTCATCACACCGGACATCGCTTCCTGCATTCGCGACTGGCAGGTGCTGTTGGACGTGGTAACGCTGTCCGATCACCGGTACATCCGGTTCAGCCTTTCCTCGACCCAAACGGACGAAGTGAGAGAGGTAGGGGGCGAGATAGGTCCGCGATGGGCCCTGAAGCGCCTCAACGCCGAAGTGCTGCAGGAGGCGGCCCTCGTCGAAGTTTGGAACGGCACTCCTCAGGAGCCGGATCCGATAGACCCGGAGGCGATGGCGGACAGGCTGTGCGAGGCATTGACGCGGGTTTGCGACGCTGCAATGCCGCGCGCGCCAGCCCCACAGCCCAGACGCCAAGTCTATTGGTGGACGGAGGAGATTGCCGAACTCCGGAGAAGATGTGTTAAGAGGCGCCGACTATACCAGCGGTATCGGAGGCGAAGGCGGCAAGAGACGGAAGAGAGCAATTCTCTGTACGCCGCTTACAGAGAGGCTACCGGGGCCCTTCGCGTCGCGATAGTGGAGGCTAAGAGGCAGGCCTGGGAGGAGCTGCTGGAGGGGCTTGAGCGCGACCCATGGGGCCGTCCGTACAAGTGGGTGAGGCAAAAGCTTCGCCCCTGGGCACCCCCCATCACGGCCTCGCTCCAACCGGCGGTGCTCCAACGAGTGGTCGATGGCTTGTTCCCCGGTGCTCCGGGGGCCGAGTTCACGCCTCCCTCGACAACCGCTGATCTCGCCGAAGAAGAGGAGAGCGAGTTTGTCCCTATTTCTGAGGGCGAGCTTGGTGCGGCTGTGCTCAGGATGAGAGCCAAGAACACGGCGCCTGGGCCTGACGGCATACCGGGTCGTGCGTGGGCTCTCTCCTTGAAGCACCTGGATTCCGCCTTGAGGGACCTGTTTGACAGTTGCCTCATGGAAGGAAGATTCCCCAGACGGTGGAAAAGGGGCAAACTCGTTCTCCTGAGGAAGGAGGGTCGTCCTGCGGATGAGCCCTCGGGCTATCGCCCGATTGTGCTGCTTGACGAGGCGGGCAAGCTGTTGGAGAGAGTAGTGGCTGCCCGCCTGGTCAGGCACCTTGAGACTGTGGGACCGGATCTGGCGCCTAACCAGTTCGGTTTTCGGAGAGGTCGCTCGACGATTGATGCCATATCACTTGTCCGCGACCTCTCCGAGGAGGCGTGCTCCAGTGGTGGCGTGTTGGTGGCCGTATCGTTGGACATCTCCAACGCATTCAACACGCTACCCTGGAGCACGATACACGCCGGTCTGAGGTACCACAAGGTGCCTCAGTACCTGCGAAGACTTGTCGGGGACTATCTCTCCGACAGAGAGGTAATCTTCCCGACGACTCGCGGGGAGGGTAGTAGTCCCATGACACGCGGCGTTCCACAGGGGTCGGTACTTGGCCCACTCCTGTGGAACGTCGGGTACGATTGGGTACTCCGGGGTGCTAACCTTCGTGGCGTTGGCGTAGTGTGCTATGCCGATGACACGCTGGTCGCCGCCCGGGGAGTCGACTACAGGTAGGCTGCGATGCTAGCTACAGCCGGAGTCGCGGCCGTGGTGGCAAGGATCCGGATGCTGGGTCTGGAGGTGGCACTCCACAAATCCGAGGCCATATGTTTTCATGGGCCCCGGCGGAAACCACCTACAGACTCCACCATTGTGGTGGGTGGAGTATCTATTCCCGTCGGGACGACACTGAAGTATCTTGGTGTCGTCCTCGACGGCAGATGGAGTTTTAAGGTGCATGTGCGGCGGCTGGCCCCCAAAATACTGGGGACAGCCGGCGCACTAAGTCGCCTGCTCCCGAACATCGGGGGCTGCGAAGGGAGCTGCCGCCGCCTCTATACAGCGGTGGTAAGCTCGATGGCCCTGTATGGCGCCCCGATATGGGCGGGAGAGCTCGATCGGCAGACCACTGCCGCGCTGATTGGAGCGCAACGGGTGATGGCGGTGAGATTGTGCAGGGGCTATCGCACACTCTCTCATGAGGTGGCATGCGTGCTCGCTGGATCGCTGCCGTGGGACCTTGAGGCCGAAGTTCTGGCCTCGGTCTACTGGCGCAGAGCGCAGGCGCGGGAGCGGGACGAGCGACCGGCGCCGCAGGAGGTGGCGCACTGGCGCGATCAGGCCAGGGCGTCCGCCATCGCCACGTGGAGGGAACGGCTCTTCGCTGGGCAGGTGCAGAGGGGGCAGAGCGCTAGGCGATTCCTAGAGGCGGTCAGCCCAGTACTGGAGGAATGGGTCCGCAGGAAGCATGGGAGTCTTTCCTTCCGGCTGACGCAGGTCCTCTCGGGACATGGCTGTTTTGGGAGGTACCTTCATCGCGTCGCCCAAAGGGAAGACTCCCCGGCTTGTCACCAGTGCGGACACGCGGAGGACACGGCCCAGCACGCGCTGGAAGAGTGCCCGGGAGGAGCCGAGCCGCGGCAATCATTGGTCGCGATCGTAGGGACAGACCTCTCCCTATCGACCATTATACAAAAAATGCTCGATGAGGAGAGGTCTTGGGAGGCAGTGGCCTCCTTCTGCGAGACAGTCATTCTGCAGAGGGAAGAAGAGGAGCGGGAGAGGGAGAGGGATCCACTCTCTCTGCCGCTCCGGAGGGCGCGGACACGGAGGCGAGATACTCGAGCCCGCACTCCGTCTCCGCTCCGAGGGCCTAGGGTGTTGGGTGCGGGGGCACCTGGCACCCCCTTATAATAGGTCATCGAGAGGTGGAGATGCCCTTTGTGTTCTGGGGCATCACACGAAGGTGGGAGGTCTTGTGTAGACCTCAGCATGAGACGGGCCAGCCGTTAGGCTGGCAGCGACACTGACGAGGGCTGCGGAGTGCGCAAGCGGTCCCGCGCCCCACGTTTTTAGTTGGTGTAGGAGGAACACCCCAGTTTTTTAGTGAGTATGCTGCCACTCTGGCGGAGAGTCTCACATAACCACCGGCCCTCCCCCATGGGAAGGTGGTATCCATAAAGGATTTTCCTGGGTAAAAAAAAAAAAAAAAAAAAAAAAGGTTAGGTTAGGTTAGGTTAGGTTAGGTTGGGCGGGTCTGGTTTTATCCATCAGTAGTTGCTATGCCTAGCTTGCGGCTTTCGTCGCTTGTATTGGATAAATCCAGGCCTTCCTTACTCAACTCAGGGAAGAGAGCGAGTAGGGAGGCGAATGGTCTTGGGGGAGAGCGCATCAGTCGTGAAGATCCCCAAGGCAAGTCTGGTGGGGTCGGCCTTCTCGCGGTTGCTGTCCGTTTTAGGTCTATTTCCATCAGAAATAGACGTAACTGAAACCACCAGGCGCCGGCACTTTGTCGGTGGGGTAGGGTGGGTGGGCTTGGGGTTCTGTGTTGTGGGGTTTGGACTTAGTTGGGACCTGCTGGATAGGGTTTGGAATGTAGGGGGGAATAGTGATAGGTAGGAGGATATCTTCTCCGCACGTCCCTCTGAGTAGCAGAGGGCGTAGTGGATGAGGATGGGACGGGCAAGCCGTCTGTAGGGGGATCCAAGGATTCGTCCGAGGATTGTGGCTGGCATTGCTGGTGTGGTGTCGTTCGGCTTGGTTTCCTGTGGGTCGGCTGTATGGGTCAGTCTCCTCGCGGGGTCCCGGGTCGGCCGGCACTCTGCTGGCGGTGTTGCCGCGGTGAGAGGAGTTAGTTTTAAGGCTAACTGGAGAGGAGGAGTCGGGCCTTGGCGTGCACTCACCCTGCCGCCGGGCAGGCAGTGGGAGTTTCTTCCCTGCCACCGGCTCAAAATCGTAATCTCGCAACATGGCCGCAGTCATGTTTTGTGGTCTGAGCGGGACCGATAGGCCTTGGCTTGGTCGCCCGGGCTACGAGGAAGACAACCTCTATAAAAAATTACCCGATGGCAAGCGGCGGCGCGGCGTGAGGTCTGGAAGGCTGAACGGAGTTTCAGTCGCTACTGCGTCCCCCGCCAGGGAATTGTCGCTCCCCTGAGCGGGTTACGTTAGACTTCCCCGGTTACAGTGGGCACTGTCCGGGGCGACCCACCCTTCCCACTTACTCGTGGGATTTATTATGGAAAATTACAATAAAATCATAAAGAAACGATCGGAAAACAACCAACAAAAAAAGGCAAGTCAAACGGACAATGAAATGAAGGGAAGGAAGGAGAAGAGGAACAGTGGAGTGGATGAGTCGTCCACTGAGGGTGAGTTGGTGTCGGGAACGCCTAGCTCGGTGGGGCTCCCAGAAGTCAGTCTGACTCTGGTCTCTGGGAGCCGAAGAGCATCGAATCGTTTGCGTTCCGGATCTGCCGTTTCGTTGGATGGCGCGGAGGCCATGGAAGCGGAGCGAGGCGACAGCCGGAAACGCGGACGCTCCAGGGACGAGGAGACCGACACGTCTCAAGAAATGATGCCACCAAAAGTGGCAAGCAGCCGTCGAGGGAGGCCACGAAAACCGGCCTCGTTCTCGACCCCGTCAGGCTCCGCGTTCTCAAACGCGGAGTCGTACAGAAGTGTACGAGTAGACGGCGAGGCCGTAGCGGAGGAGGAGATCGCGGATCTCCTGCTCAAGGTTCGGGAGCCGGTGGGGGGAAATGACCGCCAGGCTCCCGTGTCCGTGCAGGAGAGGGCGAAAGCGGCGGTGGCCATCATCCACAAGGTGGCCACTAAGTCCGTAAACCTTAAGGGCTCGTTTGTGAGGGCCCTCAAGGACTCCTCCTCCGCTTTGTCGGAGGTCGTGGAGGGCCTAGTGGGCGATGTCTCTCGCCTACAGTTGGCCAACGAGAGACTGACGGAGCGGGTGAACGAGCTGAGCGCTCAGTTCGCCCGCTTCCAAGCGAACCTCCCCGAGCGGGAAGCCCCGTCCGCGTCCCAGCCTGTTCCTACCGCGACCTCAGGGGTACCTGACGCCCAACTGCGGGGAGTTCTCGACGCAGTTGGGCGTATGCTGGACGGCCGTCTGGCCGGCTTGGAGGCGAGACTGCCCCCTGCGCCGGTTGTGCGCCCCCCGCTCGCGTCGTCTCAGCGGCCTAAGGCCGCTGCTCCGACTGCGCTCCCCGTTGTGGGAGGCCGCGTCTCTCACGCGACGGCGGCGTCGGCCCCGACTCAACCGGCTCCCCAGGGGCCGAGGAGAAGGGCCAAGGCACCGGCCAAGGCGCCGGCCCAGGCGCCGGCCAAGGCGCCGGCCCAGGTGCCGGCCAAGACGAGGCCTAAAGCGGCGCCGAGGAGTGGAGTGGCTTTCCCTCCGCTCCCCACTCCGACATCCCTGCCGGGCCCCTCCGCACTTGCCCCCTCCAACGAGGGTTGGCAAGAGGCGAGGGGCTCAAAGAAGTCCCGAAGGCGGGCTAGAAGGGCTGCCCAAAAAGCGGCTCAAGCCCAGCCTTCACCGCCGGTGACAACGGCCTCTACTAAGAGGCCGCGGAAACTGCAGCCGCCCAAAACCGCGGCTGTAGTAGTCACGCTGTCGCCGGAGGCGGCCAGTGGCGGGCTGACGTATGCGGACCTCTTCAAGGGGGCCCGGCCCGGTCTCGCCGCTGAGTTCGGGGCAGCAGGGATGAGGCTGCGCCGCGCCCAGACGGGAGCTCGGATTTTCGAGTTCCCTGGGGCTGAAGGCGCGACGACGGCCGATAAATTCGCCGAGAAGTTGCGGGGAATTTTTGCCGCCGAGGACGGTGTTAAGATCGCCAGGCCCACAAAATGCGCGGAACTGCGCATCTCGGGCCTGGACGACTCTGTAACGCCGGAGGATGTCCGCGATGCAGTCATGGAGAAGACTGGGTGCACCGCGGACACCATCAGAGTCGGCACCGTGCGTCCGGGCCCGGGAGGCCTCGGTGCGGTGTGGGTGAGCTGTCCCGTGGCGTCGGCCAAAGTATTGGGCGACGCCGGAAGCATTCTCGTCGGCTTCGTAAATGCCAGAATCACGGTTCTGGCCGCGAGGCCGATGAGGTGCTTCAAGTGCCTAGCCGCGGGACACACTCGCACCAAATGCGAGAGTTGCTTTGACTGCAGCGGTCTGTGCTTCCGCTGCGGTCAACCCGGGCACAAGGCAGCAGAGTGCTCTGCCGCCCCTCACTGCCCCGTGTGTGCGGCGGCTAAAAAGCCCACCAATCACATGATGGGGCAGGGGGGCTGCAAGCCTCCCCGCGCTTCTCGGCAAACGCCGGGGGCTAGCCTGCCGACCCAGGCTGCCTCCGACGTCAATCATGCGTCGACGCCGACGCCCATGGAGGAGGTTGTAGAGACGATCCAGTAATGGATCAAGTCTCCAACCTCCTGGTCCAGACGAATCTCAACCACTGTGCCGCGGCGCAGGATCTCTTCCTGCAAACCATGGCACAGTGGTCGATAGGTGTTGCCGTAGTCGCGGAGCCCTATTTTGTCCCTCCCCGTCCAAACTGGATGGGTGACCGGGACGGTTCCACGGCGGCTCATTCCCCGCCCTTGTCTCTTAGAGACAAGGGTACTGGATATGTTGCCGCCGATTGGTGGGGAATCACCATTTATGGTGTATATTTCTCCCCCAACCGGAGTTTGAACGACTTCGAGGTCTTCCTTAACAACTTGGAGGCCTCGATGCGGCGACTAGTGTCTGGGCACGTCCTCGTGCTGGGGGACTTCAACGCAAAGTCCATTGCGTGGGGTTCCCCTGCGACGGACGCCAGGGGCGAAGCCGTCGAGGAGTGGGCGGCGTCGGTGGGCCTTTGTTTGCTGAACAGGGGCTCCACCAACACGTGCGTGCGACAGCAGGGGGGGTCGATAGTGGACCTTTCGTTCGCTACCCCTGCAGTCGCCGCACGAGTAAGCAACTGGTGTGTCCTGGAAGAGGTCGAGACGCTCTCGGATCATTTGTACATCCGATTCGAGCTCTCCCGGTTCCAGGACCCTAGTAGGGGTCACGCGGCGCGGCGCCCTACCCGCTTTCCGCGGTGGGCTGTCGCCAAGCTCGACAGGGACCTACTAGAGGAGGCGGCCATTATTCACTCTTGGCTGTCTCCGCAGGCCCCGACCGAGGAGGTCGACATGGGGGCTGGTCGCTTCTGCGATGCGATTACGCAGATTTGCGATGCGGCCATGCCCCGCGTTCGTGGTTGTCGGCCTCCAAGGAAGGAGGTCTACTGGTGGTCCCAGGAGTTGGCGGACCTCCGTGCGGCCTGTGTACGTGCCCGGAGGTCCCTCACCCGTAGTCGGCGACGTCACCGCGGGGTCGGTGAGGAGGTGGACCGGCTTCATGAGGAGTACCGTGAAGCTCGGAAAACTCTGCGGCTGGCCATCTGCCGCGCCAAGGATGTGAGCAGAGAGGAGATGCTGGAGAGTCTTGAGCGTGACCCCTGGGGTCGCCCTTATCGTGCGGTGCGTCAAAAGCTCCGCACGTCGGGCCCCCCCCCTTACGGAGACTCTCCAGCCCAGCTTCCTGCAGGAAGTGGTCGAGGGCCTATTCCCGCAGCGGGTGGAGCACACACCCCCGTCGATGGCTGCATCAGCCGGAGACGACGGGGGCAGCGAGGTTGATGTTCTCCCCTCCACCCGCATTAGTTTGGCCAACCGCGAGGGGGCGTCCGCGTGTGCCGGACGTCGCCTAAGAGAGGTCCTTGAGACGGAGCCCGCGCCAGGAGCGGGCCGGCGCTGGGAGGGATCCAGAAGGCGATAACTACCTGGCCCCTCCTAAACTGGAAGCGCAAAGAGGGCACACCGTGTGGTTTTGGTCGGTTCGAGTCCGACACACCGCCCCGCCAAACGAGAGCCCCGGCGGGGTGACGGTCCGAGGGGATTTCCACACGCTAAAAAAAAAAAAAAAAAAAAAAAAGGTTAGGTTAGGTTAGGTTAGGTTAGGTTAGGTTTACTTGCGGGCCCTCTTGGCCAGCTACTTGGAGGACCGAGCGGTCCTCCTCGTAGACAAGGCTGGCCAAGTCCGGAGGTACGGCGCGGAGTCTGGTGTTCCACAGGGGTCGGTCCTAGGACCACTCCTGTGGAACATCGGCTTCGACTGGCTCCTGCGGGGATCCCTCCTCCCGGGCACGAGTGTCATCTGCTACGCGGATGACACTCTCCTCACTGCCCGGGGGAGGGATTTTAGGGAGGCGGCCAGTTTGGCCTCGGCTGGCGGATCCTTGGTCGCGGGAAGGATCCGCCGCCTCGGGTTGGGGGTTGCGCTGCACAAGACCGAGGCCGTGTTCTTCCACGGGCCTCGGCAGCGCATCCCTCTTGACGCCCACATCGTCGTGGAGGGCGTCAGGATCGGGGTGAGGACCCAGATGAAATATCTGGGCCTCACCCTGGACAGCAGGTGGCGCTTCGGCCCGCACTTCAGCGGGTTGTCAGCGCGCCTGCTGAAGGCGGCGAACGCCCTCTCGTGGCTCCTCCCAAACCTGGGAGGGCCGAAGGCGAGATGCCGGCATTTGTATGCCGGCATCTTGAAGAGCATGGCCCTTTACGGGGCCCCCATCTGGGCGGACTCCCTCCACAGGAGGGAGAATGCGACCGCCATCCGCAGGCCCCAAAGGGCCATTGCACTGCGGGTGGCGAGAGCCTACCGCTCGGTGGGCTTTGCGGTAGCGTGCGCTCTGGCCGGCACCCCGCCTTGGGAACTCGAGGCGTGGGTGCTCGCCAGAGTGTACGAGTGGACGGTGGGGCGCAGGGCGCTCGGGGAGTGCCCTGCCCCAGAAGAGCGGGAGGCCGTCCGCAGAGAGGCGTGGGACGCAACCGTCCAACATTGGACGGAGGCCCTCGCCACCGCAGCCTTTGGCCGCAGAACGTTGGACGCGCTCGGGCCAGTCCTGCAGGACTGGCTCGGGCGGTCCCACGGTTTCCTTTCTTTCCGTCTGGTGCAGGTGCTATCCGGGCATGGCGTCTTCGGATCGTGCCTGCATCGGATCGGAAGAGAGGAGACCCCGGCCTGCCACGATTGTGGCGCGGCGGTGGACACGGCGCAGCACACCCTGGAGGTGTGTGCGTCGTGGTCTGGGCCGCGCCGCCAATTGATGGCGGTGGTCGGGCAGGACCTCTCGCTGCCCAGCGTGGTTTTAGCCATGCTGGGAAGCGAGGAGTCCTGGGCTGCGGTGGCCTCCTTTTGCGAGGAAGTAATTTCGCAAAAGGAGGCGACGGAGCGGGCGCGGGAGGAAGACCCTCTCGCAGCGCCACTCCGCAGGCGACGAACGGGTCGGAGAAGGCGATTGCACGACAATCGTCTTCCCCCTCCTGGTGGAGGAAAGCGGGAGACAGGCGCGGGGGCGTCTTCTCCCGCATTGCACGTATCCTCCACTTCCGCCGGGTGGGAATGACCGCGAGCACTCGCGGCTATTCTCGGGCCCCTCTCCCAGGGTGGGGAGGGGGGTGAAGGGCTCGCCGTAAAGGCGGGCGGTCGTCGGCGGGGGGCTGGATGGAAAGGCTGTGCCGGATTCCCAGTTCCCCTCCATATAGGCGATGCGGGAGTGCCGCTGGGTCGTTTAGTGGGTATACCGGTGGGGAGCACCGGGAGTCCCACATAACCCTTCCGTCCCCCGACGGGAGGGTATGCATAAAGCATTTTTCCCAGCGTCAAAAAAAAAAAAAAAAAAAAAAAAAAAAAAAAAAAAAAAAAAGGTTAGGTTAGGTTAGGTTAGGTTAGGTTAGGTTAGGTTAGGTTAGGTTAGGTTAGGTTAGGTTAGGTTAGGTTGGGCGGGGGAGGGCGGGTCTGGGTTTATCCATTAGTAGTTGCTATGCCTAGCTTGCGTGCTTGGCCGCTTGTTTTGGATAAATTCAGGCCTTCCTTACTCGGCTCTGGGAGCGAGTAGGGAGGCGTATGGTCTTGAGGGAGAGCGCAGGTCGTGTAGATCCTCAAGGCAAGTCTGGTGGGGTCGTTCCTTCTCGCGGTTGCTGCCTGCTATTGGTCTATTCCCATCAGAAATAGACGTAACTGAAACCACCAGGCGCCGGCACTTTGTCGGTGGGGTAGGATAGGGAAGCTTCTCCGCGTGTCCCTCTGGTTAGCAGATGGCACAGTGGAAGAAACAGGCACGGGCTCGTAGAGCCATCATAGAGTAGAGAAGCATTGTTGGCTTGGCGTCTTTCCGCTTGGGTTTCCGTGAGTCGGCTGTATGGGTCAGCTTCCTTGCGGGATCTTGAGTGGACCGATGCTTCGCTGGCAGTGTTGTGGGCGGTTACGCCCTTTTCAGGGCGCGTTGGTGGAGGAGGCGAGCACGCCCTTTTCAGGGCGCTCACTCCAAACTTACAGGGGAGCTCACCCCTAGATAAAAGAGACGACGATGTGGAGCATTGGAGTTAAGATAATGGACCCAAGCAGTTGTAATTTTGGTCCCCAGGTGGGTCCCCGAAAGGGGGAATCCCACCCCTCTACTTCTAACGAGGTGGAGGGCTGCCCCTCGTACTCTGGGGGGGGCAGCAACTGCTTCGTAGCCAGGCAATCCGCCCGGCTCCGTGAACGCAACTCTGGCAAAACTCTGACACTGGACACTGATATAGCAAGCGATATGGACAACGTTGTGATGGAGGTGGAAGCATGCGCCCAGAAGGCATATGTTGACACCGCTGACGCTGGCCTGAATAAGGACACTGAAGCGGAAGCGCGCACGCCGAAGTTGTGCGTGGAAGCAAACGACCCCTGCATGAAGAAGGAATTGAAAGTGGTGGTAACGCGCCTGTCGGATTCTGAATCTGACAGGAGCATGGTGATGGTGTCACCTGGACCCGCGTTGGATCCCGCCAGATTTTGGCGAAAGAGGCCAGGCTCAGCAAGCCCGAGCCTTTGCTCTGAATCGGATTCGGACGTAACTGTTACCGGGGACGTGTCGTCACCTAAAGTGACGAAATCGATGAAGGGAAGAGGCAGCGGCCGCCAGACCAGTTCTGGGAAGTTTGTGGCCGCGGCGAGGGAAAAGGTGGCCAGAAGAGAAGAATTCCTTCTGGACGCAACCGAGGAGGTGACGGTTGCGATGGAAAAGACGCGGAAAGGGAGAGTGACGCTCCCATCGCGTTTGGCAAGCCTTTTGGCAGGGGATGTAGATGACCAACTTGCGACGTCCCTGAACAAGCAGGTGCTGGATTGCGTGGACGTCATCAAAACGGTGTCCCGCAAGTCTGGCCACTTGAGTGGCCCATTCCAAAAGTCCCTTAACGAGGCGACTAAATTCATAGTGGAGGCAGTGGAGGTGTTGAGTAAGCGCTCCATTTCTGACGAGACGGCTAAGTTGCAGGCCGACAACACACGCCTGCAAATGGAGCTCACCGCATTGCGAAAGGAGTTTGCGGAGTTAAGGGCGGAGCTGCGGCCGGTTCAACCTATAACGGAGCCCCAGGATGGGAGTCGGCAACTGGACGTGGAGGGGTTGTCGCGCGCCATCATGGTTCAAGTAGGGACCATGGTGAACGCTAGGCTGGAAGCCCTAGAGAGTAGGCTTCTACCGGAAGTGCGTCTGCGGCCACCGTTAGCTGCGGACAAAACCCGCCTAGGCAGAGCGGAGGCTAGGCCCGAACGTGAGGTGCCGACTGTGGTGCTGAAAGCCTCCACCTCATCCCAGAAGAAGGAAAAGAAGGTGAGCCTGGCGGCTAAGGAGGCGGCTGCGGCAAGTGTGCCGCGGTTAGAATGCTCTGCGCCTCCGCCAACAGGCGAGGCGTGGAGTACGGTGGTCCGTAAAGGCACGAAAAAGACGGCCAAAAAGACTGGCCAAAAGGTGGCTGGCGTTCCCGCGTCTGCTCCCAAAGCAAAGCTCCGCCCGCCTCGTTCGGCAGCCATCACCCTCACCCTGTTGCCAGGTGCTGTGGAAAGCGGCGTCACGTATCAGGCGCTGCTCAGGGAAGCCAAGGAACGCGTTGACCTCAAGAGCCTCGGCATTGAGGAGATGCGTTTCAGGACGGGGGCAACTGGTGCTCGGGTGCTGGAGATAGCCGGCGCCACGGGTGCTGTGAAGGCCAATTCTCTGGCGGAGAAATTCAGAGAGGTCTTAAGCGCGGACGTGGTACGCGTACAGCGGCCGGTGATGCGCGCAGATATAAGAGTCATGGAGCTAGATGACTCCGCAACACCAGATGAGGTAGCGTCGGCCGTAGCAGAACAGGGTGGCTGCTCTGTCGACAGTATAAAGGCTGGCGTTATAGGGCCCCGCGGCTCACTGTGGCTTAGCTGCCCAGTCGCGGCCGCTAAAAAGGTGACGGGAGTTGGCCGGCTCAAAGTGGGCTGGATCTCGGCAAAAGTGGTGCTGCTCGACCGCTTGCCCATGAGATGCTTCCGTTGCCTCGAGGTCGGCCATGTTGGGACCATGTGCAAGGCTGAGGTGGACCGTAGCGGTCTTTGTTACCGTTGTGGGAAACCTGACCACAAGGCGAGGGACTGCCAGGCTGAATCAAACTGCGCTGTATGTGCAGCGGCCGGAAAATCTGCAGCGCACCCAATTGGTGGGAAGGAGTGCCCCGATACCGTAACCAGGTCCCAAAAGGGGCCTCGAACGAGTCAAAGAGGCCAGAAAAGAAGGGGGAAAGTAAAAGCGGGCTCCAAAGTCGCGCAGCCGTCTCAGCGCAACTCTCTGCGGGAGGAGGAGCAGATGGACACCGCAATCTAGATGGCGCTAGCATTTCTGCAGGCGAACGTCATGCACTCTGTCAGGGCTCAGGACCTGTTAGTTCAGAGCATGGCAGAGTGCATGATAAAGGTAGCTGTGGTCGCCGAGCCGTATGTGGTCCCTCCCCGGAATGACTGGGTGGGTGACTGCGATGGCTTGGTGGCTATCGTAGCACCAGCGGCCGCGGGCGCTCCGTCTATTGATCGGGTGTCCAAAGGTCGAGGGTGCGTGTTGGCTGTTGTGGGTGGTGTGGCGATTGTCGGGGTGTATTTTTCGCCTAATAGAGGCCTCGCCGACTTCGAGCAAATGCTTGTAGATGTCGGGATCTTGATTGGGCAGATACCCTCATACCCCGTGCTTGTTGCTGGAGATTTCAACGCGAAATCAACCGCGTGGGGTTCCCCAGCAACAGACTCTAAGGGAGAGGCACTGGAAGAGTGGGCGGTGTCCATGGGACTCACCCTTCTTAATACGGGGTCGGTTGATACATGCGTGCGACAGCAGGGGGGGTCTATCGTGGACTTAACGTTTGCGTCCCCCTCCCTGGTAAATCGGGTCCAATGATGGAGAGTGTTGGAGGATGTGGAGACGCTATCGGATCACCGCTACATCCGTTACGAGGTGACCACATCCTCCACCACTCCACGAGTAGGTTCTCGACTTCCTCTTGGAGGCCTCCCGCGTTGGGTGCTACGGCGCTTGGACCGGGATGTAGCAATAGAGGCGGCTCTGGTAGAGTCCTGGACTATGCCCGATCCTATTGAGGAGGTGGATGATGCGGCGGAGTGGCTACGGAGCGCCTTGACCCGCATCTGCGATGCCGCGATGCCGAGGGCAAAACCATTCCCGCCTCGGCGGGAAGTGCACTGGTGGCGCCCGGAGCTGGGCGAGTTACGCAGAGCCTGCGTTGCCGCGCGCCGCATCTACACCCGGTATAGGAGGAGAAGGGTCCGTATTCAGAGCCAGGAGGACTCTATATACCAGGCTTACCGGACCACCTGCACAGCTCTGCAGGTAGCCATCGCTCAGGCCAAGGAGGCAGCATGGGAGGAGTGGTTAGGGGTACTCGACCGTGATCCATGGGGGAGGCCGTACCGCGTTGTACGGCAAAAACTGCGACCTTGGGCCCCCCCGCTAACTACGAGTCTGGAGCCTCAACTACTGGAGCAAGTGGTGAGCACTCTCTTCCCTCAACGGGATGAGTGGGTGCCACCACCTATAGGTACCGGGTTGAGACGCGAAAGTGACGCTGAGGCGGCACCTCCAATATCTGAGGTGGAGTTTGGGGTAGCTGTTATGAAGCTTCGGCTGAAGAACACTGCCCCAGGACCAGATGGCGTACCGGGCCGAGCCTTGGTGCTCGCTCTTGGCGAGATGGGGGAGTGGGTGCGGGCCTTATTCAATGCGTGCCTCAACGAGGGTAGATTCCCGAGGGCGTGGAAAACGGGAAAGCTCGTACTTCTTCGGAAGGACGGGCGCCTGGCTGAAATGCCATCGGCCTATCGCCCCATCGTGCTTTTGGACGAGGTAAGCAAGCTCTTCGAGCGTGTGCTCGCTGCTCGCCTCGTCGAGAGCATGAACCCAGGGCTCGATGATGCGCAATATGGCTTCCGCCGGGGCCGTTCTACGGTGAGCGCGATCGCCCGGGTCAGGGACTTGGCAGAAGGGGTGGTTTCCGAGGGTGGAGTGTTGTGGGCAGTATCTCTGGATATATCCAACGCGTTCAATACTCTGCCCTGGGAAACGGTTAAGGCGGCCCTCGAGTACCACGGCGTACCAGGGTATCTGCGAAGAGTGCTGGCAGATTACTTTGACGGCAGGGTCGTAGAATTCCCGACGAAGGACGGCTGGGGGAGGAAGGCGATGTCGTGCGGTGTTCCACAGGGGTCGGTCCTTGGACCACTCTTGTGGAACATCGGGTATGACTGGGCGCTGCGAGGTGTAACACTGGCGGGAGTACACGTCACGTGTTACGCCGATGACACGCTCGTGACGGCCCACGGAAGGACTCATCGGGAGGCGGCTCGCCTCGCTACGGCGGGCGTTGCCCAGATGGTCCATAGGATCAGAGCTCTGGGACTGGAGGTGGCCCTCAGTAAATCTGAGGCCCTAGTTTTTCATGGGCCTCGGAATGCGCCACCGCCCGGTTCTTCAATAATGGTGGGGGGAACTTCCATTGCCGTCGAGTCGACGATGAAGTACCTAGGAATCGTCCTCGACTGCACTTGGAAGTTTGACGAGCACTTCCGGCGGTTGGCCCCAAAACTTTTGGCTACTGCCGGAGTTCTCGGGAGATTACTCCCTAATGTAGGGGGTCCTGGTGGGGCATGTAGACGCCTATATGCCGGAGTAGTGAGGTCGATGGCGCTCTATGGTGCACCGATATGGGCGGATGCCCTATGCTCCCGAAACGTGCCACTGCTGCGGAAACCGCAGCGTGGAATGGCACTCAGGGTGGCTAGGGCGTACCGCACCGTATCGCACGCTGGGGCGTGTGTCCTCGCCGGTGTCCCGCCGTGGGAGTTTGATGCACAGGTGCTCGCGGCGAGGTATTGGCGGGACGTGGAAGCGCAGGAGGCGGGCGACCGGCCACATCCACGAGAAATCGCGCAGTGGGAAGAGGAAGCACGCGACGATCTCTTCCGGAAGTGGACAGCGCGGTTAGAGATCCCGGGGGCTAGCTGGGAACTGGTGGAGGCAGTTCGACCCATCCTTCGGGTTTGGGTCGAACGGAAGCACGGTGCACTCACCTACCACATCGCGCAGATGCTGACTGGACATGGCTGTTTCGGCAAGTATCTGTGCGAAGTGGCGAAACGAGAGCCGTCAGTGGAGTGCCACCATTGTGGAGGGGGAGTCGCTGATACGGCGCAACATACGCGCGAAGAGTGCCCAGCTTGGGCGGTGCCTCGCGCTGCCGTATCGGCTATTGTTGGAGGAGACCTATCACTGGCGGTCCTGGTCAAGGCCATGGCCGAAAGCGAGGAGGCGTGGAATGCGGTAGAAACCTTCTGCGAAACCATTCTGACGCAGAAGGAAGCGGCGGAACGGGAGCGGGAGGAAGACACGAACTCTCTACCGATTCGCCGCAGGCGGCACGGCCGGCGGCGCCTGGCCTACATTGCTAGAATGCCGCCATAACGATGACCTGCGGGCGACGGATCGGGGGGTCTGTCGCCCGTGCTATGAGGTCCGGAGCTGGAAGACACCTTATGTGTTCCTAAGGTGCCTTAAGCGGGGTGAACAGGGGCTTGCGAGCCTAGAAGAAGGGCCCAATTAGGGCAGACGCTAAGGGAGGTGGCTACGGAAGAGTGTGTAACTTACCCGCGGCCCCGACCGGAAGCGAGAGAAGGAACACCCAGGTGGTTTTAGTCGGTATGGCACTTTAAGCTGAGTCCGACATATCCTTTCCGCTCCCCGGTGGGAAGGAATCCATAAAGGATTTCCCCTGGTAAAAAAAAAAAAAAAAAAAAAAAAAAAAAGGTTGGGCGGGGGAACCCCCCACAGTGCTTGCTTCCACGTAGCGTTCCCCGGGCAACGACCTGGTCCTGTCACCGTAACGGAGTGGCAGGCCAGTGATCGGCGAAAGTGCACTGTGCGTTGAAGACTTTTTTGCGGACTCTTCAACACTTGCGGCGGCTATGCCTAAGCTACCATCGCGGGACGCCTCCGGGCGGTTCTTAAAAGGCCCTTGTCAGGGCCAACCAAAAGGCCCTTCTCAGGGCCAACCAAAAGGCCCTTCTCAGGGCCAACCAAAAGGCCCTTCTCAGGGCCAAACCAAAGGCCCTTCTCAGGGCCAACTAAAAGGCCCTTCTCAGGGCCAACCAAAAGGCCCTTCTCAGGGCCAAACCAAAGGCCCTTCTCAGGGCCAAACCAAAGGCCCTTCTCAGGGCCACGCCGGCGATGCCAGTATGGCGTCGGAGGTTTGCCGCCCATCACCGGGTAGCATGTTCCGCAGGCTGTCGGTCGACGTGTTGTCGGACTCCGACAACGAGTCGCTCGTTCCAGAGTCGGACGGAAGTTCGGCGATGGAAGCCGAAAGTCGCTTTCAAAAGCGGAAGCGATCCTTCCTGAAGGACGGCGGCGAAGGCTCCTCGGACTCCACGAGGAGTGCTAAGCCAAAAAAGAAGGCGAAGGCCAAAAAGCCTTCCACTGTGGTGGACACCCACGACGTGGGTCTGGCGGACGCCCAACGTCAGTTGGACCTCGCACGAAGGGCTCAGTTCCAGGAAGACCTGGAAGAGAGGGTCGCCGCGAAAGAGATGCAGGCGCAGGCCGCCCGGGCTAAGTCCGGGTACGGTGCGTCTAGCGTCTTATACGCGGACCACTCGCTGGCCGAGCTGGAACGCATGGCGCAGGAGGACGAAGAGGAGATCAGGGTGGTCGCCTCTAAGTCCTCCAATCTAAAAGGGACATTCCAAAAGTCCCTTAAATGCAGGGCCGCCAGCATGGGTGGCATCGTCCGGGAGCTGGTGCAACGCACAGCCACCGACGAGACGCGGCAACTGCAGGCGAAGTTAGATCGCCTGCAGTCGGAGGTCAGCCAGCTGCATAAGAAGCTGGCTGAGGTCACGGCCCAGCCAACCCAAGCTGAGCCGAGACCTGCGGTGGAGGGCCCTTCCTCCTCTTCCAACCTTGAGGATGTCATCCGCAAGGTTGTGATGGAGGAAAGGGCATTTACGAGAGCCTGCCTCGCTGGCATCGAGGACAGGCTCTTGCCCGAAAAGCGCCTCCGACCGCCCCTCGCGGCGGACAAGAGGCCGTGCGAGCCTGGGCCATCCTCCCAAAGGGAGGACGCCCTTCTCCCTTCCACCACCCCGTCCACCCAGCCGTGGACGAAGGTGGTCAAAAAGGGGAAGGGCAAGGCCAAGAAGGCGAGAGCGGCCGCCGCCCCTGCCTCCCCAGCCAACATCTCCCCTCCCTGCCCGTCCCAGACGACCGGCAAGGGGAAGGGGAAGGGGAAGGGGCAAAAGTCGGCCCCTAAGCCCGCCACCGCTGCTCCGGCAGCTAAAAGGGCCCCTGCCGGTGGGAGAAAAACCCTAGTTTCTCCCAAAACCGCGGCCGTCGTGGTGACGCTCACCGCGGAGGCTGCGGAGCGTGGTGAGACGTACGAGTCCGTGCTGAAATGGGCTCGTACCAACGCCGATCCCACCAAGTTGGGAATCGGCGCCATCACGTGCCGCCAGACCCAAGCCGGGGCTCGTATTTTCGAGTTCCCGGGGGCCCAGGGCGGCACCAACGCTGACCTCTGCGCAACGAAGTTGCAAGAGGTCATCGCGGACGCGGCCAAGGTGGTAAGGCCCGTCAAGTCGGCGGCCCTCGAGGTGACCAATCTGGACGATTCGGTCACCAAAGAGGAGGTCGTGGCGGCGCTCGCAGCAATAGGGGGCTGCAACACCGCAGCGGTACAGGGTCGGGCTATCAGGCCCGGCCGCGGCGGCATGGGCACAATCCGCCTGGAGTGCCCGGTCACCGCAGCTAAGGCCGTCCTTGCCAAGGGACGGCTTGCCGTCGGGTTTGGGTCGTGTGTGGTCCGAGCACTTGGTGAGCAGCCTTTGCGCTGCTACAAGTGCTTCGGAATCGGCCACACACGGGCCCTCTGTCCGTCCAAGGTGGACAGGTCGGACGCCTGTTACCGCTGCGGTAAGGAGGGGCACATGTCCGCCTCCTGCACGGCCGCCAAGCCGCACTGCGCGGTGTGCGCCGCCAGTGGCCGCCCGGCGGACCACGTGATGAGGGGGAGGAACTGCAATCCTCCCCCAAAGAAGGGCAAAGCGCAGGCGCCGTCCCAGCCTGCCGCTACCACCGTCGTCCCTGAGGCTGGGACCTCGGTGGCCGACGAGGGGGGTGCGATGTCCAAATGATGAATAGGTCCGGACATCGCATCCTACAGGCGAATACTAACCACTGTAAAGCAGCCCAGGACCTGCTGATGCAGGCCCTGGCTGAGTGGTTAGTAGACGTTGCGGTGGTCGCCGAGCCGTACTCTGTCCCTGGCCGTTGGCTGGGTGATCGGGACGGCTCGGTGGCGTTGGTGTCGCGGTCTTCCACGGACTCCCCTCCCCTCTCGCTCTTAGAGAGGGGACCGGGATACGTGGCCGCCGCGTGGGGAGAAATAGCCCTGGTGGGGGTCTATTTCTCCCCTAACCGCCCTTTACAGGACTTCGAGGATTTTCTCGAAGTCCTGACCGCAGTAGTCGGTAGGGCGGCGCCGCGCCAGGTCGCCGTATTGGGCGACCTGAACGCCAAGTCGGCGGCCTGGGGCAACCGGGCCGCCTCTTGCAACGTCCGCGGGCGGGCCGTCGAATTTTGGGCGGCCTCGTCGGGCGTGTCCCTCCTAAATAGAGGGACGGCCCACACGTGTGTGCGGCAACGGGGAGGGACGGTGGTGGACGTGTCGTTCGCCACCCCCGCACTTGCCGCCCGCGTCGTCGGCTGGCGGGTGGAAACGGTGGAGACCTTGTCGGACCACCGATACGTGCGGTTCGACATCGTCTCCACCCAGAGCCCCCGGGGGATGGCCCGCTCGGGCCAGTCCCCCTTTCCACGGTGGGCTCAGATCCACCTCGACCGAGGGGCGGCTAAGGAGGCGGCGTTCATCCAGGACTGGCTCACGCCTCCTATCAATGTCCTGGACGTCGACGCCTCGGCGGTCCGACTGCGGGAGTCCCTGACCGAGGTGTGCAACTCCAGCATGCCTCGGTCTCGCCGCCCACCTCCCCGACGCGCCGTCTATTGGTGGTCGGAGGAGCTGGCGGGGCTCCGGGCCGCCTGCGTGGTGGCCAGGAGGGCCTACACGCGGAGTCGACGGCGGAACGTGCGGGACGCGTCGAACGAGGACCTTCTCTACGCCTCGTACGTAGAGGCAAAGAAGGTCCTCAAGGCGGCTATGTTCGCCGCCGACGACGCGGCGAGGGCCGAAATGCTAGAGGGTCTCGACAGAGACCCGTACGGGAGACCGTATAAGGCGGCGCGGAATAAACTGCGCCCCTTCGGTCCCCCGCTAGCAGAGACCCTCGAGCCGGCGTTGCTGGATGGGGTGGTTCGGTCCTTGTTTCCAACAGGGACCAACTTCACCCCTCCAGTGATGGACCCCCCGCGGGAGGCGGCTCCGCCGGCGGTGGAGGTCCCTCCGGTCACGGGGGCGGGGTTTGGCGCGGCGACGCTTCGCCTCCGCGCCAAGAAAACCGCCCCCGGGCCGGACGGCGTCCCCGCAAGGGTGGTGGCCATTGCGGCCACCCAAATGGCGGACAGGTTTCGGGACCTCTTCAGCGCGTGTTTCACGGCTGGGAGGTTCCCGAAAGCCTGGAAGGAGGGGCAACTGTGCCTCCTCCGTAAGGAGAGACGACCGGCAGACTCCCCCTCGGCATACCGACCCATCGTTCTGCTCAATGAGGTCGGTAAACTGTTCGAGGGGATCGTCGCCGGTCGGCTGAATGGCCTCCTGCGGGGGGTTGGGCCGAACCTGTCGGACGCCCAATTCGGTTTCCGAGTTGGGCGTTCGACAGTGGACGCGCTGGCCCGGCTGAAGGGCCAGGTGAGGGAGGCCGTGGAGTCTGGGGACGGAGTGTTGGCTGTGTCATTTGACATAGCCAACGCGTTCAATTCCGTCCCCCACTCCACGATCTTGGAGGCACTCCGGTACCACGGAGTGCCTTCATACTTGCGGGCCCTCTTGGCCAGCTACTTGGAGGACCGAGCGGTCCTCCTCGTAGACAAGGCTGGCCAAGTCCGGAGGTACGTCGCGGAGTCTGGTGTTCCACAGGGGTCGGTCCTAGGACCACTCCTGTGGAACATCGGCTTCGACTGGCTCCTGCGGGGATCCCTCCTCCCGGGCACGAGTGTCATCTGCTACGCGGATGACACTCTCCTCACTGCCCGGGGGAGGGATTTTAGGGAGGCGGCCAGTTTGGCCTCGGCTGGCGGATCCTTGGTCGCGGGAAGGATCCGCCGCCTCGGGTTGGGGGTTGCGCTGCACAAGACCGAGGCCGTGTTCTTCCACGGGTCTCGGCAGCGCATCCCTCTTGACGCCCACATCGTCGTGGAGGGCGTCAGGATCGGGGTGAGGACCCAGATGAAATATCTGGGCCTCACCCTGGACAGCAGGTGGCGCTTCGGCCCGCACTTCAGCGGGTTGTCAGCGCGCCTGCTGAAGGCGGCGAACGCCCTCTCGTGGCTCCTCCCAAACCTGGGAGGGCCGAAGGCGAGATGCCGGCATTTGTATGCCGGCATCTTGAAGAGCATGGCCCTTTACGGGGCCCCCATCTGGGCGGACTCCCTCCACAGGAGGGAGAATGCGACCGCCATCCGCAGGCCCCAAAGGGCCATTGCACTGCGGGTGGCGAGAGCCTACCGCTCGGTGGGCTTTGCGGTAGCGTGCGCTCTGGCCGGCACCCCGCCTTGGGAACTCGAGGCGTGGGTGCTCGCCAGAGTGTACGAGTGGACGGCGGGGCGCAGGGCGCTCGGGGAGTGCCCTGCCCCAGAAGAGCGGGAGGCCGTCCGCAGAGAGGCGAGGGACGCAACCGTCCAACATTGGACGGAGGCCCTCGCCACCGCAGCCTTTGGCCGCAGAACGTTGGACGCGCTCGGGCCAGTCCTGCAGGACTGGCTCGGGCGGTCCCACGGTTTCCTTTCTTTCCGTCTGGTGCAGGTGCTATCCGGGCATGGCGTCTTCGGATCGTGCCTGCATCGGATCGGAAGAGAGGAGACCCCGGCCTGCCACGATTGTGGCGCGGCGGTGGACACGGCGCAGCACACCCTGGAGGTGTGTGCGTCGTGGTCTGGGTCGCGCCGCCAATTGATGGCGGTGGTCGGGCAGGACCTCTCGCTGCCCAGCGTGGTTTTAGCCATGCTGGGAAGCGAGGAGTCCTGGGCTGCGGTGGCCTCCTTTTGCGAGGAAGTAATTTCGCAAAAGGAGGCGACTGAGCGGGCGCGGGAGGAAGACCCTCTCGCAGCGCCACTCCGCAGGCGACGAACGGGTCGGAGAAGGCGATTGCACGACAATCGTTTTCCCCCTCCTGGTGGAGGATAGCGGGAGACAGGCGCGGGGGCGTCTTCTCCCGCATTGCACGTATCCTCCACTTCCGCCGGGTGGGAATGACCGCGAGCACTCGCGGCTATTCTCGGGCCCCTCTCCCAGGGTGGGGCGGGGGGTGAAGGGCTCGCCGTAAAGGCGGGCGGTCGTCGGCGGGGGGCTGGATGGAAAGGCTGTGCCGGATTCCCAGTTCCCCTCCATATAGGCGATGCGGGAGTGCCGCTGGGTCGTTTAGTGGGTATACCGGTGGGGAGCACCGGGAGTCCCACATAACCCTTCCGTCCCCCGACGGGAGGGTATGCATAAAGCATTTTTACCAGCGTCAAAAAAAAAAAAAAAAAAAAAAAAAAAAAAAAAAAAAAAAAAAAAAAAAAAAAAAAAAAAAAAAAAAAAAAAGGTTAGGTTGGGCGGGTCTGGGTTTATCCATTAGTAGTTGCTATGCCTAGCTTGCGCGCTTCGGCCGCTTGTATTGGATAAGTCCAGGCCTTCCTTACTCGGCTCTGGGAGCGAGTAGGGAGGTGTTTGGTCTTGAGGGAGAGCGCAGGTCGTGTAGATCCTCAAGGCAAGTCTGGTGGGGTCGTCCTTCTCGCGGTTGCTGCCCGTTATTGGTCTATTTCCATCTGAAATAGACGTAACTGAAACCACCAGGCGCCGGCACTTTGTCGGTGGGGTAGGATTGGGAAGGGGAAGCTTCTCCGCGCGTCCCTCTGAACGCAGAGGGCGCAGTGGACGAGGCTGGGACGGGCTCGTGGAGCCGTCTATGAGTAGGGAGGCTGTTGGTGCGGCGTCTTTCCGCTTGGGTTTCCTGCGAGTCGGTTGTATGGGTCAGCTTCCTTGCGGGATCCCGAGTTGATCGATGTCTCGCTGGCGATGTTGTTGGTGGGCGTGCCCTTTTCAGGGCGCGTGAATGGGTGTGCCCTTTTCAGGGCGCGCTGACAGGGGAGCTCACCCCTGAAAAAAGAGACGACGATGTGGAGCATCGGAGTATGGAAAAAATGGATTCAAGCATTGTGAAAAAGGATCCCCAGGTGGGTCCCCGAAAGGGGGAATCCCACTCCTCTACTTCTGACGGAGTGGAGGGCTGCCCCTCGTATTCTGGGGGGGGGCAAGCAATGCTCCGTAGTCAGGCGTTCCGCCCGACTTCGTGAACACGACCCATGCACCCAAAAACTGGACACCGATTTAGCTTGTGATTTGGACAACGTTGAGATGGAGGTGGAGGCATGCGCCCTGAAGGCGTGTGCTGACACCGTTGACCCTGGCTTGAATAAGGACACTGAGGTGGAAACGTGCACCCCGAAGGTGTGCGCTGAAGCCAACGACCTTGGCAAGAAGAAGGATTTAAGAGTAGTGGTGACGCGCCTGTCGGACTCTGACACCGACAGG
The DNA here is from genome assembly GCA_918857605.2 of Philereme vetulata. NCBI lineage: Eukaryota > Metazoa > Arthropoda > Insecta > Lepidoptera > Geometridae > Philereme > Philereme vetulata. The sequence goes on along the minus strand of OU975467.1, from coordinate 123,821 downwards.
AGCATGGTTACCGTGCCGTCCGGGAACGGATCAGACACTGCCTGCCGATTCTGGCGTAAGAGGCCTGGTCCACTGAGTGCCGTAAGCTCTGATTCAGACACGGACGTGACGGTTACGGAAGGAACTTCGTCGCCTAAGGTGACGAAGTCAGCGACAGGGAGAGGCAGCGGCCGCCCGCTCACTTCTGGGAAGTTCGTGGAGAGGGCGAAGGCGAAGGCCGCCAGGCGTGAGGAATTCCTCTTAGACGCTTCAGAAGAGGTGACCCAGGCGTTGGAAAGGACCCGTCAAAAGCGAGTCACGTGCCCATCAAAGATGGCGCAATTATTGACGTGTGAGGTGGATGACGAGCTTGCGTCGGCCCTAAACAAGCAGGTGCTGGACTGCGTAGACGTGATAAAGACGGTGTCACGCAAGTCCAGCCACCTGAGCGGGCCGTTCCAAAAGTCCCTCAACGAGGCGACTAAGTTTATCGTGGAGGCGGTGGAGGTGCTGAGCAAGCGCTCCAGCTCCGAGGAGACAGCAAAGCTGCAGGCCGCCAATATACGCCTGCAGGCAGAGCTCACTGCACTCCGTAAGGAGTTCGCAGAGTTCAGGACGGAGTTGCTGCAGGCCCGTCCTGCAACGGAACCTCAGGCCCGAGCCCAACAGCTAGACGTTGAAGGGCTGTCGCGTGCTATCATGGTCCAAGTAGGGACCATGATGAATGCCAGGCTAGAGGCCCTGAGGGGAGGCTTCTGCCGGAAGCGCGTCTGCGGCCACCGCTAGCTGCGGACAAAGCCCGGCAATTGAGGCCGGAAACTATCCCTGAGCGTGAGGTGCCGGCTGTGGTCTCAACGCCGAAAGCCACCACCTCAGCCCAGAAGAAGGGGAAGAAGGTTAGCTTAGCTGCCAAGGAGGCTGCCGCGGCAGTTGAGCCGCGTTTAGACCGCACTGCGCCCCTGATTCCAGGCGAGGCATGGAGTACTGTGGCCCGAAAGAGCAAGAAGGAGAAGGCCAAAAGGGCTGGCAAAGGGGCGGCTAGCATTCCCAAGCCTGCTCCCAAGGTTAAACTTCGCCCTCCTCGCTCGGCGGCCGTCACGCTCACCCTGCAGCCTGGGGCCGAGGAGAATGGCGTGTCGTACGAATCTCTTCTTAGGAAGGCTAAGCAGCACCCTGAGGTTGAGAGCCTTGGCATTGACGGGTTGCGCTTCAGGACGGCAGCAACAGGAGCTCGGGTGCTAGAATTAACCGGTGCCAAGGGTGCTGAGCAGGCCGACTCCCTGGCGGAGAAGCTCCGGGAGGTCTTGAGTGCAGACGAGGTACGCGTGCAGCGGCCGGTGATGCGCGCCGACATACGAGTCACGGAACTCGATGACTCCGCAACAGCAGACGAAGTCGTGTCAGCTGTTGCAGCACAGGGTGGGTGCTCTGCCGACACCATCAAGGCCGGTGTGGTATCGCCCCATGGCTCACTATGGCTAAGCTGCCCAGTTGCGGCTGCTAAGAAAGTAGTGGGTGTTGGTCGGCTAAAGGTGGGCTGGATCTCAGCACGCGTAGTGCTACTCGACCGCCTGCCTTTAAGGTGTTTCCGGTGCCTCGAGACTGGCCACGTCGGTAGCAAATGTACGGCTGGGGTAGACCGCAGCAGCCTCTGCTATCGCTGTGGTAAGCCTGGCCATAAAGCGAGGGATTGCAAAGCGGAGCCACAGTGTGCTATATGCACAGCAGCCGGCAAGCATGCGGCGCATCCGATTGGTGGGAAGGAGTGCCCCGATACCAAAATCAGTCCCCAAAAGGGGACTCGAGGGAATCGCAGAGGCCAGAAAAGAAGGGGGAAGTCTAAAGAGGGCCCTAAAGCTACTCAGCCGACCCAGCGCAAAGCGAGGGAGGAGCAAATGGACACCTGTATTTAGATGGCGCTACCATTTCTGCAGGCGAACATCATGCACTCTGCCAGGGCTCAAGACCTTCTGGTTCAGAGCATGGCAGAGTGCATGATAAAGGTAGCTGTAGTCGCCGAGCCATATGTGGTCCCTCCCCGGGCTGACTGGGTTGGTGACCACGACGACTTGGTGGCTATAATTGCACCGGCCGCCGCAGGGTCCCCACCTATTGATAAGGTATCGAAGGGTCGAGGGTACGTGTCGGCCGTTTTGGGTGGCATTACGGTAATAGGAGTGTATTTTTCGCCCAATCGGAGCCTTGCCGACTTCGAGCAAATGCTCGTAGAGGTCGGGGCCCTGATTGGGCAGGTAGCCTCCAACTCCGTGCTTGTTGCTGGGGATTTCAACGCCAAATCAACGGCGTGGGGATCTCCAGCAACAGATGTAAAGGGAGAGGCGTTAGAGGAATGGGCGGTGTCCATGGGGCTGGCCGTACTCAATAGGGGATCGGTAGACACGTGCGTGCGACAACTGGGCGGGTCGATCGTGGACATTACGTTCGCGTCCCCTAGCCTGGTGCATTGTGTCCAGGGTTGGAGAGTGCTGGAGGACGTGGAGACGCTGTCGGATCACCGTTATATACGGTATGATGTCTCTGCGTTCCCCACCACTCCGAGAAGAGATGACTTCCGCTCCCCTATTGGGTGTGGCCCACGCTGGGTGCTGGGACGTCTCGAGAGAGACCTAGCCATAGAGGCCGCTATTGTGGAGGCCTGGAATGCCGGTTCTAACCCGGTCGAGGAGGTGGACGGTGCGGCTGAGCAGCTGCGAGCCGCTTTGACCCGCATTTGCGATGCGGCGATGCCGAGGGCTAAGCCATTCCCGCCTCGGCGGGCAGTGCACTGGTGGCGCCCAGAGCTGGGCGATTTGCGGAGGGCTTGCGTGTCTGCACGCCGTCAATACACCCGTTACAGGAGGAGGAGGGTCCGCGTCCAGAGCCAGGAGGAAGCTCTCTATAATGTTTATAGGGCTAAATGCAAATCTCTGCAGGTGGGCATTGCACAAGCCAAGGAGGCAGCGTGGGAGGAATGGTTGGGGACGCTTGACAGGGACCCCTGGGGGAGGCCATATCGCGTAGTACGGCAAAAACTTCGACCGTGGGCCCCTCCGCTGACGAGCACTCTCCAACCGCTGCTTCTGGATCAAGTGGTGGGCACTCTGTTTCCCCAACGAGATGAGTGGGTGCCACCATTGATGGGCAATTCACAGTTTGCTCAGGAGACAGAGATGGACTCAGTTCCTCCAGTGACCGAGGTAGAATTTGGGGTGGCTATTCTAAAACTTCGGTCGAAGAATACCGCCCCAGGCCCAGATGGGGTGCCGGGGCGAGCTTTGGTGCTTGCACTGGAAGAGATGGGTGAGTGGGTGAGGGCCCTTTTCACCGCGTGCCTGGAGCAGGGTCGGTTTCCGCAGGCGTGGAAGACGGGGAAACTCGTACTTCTTCGGAAGGAAGGGCGCCCGGCTGATTCGCCGTCAGCCTATCGCCCCATTGTGCTGCTCGACGAGGTGAGCAAGCTCTTTGAGCGTGTGCTTGCTTCTCGCTTAGTCGAGAGCATGGAGCCGGGGCTGCACGACGCGCAATTTGGCTTCCGCCGGGGCCGATCGACGCTGAGCGCAATCGCGCGGGTCAGAGACCTTGCCGAGGAAGAAGTCTCTCGCGGCGGAGTGCTGTGGGCGGTGTCGCTAGACATCTCCAACGCCTTCAACACTCTGCCTTGGGAAACTGTGAAGGCTGCGTTACAGTTCCACAACGTGCCGGGATACCTACAATCAGTCGTGTCCGACTACTTCGCAGGTAGGGTGGTCGAATTCCCAACCAAGCACGGCTGGGGGAGGAGAGCAATGTCGTGCGGTGTTCCACAAGGTTCGGTCCTCGGACCGCTCTTGTGGAACATCGGCTACGACTGGGTGTTGCGCGGAGCTACGTTACCCGGAGTGAGCGTAACGTGTTACGCGGACGACACGCTCGTGACGGCCCGCGGAGGTACTCATCGGGAGGCGGCTCACCTCGCAACGGCGAGTGTTGCCCAGATGATACACAGAATCCGGGCTCTGGGGCTAGAGGTGGCCCTGAGCAAATCCGAGGCCCTAGCATTTCATGGCCCTCGGAATGCGCCACTGCCCGGGGCGGCGATAATAGTGGGTGGAACTTCCATAGCTGTCGGGTCGACGATGAAGTATTTAGGAATCGTCCTCGACAGCAGATGGAAGTTCGATGAACACTTCCGGCGTTTAGCTCCGAAGCTGGTGGCTGTTGCCGGAGCGCTGGGCAGGATTTTCCCAAATTTGGGGGGTCCGGGAGGTGCGTGCCGCCGCTTATACGCTGGCGTAGTGCGCTCAATGGCGCTTTACGGTGCTCCGATTTGGGCGGATGCTCTGTGCGCCCGAAACGTGCCACTGCTGCGGCGCCCGCAGCGTGCTATGGCACTCAGGACAGCACGAGCGTACTGCACGGTATCGCATATCGGGGCGTGTCTGCTCGCCGGAAGCCCGCCGTGGGAGATGGAAGCGCAGGTGCTCGCGGCGAGATATTGGCGAGGCGTGGAGGCGCAAGAGGCAGGGGACCGTCCGCATCCACGAGAGATCGCGCAGTGGGAAGTCGAGGCACGCGACGATCTCTTCCAGAAGTGGACGGCGAGATTGGAGATCCCGGGGGCTAGCCGGGAACTAGTGGAGGCAGTTCGGCCAATCCTTAGGATTTGGGTCGAACGCAAGCACGGTGCGATCACCTATCACCTTGCGCAGATGCTGACCGGACACGGGTGCTTCGGCAAGTATCTGTGCCAGGTGGTGGGAAGGGAGCCGTCGACGGCGTGCCACCACTGTGGAAGGGGGGTTGCAGATACGGCACAGCATACGCGCGAAGAGTGCCCAGCCTGGGCGGAGCCTCGCGCTGCCGTATCAGCAATTGTGGGAAGGGACCTCTCGCTGCCGGCCCTGGTTCAGATCATGGCTGAGAGCGAAGAGGCGTGGAGTGCGGTCGAAACCTTCTGCGCTACCATCATGACGCAGAAGGAAGCGGCGGAACGGGAGCGGGAACAAGACCCAAGCTCTCTTCCGATTCGTCGCACGCGGCACGGCCGGCGGCGCTTGGCTTTCATAGCGCGAATGCCGCCATAACGGGGACCTGTGGGCGATGGATCGGGGGGTCTGTCGCCTGCACAACTAGGTCTCGAGCTGGAAGGCGCCTTTTGTGTTCTGAGGCGCCTTAAGCGGAGAGGGAGGAGGCTTTGAGCCCATCCCCTTGAAGACGGGCCCGACGGGGCGAACCAAACGCTGATGGGGCCGCGGTAAGAGCTATAGCTTTCCCGTGACCCCACCAACGCGAGGGAGCAGGAACACCCAGGTGGTTTTAGTCGGTATGGCGTCTTTAGCTGAGTCCGACATATCCTTTCCGCCCCCCGGCGTGAATGAATCCATAAAGGATTTCCCCTGGTAAAAAAAAAAAAAAAAAAAAAAAGGTTAGGTTAGGTTAGGTTAGGTTAGGTTAGGTTAGGTTAGGTTACCTGCGGATGTCCGCGAGGAAAGCGCAGGCGGCCTCATCGGTAGTCGTCCAGCGGGCGACTGCTGATGAGAACGTCAAGCGCCTGGAGCGGGAGAATGCGGAGCTGCGTGCTCAGATTGCTGACCTATCTGCAAAGGTAGAGAAGCTGACTGAGTGCGTCAGCCAGCAGCAGGCAGGTAGGCAGGCGAGCGCTGGGAGCACAGCCGAAGCGGCGGTGTCACCACCTGTCGCCAGCGGGAAGGAATGGGAGGGGAGGTTCATGGAGCGCATAGGCGCTCTCATGGACCGGAAGTTGGCTGAGGCTCTTAAGCCGAAGCCAACACCACCCCAAAGAGGTGCGGCTCCCACAGTACCGCCAGGCCAGGCAGGGAAAGCGAAGGGGAAGCGCCAACAGCCGCCAACACCAGCGGTGAGCCCACCAGCGGTGCGGCCGCAGCCCACCGCGAACCAAGCGCCGTCGGCTCCAACGACACCCTGGGTTACGGTGGTCAGGGGTGGAAAAGGGAAGAGGAAGAAGGCTCCCAAGGCAACGGGTGAGTTGCCACCGGTAGTGCCGAGCCCCAAAGCTAGCTCCAAGGCGGCGCCCAATGCCGGCCCCAAGGCCGTGCCTAAGCCCGCCCTCAAGGCGACGCCAATGCGGCTGCCTACTACTGCGGCGATCACTGTGACGGTTCCGGAGGGTTCCGACGTCACATACGCTGCGGTAATGGCGGCCGCAAAGGCACGTATTAGGCTGGCGGACGTCGGGGTGGACACGGTTCGCCCCAAGCGAGCGTTGACGGGAGGATTGATTTTGGAGGTGTCGGGCCCGGAATGCGCGCCGAAAGCTGACGCGTTGGCAGCTCGCATGCGCGAAGCCCTCGCGGATCTGGGTGTGCGCATTTTGCGCCCGATGAAGATGGCTGAATTGAGGCTCAAAGACCTCGATGAAGCCGTCACACCTCGGGAGGTAGCGGAGGCGGTCGCCAAGGCCGGGGACTGCTCGGTTGATGACGTCAAAGTGGGCGAAGTCCATCGCTCGCCCACTGCCCTGGGCACGGTGTGGGTGCGTTGCCCACTAGCGGCAGTGCGCAAGCTTGCCGCGGCAAAGCGCGTCATCATCGGGTGGGTCTCGGCTCGGGTGGACTACCTGACCTCAAGGCCGCTGCAGTGCTTCCGGTGTCTGGAGTACGGGCACGTACGCAGCATGTGTCAGAGCACATTGGACCGCACCAACCTGTGCTACGCGTGCGGTGAACCCGATCATCGGGCGAGCCAATGCACGCGTCCGCGCAGGTGTCCACTGTGCTCTGACAAGGGCTGCAAGGCGGACCACAGGATGGGGAGCAAGCAGTGCACCCCTCCTAAGGGTAAGAGGAAGGGCAAAAAGCCCTCTCCTCCAGCCCCGACACCGGGAAGCGGAACGGCCTCAACAGTGGCGGCCATTCCAGCGGGCCATGGCCCGCCCCAGGAGGCCATGGAGGCGTCGTAATGGATCAAACCATTCGAGTCCTCCAGGGCAATTTGAACCACTGCCGAGGTGCGCAGGATCTTTTCTTGCAAACCCTCGCGCAGTGGTCAATTGCCCTTGCCGTAATAGCGGAGCCCTACAGCGTCCCAGACCATCCACGATGGTTCGGGGACGATGTGGGCTCCGTAGCTATTTACTGGAGCGGTGGCGAAGGTGACCCCCCTTGTGCCCTCATTGAAAGGGGACAGGGCTTCGTGGCCACTGAGTGGGGTCGAATAGCCGTTGTAGGCTGCTACATCTCCCCCAACCGTAATCTCGCTGAGTACGAGGCGTTCCTGGACGAGGTGGGACACTGCATCCGCAGATGCCTGCCCCGTCCCATGCTTGTCTTGGGCGACTTCAACGCTCACTCTCGTGCGTGGGGGAGTCCCCAAGATGACCGCAGGGGGGAGACCATGGTTGAATGGGCGGCGGGTCATGACCTCCGACTCTTGAATCGGGGGTCCGTAAGCACATGTGTGCGGTGGCAGGGGGAGTCGATCGTGGATTTATCATGGGCGACTCCTTCTGCCACACACATGGTGTCGGGATGGAGAGTTGCCGAAGAGATGGTCACGCTTTCTGACCATCGCCACATCGTTTTCGATGTGGCTCTTCGCCCTCCCGGCCGTGCGGCCCGCCGCAGTAGCAGCAACCCGCCGCGACGGTGGGCCCTCAAGCGGCTTAATCGAGATTTTCTCGAAGCTGCAGCCATTGTCGCGGCCTGGCCAGAAGGCCATGTTGGAGAGGATCTGCCCGATCCTGAGAGGGAGGCGGCCTGGTTCCGGGCAACGATGACGTCGATCTGTGACTTATCGATGCCCCGAGCCAGGCCAACCAAGCGTAGGTCGGTGTACTGGTGGTCAGAGGAGATAGCGCGGCTGCGGGAGACATGCCTGCGCTCCAGACGCCTGTACACCAGAGCTAGAAGAAGGCGGCGAGCTCCTGCCGAAGTAAGGGATAGAGCCTACGAGGTATACCGAGGCGCTACGACAGCGCTCCAGGCGGCCATCGCGAACGCGAAGGCTCAGTCCTGGAGTGAACTCCTCGAGGGACTGGATAGAGATCCATGGGGGCGCCCGTACAAGATGGTACTAGGTAAGCTGCGCCCATGGGTCCCTTCTTTGACTGAAACTCTGGACCCTGAGCTGGTGGGGAGTGTGGTTGACACACTGTTTCCCAGGGTTCAGGACAGTCCCTCTCCCCCCGGGCTATCGTCGGAACCGACCATCTGGTCCGATGATCTGGGGGTGACCGACGAGGAGTTGGTCCGCGCTGTGAAGCGCCTCAGGGCTCGCAATACAGCACCAGGCCCTGACGGAATACCTGGTCGGGCTTGGGTGCTGGCTCTATCCGCCGGCCTGGGGAACAGGCTGCGGCAGCTGTTCGACAGCTGTTTACGCCGCGGAGTGTTCCCCAAGGGCTGGAAGGAGGCTAAGTTGGTCCTCTTGAAGAAGGACGGCAGGTCCGCAGACTCACCCTCTACGTATCGTCCCATTTGCCTGCTGGACGAGGCCGGCAAGTTGTTCGAAAGAATAATTGCCGCTCGTCTATGCACACACCTGTGGCGGGTAGGCCCCGACTTGTCGGATGACCAGTTTGGTTTCCGGCGTGCTCGTTCGACAGTGGACGCGATTTTTCGTGTCCGTACGCTGTCGAACCAGGCGGTGTCCCGGGGCGGGAAGGCGTTGGCGGTGTCCTTGGACATCGTAAACGCATTCAACTCCCTGCCCTGGAGGGCGATCAGGGAGGCACTCGTGTTTCACGGAGTGCCGCCCTACCTGCAGAGCATAGTCGGAGCCTACTTGCAGCACAGATGTGTGCAGTACGTGGGCAGGGACGGTACCTTGCACGAGAGGGAGGTCAGTTGCGGGGTTCCACAGGGTTCTGTACTGGGCCCGCTTCTGTGGAACCTCGCATACGACGCGGTCTTGCGTGTCGATCTCCCCGAAGGCGTACACGTCGTCTGCTACGCGGACGACACTCTTGTGTTAGCCAACGGGGACTCCTTCGACGGGACCAAGGAGCTCGCCGAGCTTGGGGTGGCTTGTGTCGTGGACAAGGTCCACGAGCTGGGTCTGAGGACAGCGCCGCACAAGACCGAGGCGCTGTGGTTCCACAAGTTCCCTAGGGGAAGGGAACCACCCAGCTTGTCGGTTCGCGTGGGTGACGTTGACATCCAGGTGGGGCGGTACCTGAAGTACCTGGGCCTCACCCTGGATAGTCGCTGGGGTTTCGAGGAGCACTTCAGCCGCTCCGTCCCCCGGATCCAGAAGGTGGTGGGTGCTCTGCACAGACTGCTGCCTAATCTCGGGGGACCTAGGGAGGGAGTTCGCCGCCTCTACGCCGGAGTCGTGCGGTCGATGGCACTCTACGGAGCGCCCGTCTGGTGGGAGCGACTGGCGCTCCGACGCAGCAGGACTATGTTTCATAGCCTGCAGCGTATTGTCGCCATCCGGATCGCACGAGGATATCGGACGATATCCTTCGAGGTGGCAACTCTCCTGGCGCGGTTCCCGCCCTTCGACATCTTGGCGGAGATGGACGCGCGTGTGTACGTGCGCCTCCGCCATGATGACGGGAGCGGAGTTGCGCCTGCTGAAGTGCGGGTGCAAGAGCGCCGACGTGCGCTCGGGATGTGGCGCGAGCGGCTCGAGGAGCCGTGGAACATGCGCCAACGCGCCGTCGGCGCGATTGTGCCGAGCTTCGAAACTTGGCTGGGGAGGGAAACGGGTAACGTCACCTATAGACTTACTCAGGTACTCACCGGGCACGGGTGCTTCGGTGAGTACCTGAATAGGATCGGACGCGAACCGACACCGCAGTGCCACCACTGTGGGAGGGATCGGGACTCCGCCCAGCACACGCTTGAGGAATGCTCGGCGTGGTGCGAGGAGCGGCGGACCCTGATCGCCAGGATCGGGCAGGACCTCTCTCTACCAGGCGTAGTAGAGACTATGCTGGTAGATGAGACGGCGTGGAAGGCAGTGGCCTCTTTCTGTGAGACCGTTATGGTTCGGAAAGAGGCCGCCGAGCGAGATCGCGAGAGGGCTGATCCCGCTCGGAGAAGGAGGCGACGGCGAGGCGGCAGTGGGCGCCCCGCTGCGCCTGCCCCATAAGGGGCTTTGCGTGGTATCCCCTGCCAAACAGGGGACCTTTCGGGTTCGTGGGTGGTCGGAGTGTGGGCTTCGACTGTCCGTTAAACGGGCCCCGGGAGGGCGGCGGCACATTGTGGCAATGTGCCGCTGTGAACACCGTGGTGTTCGGGGGTGGCTAGATAGCCTCCCCCTGGATGTGCGAAGGCACAGCGCGAGGGGGGCACCGGTGCGTTCCTTTTGGAGATCCCGGAGCCCTCCGACATGCGTCGAAGATGGCCACCGGGGGGATTTTAGTGAGTCCACGAGTCCGTGAACCTCACATAACCCTACTGTACCCTCCATGCAGTAGGGTATCTGGTTGCAGATTTTGCCCCTCGTCAACAAAAAAAAAAAAAAAAAAAAAAAGGTTAGGTTAGGTTAGGTTTTTTTTTTTTTTTTTTTTTTTCCTGTCCGGGCGCAGAGGCCCGGCCCGCGAGCTAGCCTACATGCTGTCTCCTCCAATGTGGATTTGGAGTCTTTCTTACTGAATGATTGTACACGGGGTGAGTATCTTTATTTCTTAACCTAGCATGGATATTTGATCTTTATTTCTTATTATCTATTTTGCTTATTATTATTATTTTATACATTTTAATATCTTATCACTATTGTCCAAACTATTGATATAGGTTAACTTAATTTACATTTCACTATTTTATAATGTTCCTATATATACTTTATTATACATATTCAGCATTATTATATCCGTTTTCTTATTTGACTTCTTAGATATTATACCTAAATTTACACAGCACTTTAATATAAACATTTCTCCTGAACTTATAATTATCGGTTATTTTGACATGAACTTGACACTATTACACTCATATAGATTATTTTTATTTACATTTCCTTATTTTTATAATGTTCCTATATATACTCATTATATATAAAACAACATATTTATTATCTATTCTTATTTCTACATATAACTTTTTTACCTATATTAATACAATAATCTATAAACACATTTCTACTTTCATTATCCCTAATTATCAAATATATATTTTCCTTTCTTAAGGCAATGTTTAGATTTTGCTCAAGCTCATATCTCAGCAAGCCATAGATGGGACATTCCAACAGGACGTGTTCAACCGTCTCTGCTTTATCCGGCTCACATGGGCACGATGGGTCCTCCTTACACTTGAACCGGTTCAAGTATTCTGAGAACCCACCGTGCCCCGTTAAAACCTGGGTCAATACATTTGAAATTTCCATCTTCCTAATTATTTGATGGGCCTCAATTGCGTCAGGAAAGAAAAGCTTAGTCACGGCCGCTTTGTCCTCTGATTTATATCTCCGGTTCCATACGTCAAGCGAATCCTTACGGATTTGTCGCTTGACGTATGAGACCGGACACGCATCATAGTCAGGCTTTTTCTTTAACTTCAGTGCGGCATCTTTGGCTAGCTCGTCGGCTCTTTCATTACCGTTCATCCCAGCGCACAGTGAATTACCTAGAACTAGCCAGCTGGACAAAAGTCGATTCCTAGAATCGATTAAATCATAATCCTGTCTCATTAACCACACCTCAAAACTCAGAATTCCAGGTATAACACGTGCCTTACCCTTTGTAGCACACCGCCATAGTACTGGAAAGTGAGGTAATAAGGAAAATGCATTTATGCAAATAAATCAGTTGATAGTTTGCAGTGCTTACGACAACATCTTATGACCACTTGTGCTATTTATATTATTGTGAGTGTTATGGATTTTCTACTTGAAGGTATGTACTTTAAATTTCTTCATAAATTGGGATCATTTAACTTGTTGACGTTGATGTTTATAGGCTTTATAGAAATGGACATTTATATCATATATCCAGGCCGTTATTTACGTATGTAATAGCCACAATATTTAACTTTAAAATGATATATAGTTTTGCCACCCCAACTCACCCCATTTTTTTTAATTATTTTTTTCAGAAGTTGTGATTTCGATTTCAAAAATCGATTTCTTTGAAGAATGGCGTAAACACAAGAAAGAGGACCGTAATTCAAAGCTCACAGAGTTTGTATTGAACAAAATCAACTGTTCAGATGTCACTCTTGATTCAAAGAAGAATATTTGTACGAAAATTTCAAGTATTTCTTCAAAATTTGCTGAAAAGTGGTCCGCATCGAAAAATACCCTCAATAGGTTTTTGAATAACAATAAGGATTGGTTAGAGGGTAATGAAATACAATTTGAAGTTCAAGTACATCGCCCGTCTGCGTCTTCGTCATCTGGACCAAGTCGGACTACAGGCAGACCCAGAAAAGAATTTGACGAATCGTCATTCAAAACCAAAAAACGGAGGGTTGAAGATTTAGTGCAATCGCGAAGTGCTAGTGAGTTAACCATAGCCGCTGAAGTAGCCAATCGAGTATCTGGTCGAAGAAATGTAGCTAGTTCAATTCATAAAATATCTGACAACTCTCCAAAAGCTAAAACAACCAATGTTGCGTGTGGTGGTCGTCAATTGAGCAGTGATGAAGCTTTAGCTCATTATGTTGATGCTAAGTGTACCAGCCATAGTTACAAACAGACGCGTAAGGTGTCATTGAAGGCGGGACATCAGATATTTCCATCTTATCATAGTGTAGTTAAGTCTAAAAAAATGTGTTATCCTTTAGATGAGTATATTTCTGTGACGGAAACGCGCGCTGAAATTAATCTACAAGGCATTTTAAACAAAACTGCTGATCGTTTAATTGAAGCGCAAAGTGATGTTATAAGAAATGTTGTGTCTTCTAATTCATCCCTTACATTAATTAGCAAATGGGGCTGTGACGGCAGTTCAGGCCACAGTACCTATAAGCAAAGGTTCGAAGATGCTAATGCTACTGATGAATTCCTGTTCATGTTTTCATTAGTTCCTTTGAAATTATGTGACGGCCAACATATTATATGGCAAAATCCACGGCCTTCGTCAACTCTCTATTGCCGACCAATCAAATTTATTTTTTCAAAGGAAACTAATGAATTCACCAAAGCCGAAACCAACAAAGTCTTGGAAGAAATATCTCAGCTTCTTCCAACTATTTGTAATGTTGAAGAATATGAAATTACTATAAAACATGACCTCTTACTGACTATGACAGACGGAAAAGTATGTAACGCTTTGACTGACACACGCTCCCCTCAAAAATGTTATATATGTGGTGCTACCCCGACAATGATGAATGGTGATTTAAAAGACGTAGTCGTTAATAAAGAACATTACGGTTTTGGTTTGTCTACTTTACATGCATGGATACGTTGTTTTGAGTGTTTACTACATATTAGTTATCGTTTGGATATAAAAAAGTGGCAAGCTAGGGGCGCTGACGATACAATTAGTGTAAAGTTACGTTCAGAGAAAATTAAGTTAGATTTTAAAACTCAGATGGGGCTTATTGTAGACAAACCAAAACCGGGTTATGGTAACACAAATGATGGTAACACTGCACGTAGGTTTTTTATGAATCCGGAACTAAGCGGTGAGATTACAGGATTGGATGTTAATTTAATTAAAAAAATGTGTATATTACTTCGAACATTATCTTCTGGGTATGATATTAATTGCATAGAATTTGAAAAAGTTTGCTCTGAGACTCGATCTCTTTACCTTAGTCTGTATCCGTGGTATAATATGCCTGTTACTGTGCATAAAATCTTATTACACAGTACAGAAGTCATCCAAAGCTGTATTGTTCCAATCGGACAGCTATCGGAGGAGGCTCAAGAAGCCCGTAACAAAGACTGTCGTAGATTCCGAGAGCATCATAGCAGAAAACAGTCACGTATTGCCACGAATACAGATTTATTATATATGCTGCTGATAACATCTGATCCTGTAATCAACTCGCTTAGGGAAATTCCTAAGAAAAGACCTGAAAAATTGCCCGCAGAAGTGCTAAGCTTGATAGTTCCGCCTTCCATACCTACTACACATCAAGTACCACGTGAAGTTACTTTATGTGAGGAGAACGATTATGTGGTACCTGATTCGTCTAACTGTGACAGCGATGATGAATCATCTGACGATTTCTATTTGTAATTTATTATAATAGTAGATATTATTATAGTTAAGTAATTTAAAGTGGGTGTAGTAATACACCTCTGCCACCCCTTCGGGGAATAAGGCGTGATGATATGTTATGTTATGTTAAGTAATTTAAGTTAAGTTTTTTAAATTGTGTAGATATATAATTTAAATTATTTCGTTAATATGTATTCTTCTAGACTTCTATTTTCAATAAATTTTTATTTCGTACTAAGTTTTTTTATTTTACCACATAACGCAAAAAAAATGATTCAGTATATGTTATTATGGCTGTAGCGATCATGTGAATCCATAAAATAATTTTGTCCAGCTACCATGTTCTAGACGATTCACTGTGCAGCGTGCGCTTTGATCCAAAATAAAGATGTATCTTTATTTTGGAGTTTAATGGTTTCCAGGTTCTGTCTGGCTTCTGTTGCTAAGGGATGAACGGAGCCATGATTCGTCACCGTCTCCAAAGCCGCCCGCGAGTCACTGTAAATACCATAACTGGTTTCGTGGCGCTTTAGAATCTCCCGCGTGGCTCGACATATGGCGTATAGTTCCGCCTGATAGACCGTGCAGTGAGATGGCAGCTTCAGTTTGAGGGATTTGATCTCCGCTTTGCCATTCCATAAGGATAGCGCCGCGCCGACCTTATCCTCAATCCTGCTGCCATCCGTGAAGATTCGGACTGCCTGTTTGTTATGTTTTTCAACATGCTGTGGGTCTATCAGGTTTATGAACTCTAAGCTCATATGCCTTGCCGGATGCGGGCGCAGACTAAACGCCACTCTGCTCTCTACCTCCCTGTCCCCCAAAAATGGCTGAGGAACTCCGCGCCTGGCTTCGTACAAGGCTGCCGCCTCACGGATTCTGATGTCCAGCGGCAGAATCCCAGCCAGTATTAGAGCCGAATTTAGGGAGACAGTTCGGTAGGACTTTGTGAGCTTCTGGGCAAAAACCCTTTGGACCGCGTTTAATTGCCGTTGCACCTTTAGCTTTCCCGTCGCATTTGCCCACGCGCTGGCCGCATATGTCATGACCGGCTCCACTGCTGCCTTGTAGATGATCCGGATCACTTCCGGGTGCAGACCCCAACTGACCCTGGCGGCTCTCGACAACTGCTTGTAGAAGTTCAACGCTCTGACGCAGGTGTTCGCGGTATGTTTGTTGAATGTTAGCTTATTGTCGATTGTGAGTCCCAGGATCTTAACGTCTTCTGACATGGCAATGTCGACCCCTCCCATGCTCAGCAGTGGCGTATCGAATTTAAGTTTGCGTGTAATAGTCATAGCGCAGGTTTTATGTGGCGCAAATTTGAGCTTGTTTTCGATACCCCACCCCTGAACATAGGCGAGAGCGGCATTGGCTTGTCTCTGCACCTCCAGTGCCGTGTGACTATCAAACAGTAGGACCACGTCATCCGCGAATGCCTGCACGTGGACACCCCGTCGCTGAAGTCCCTTGAGAAGAGGGTCGAGAAGAAGGTTCCATAGCAGTGGTCCGCCAATGGAACCCTGGACGCAACCCTTGTTTGTGTGCTTAATATATTCGTGCGCGGCGTATCTAACCCTTACCGTTCTATCATCCAGGTAGCTATCTATGACCCTTCTCAAATTTACAGGGCAACCCGCCTCCGCCAGTCTCACTCTGATGGCCGGCCACCATGCGCTATCGAAGGCTCCCTCTATGTCCAGTGATACCATGACTATCAGTTTCTTATGGTCAAGTTTGCTATGGATGTGTTTCATCAGGTCATAGAGGGAGTCCTCGGTACTTTTTTGCGGCATGAACCCGTACTGACAGGCGCTCATTTTTGGTACTAAGTGCCATTTGAGCCGTCCCATCACCATCTTCTCAACCACTTTACCCATGACCGGTAGCAGTCCTATGGGCCTGTACGATTTCGGATTGGTGTAATCGTCTTTACCCGGCTTCCTTAGGACTACCACCGTAGCTTCTTTCCACATTGTGGGAAAGTGGCCGAGGTGCAGACACTTGTTTGAAAGCGCGAGAAACAACTCAGGATCGTGGGATATCACCTTGCTACAAATATCTGCAGTTAAACCGTCTGCCCCCGGAGCCTTCTTTGGGTTGAACGTCTTCACAGTGAATCTTAGCTCTTCGATAGTAAACGGAGGGTCATGTTCTTCATCATGCATCCAACCGTTTACTTTTTCAGCTTCCTCTCTAGTTCGACTGTGAATTTCGTTATCATCCCTCTTCAGGTCTTCGGGGTAGAACGTCTCCGCTAAGAGCCTAGCTGATTCTTCCCCGCTCAGAGCCCTTCCGCCACTCACCAGAGGCAAGTCCTCCTGACGTTTCTTGGTCCTACCAATCACCCTGTAAATTCCGTGCCATACTCCTTCTCTTTCTTGTTTTTCACAGAACCCCTTCCAACTGTCAATCTGTGCCTTCTTGGCTTCACTCTCATATTTTTGTTTTGCTTGCAGGTACTCATCGACAACCTTCGCTCTTCGGATTGACGCTGCGCATCTGATTCTACGCCTCCTGGTGACGACTTCTCTCCTCAGCTTCGCCAGTTCTTCGGACCACCACGGCAAGGTAAGTTTTTCTTCCATTTTCTTTTTAGGTATTGTTTGTGTGCATGTGTTTATTATTATATTTGTATATTTTCCTATTGTTTGCTCTAGTTCCTTTTTATTATTAATATTATTTATTTCTGTTTTATTAATTTATTCTCCAATAACAATTGAGCCAGTTTCTCATGGAATTGGCTCCAATTTGCCTTTTTTGTGTTGTATATTCTAGTAGTCCTTTTTATGTTTATTCCTTTTGCCTTCTCTAGTCTGATTTTAAAAGTTATGCCGTTGTGGTCCGAGCTCATCAGATCATCTTCCACTTTCCAGTCCTCCACCAGGTTAAGCATATCCTCAGAGCAGGCAGTCACATCCACGTGGCTAGCGTACTCTTTATTTCCCCTTATTGTATAAAATGTCGGAGTATCGCCTTCGTTGAGCACCTGCAAGCTCATTTCTTCTAGTGCTCCGGCCATTTCTACCCCTCTTTTGTCTACTTTCTTGCTACCCCACCATGTGCTCTTTGCGTTGGTATCGCCTCCCATTATTGTTTTTCTAAGTCCAAGCTCTTCCTTTATCTTTTTGAGCTGCTCCAAGTATGGCTCTATGGGCTGGTCTGGCTCAAAGTAAAAAGAGACAGCAACGATCTCCCAGGCACTAGTTCGGATTTTCACCACAACGATGTTGTTAGTGGTGAGTTTCGGGTACTGTTCTACGTCAATATCGCTGTCGAAGACGGCTATTGCCGCTTTAACGTTCCCTTCTCCTTGTTTAGTGCTCTGGTAGATCCTTGCTCCTCTGTAGCTCTTCATACTTTTAGCCCCGCCCACATACGGCTCCTGGAGCAGCGCAAAAGCCACTTTCCTTTTGCTAGCCTTCATCATGAGCTCGTGTGTGGCTAACTCTTTTCTCTGCAGGTTTGCTTGGACTGCTAGGTAGGACCTTCTATTGGTTTGGGTGCTGTTGTTAATTCCCACCATGGAGCCCTCAGCAATACGCTATCGTGGCACGGGCCACGATAGCTATATATATATATATAGGTTAGGTTAGGTTAGGTTAGGTTAGGTTAGGTTAGGTTAGGTTAGGTTAGGTTAGGTTAGGTTAGGTTAGGTTAGGTTAGGTTAGGTTAGGTTAGGTTAGGTTAGGTTAGGTTAGGTTAGGTTAGGTTAGGTTAGGTTAGGTTAGGTTAGGTTAGGTTAGGTTAGGTTAGGTTAGGTTGACGAGTTTTGGAGGTCTGACCCGGTGTATTAACTGCCTTAGCGATCAGCCTATGTGAGCTACAGCGAAGTTCAATACATCGTAGGTTGCGGATTCACGAGGCGCACACGGCTGTGAAAACGCTGTGTCGCTGAGTGTTTTGCGGACTGAGCTATCGCCAAAAAAAGCGGAAAATTAAAAGTTGGGATTTTTCGATTGAAAAACGGTTTGTTTACCTTTTTCAATCGAAAAAAAGTCGGCTTTGCGGCTATCGTCCAACGCTCTGTTTGGAGTTGGGTCATAGCGCAAATAGTCTATTTTCGTGTAGGCTAGGTCTGGTTGCTTTTCTCCTTAGGGTTTGGAAGTAATCGGATTTTTAGTAATTTTGTAAAAAATTATACAAAAATTTTTACGCAGAAAAATCGGCAAAGTTGGAGGTCGATAAACAGGGTCGGGGTTTAACCCTACGGTCTCAGTAGGGGTGCTAGGGGATAGAAGACTTCATCCCCTATTAGTTGGTATTTTTGGCACCCGGCTACGTTAACGGGAAGTCAGCCAAAAAAACTTTTCAAAAAGTGTCCTGAGGGACCGGATTGCTATTCGGTTTTTTAGGCGCTTTTTGAAATTTGTATGGGACTTCTCCAAGCCGACTCCCCCTTGACCGTTTTTTCTGCCAAACTCTGTTTGGCGTGATAACTTCGGCTGGGGTGGTCGGATTTGGCCCAAATTTGGCAGAGACGTTGGCGGGGCCACAATGGCCACATCTGAAGAGGAGGGGGGTTCCCACCGCAAGTGGGACGAAAGAACTTTGGATTCTTCCTCTGAATCCGAGGAAGAATTCTCAGAGGCCATTGGAATGACTTCTCAGCCCCAGAAGAGGGGGCATGTCGACCAGGCGGATGACGCAAGGCCCGATAATGGGCCTAAGGTTGGAACAGCCCGGAGGGGCAAGCCCAAGGGGGCCTACGCGGGGATGGCGTCGGCAAGAGGTAAGCTCCGAGGTTCGGAGAATTACCTCAGCTCCGACACAGATGTCGCCGCCGGTTCTCCTTGTATAGGAAGGACTTCCCGGAGCTCCGCTCCAAGGGAACAATGGGGAGAGGGAGTGGGGGAACTACCTCCCCACCACGAAAGATGTTGACGCCCCCGTCGGAGGTTCTCCTCTCTGACCCGGTGGAGGCTGCCAAACAAGCGGCAGTTGAAATAATGGAGGGGGCCCGCAAGTCGGGCAACTTGAAGGGTGAGGTGTGGGGCACCATGAACCGGGCCTGCCGCACCATACTAAGTGCCATGGAGGAACTTGACGCCTCCAGGTCAGAGAGCGAGGAGATCCGCATCCTGAAGGCGGACAACAAGAGAATGCGGGAACAACTCGCTCTCTGCACAGCGGAACTCAAGGCCCTGAGAGTTACATTCTCAGAGCGCCAGGCCCCGGCCCCGCAGCCGGCGCGTGAGACCCCGGCCCCTAGGGCCCCCCCGCCGACACAATCCGCCGCTGCGGATTTGGCGGAACTGCTGGACAGCATGAAGCGCGACTTGACGGTCTCCCTCGGTAACATGCTGAATGCAAGGATCGAGGAGATTGCCAGTCGCCTTCCACCCGCACCAATAATCCGCCCTCCGCTAGCGGCGGATAAAAAGAAGAAGGCCCCACCGGCCTCAACGAGAGAAGTTGCCTCCGAGCCCGAGAGCAGGGCCAGGCTCGGGGATGGCAGGCCGAAAAGGGCCGCGAAAAAAGCGGCCCTGGCGGCCCAGGAAACCACCGCTCCGGCAGCCAAGACTGCCCCGGCAGCCAAGCCTGCCCCAGCAGCCAGGCCTGCCCCGGCAAGCAAGCCTGCCCCAGCAGTGGAGACTGCACCTGTGCCCCCGGGCGAGACATGGGCACAGGTAGCAAGCAAAAAGAAGAGGAAGGGAAAGGGAAAGGCTACGGCCACTCCGCCACCCCCCCCGCCGCCCAAGAAGAAAGCGGCACCAAAGAAGAAGGGTAAGGGTCTGGAAGTCCCCAAGACGGCAGCGGTGGTAATCACCATGCGGAAGGGCGTTACCACCGACACCACGCTGCAGGCTGTCATGGCCAAGGCCATTAATGGAATAAGCTTGGAGGAGATAGGCCTGCAGCATGTCAGGGTCAAGAACTCGGTGACGGGGGGCCGAGTCATTGAGGTCCCTGGAGCAGATAGCGGAAGGGCGGCGGACAGCCTCGCAGCAAAGCTGCAGGTCCTCGTGGGCGACGTTGCCCATATAAGCCGCCCTGAAAAGATGGCCGCTATCGAGGTCGCCGGCCTAGACGAGTCGGCGACAAGGGAGACCCTGGCGGCTGCCGTCGCCAAGGCAGGGGGATGCGCCGTGGCACTCATAAAGGTGGGGGGCATCCGCCCTACATATTATGATGGCAGTGGGGTGGCCCTCGTGCAATGCCCGGTGGGGACTGCAAAAGCCCTCCTCAAGTGTGGTCAGATCCTGGTAGGCTGGTCGTCTGCTAGGGTCAACTCCGTCGGACCAGCACCCATGCGGTGCTACAAATGTATGGGTGTCGGCCACGCGCGTGAGCTGTGCCCCTCAAAGGTGGACCGGGGCCAGATGTGTTACCGGTGCGGCGCAGAGGGGCACAAAGCAGCCGAATGCTGGGAGGAGAAGATATGGTGCGCAGTATGCCACCATGCAGGCCTCCCAGCCGACCACGTTATGAGGGGACCAAAATGCTCCCCACCGGAGACAAAGGGAAGAGAGGCGAGGCCAAGACCCTCCCGCCCCACCCGACCCCCTCCAGCCGAAACAGCCGCCAGCCGGCACCAAGAGGACAACCGTATGGACATTTAAATGCCAGCACACCAGCATCTAGATGTCCTGCAGGTAAACGCCAACCACTCCGCCAGAGCTCAGGATCTGCTCATGCAGGCCATGGCGGAGTGGGCAATTGGCGTTACGGTTGTAGCGGAGCCATACTTCGTCCCCCCACAATCTTATTGGGTAGGGGATACCGACGGAGTAGTGGCGATCGTAGTGCCGGCGATGGGGGACCTCCCCCCCTTATCAAGGATCGAGGGTGGCCCGGGATTCGTGGCGGCCAGATGGGGGAACGACACGGTGCTGGTGGCCGTGTACTTCTCCCCCAATAGGCCGCTGCGGGAGTTTGACACGTTCCTGGGGATCCTAGGGGGGGTGGTCCGGAGGGCTGCCCCGAGGCAGGTTATGGTCCTGGGGGACCTCAACGCCAAAAGTTCGGCATGGGGTTCCCCCATTACGGACCATAGGGGTATGGCTCTTGGGGATTGGGTGACGGCAACGGGACTCGTGGTCCTAAACCGGGGCACCGCGAATACCTGCGTGCGGCGGCAAGGGGGGTCAATCGTGGACGTCACGTTCGCGACCCCTGCCATAGCTGCACGCGTCACGGATTGGCGCGTCCTGGAGGATGTGGAGACCCTCTGAGATCACCTGTACATCAGGATGAGGGTCTTCACAGCGGGGGTTCCACCGTCGCCTATCACGGGCAGAGCCAGGAGGGGGCGAAGGTTCCCAAAGTGGTCCCTGGTCCATTTGGACAGGGACAAGGCGAACGAGGCGGCCATGGTGGAGGCGTGGTGTACTGCCCCACCCGTCACCCTCGGAGCTGAGGAAAGGGCGGCACAGTTCCGAGTCGCACTACAGACGGTGTGCGACGCGGCTATGCCTCGGGTCGGTCGCCTGTTCGCCCGCAAGAGAGTATACTGGTGGTCCGCTGAAATTGCGGCCCTGCGGTCCACCAGTAACAGTGCCCGCCGCGCCTACCAACACTGTAGGCGCAGGCGGCACAGTGCGGAAGAGGAGGAAGGGCTCCACAGGGCCCTCAAAGAGGCTAAGGGGGCCCTCCAGGTTGCGATCGCCAAGGCCAAGGACGAAGCTCACGAGTCGTTCTTGGCCACCCTGGACAGGGACCCATGGGGGCGGCCGTACAAGGTGGTGCGTAACAAAATGCGCACCGCTCCCCCCATGGACTCCTTGGAGCCCGAACTCCTCCAGAGGGTAGTCGAGGGGCTGTTTCCGCCACCTCCCTCGATCTCTCCCCCGTCGATGGTCGACCCCAGAATGGAGTCGGAGGCCGAGCTCGTCGTTGCACCAATAAGTGACGACGAGTTCGAGCGTGTGACAGACCGACTCCGGGGCTGCAAAAAAGCCCCGGGCCCGGACGGCGTTCCCGGTCGCGTCCTCGCAGTCGCCCTGGAACACCTGGGGGACCGACTCAGGCACGTCATGGATGACTGCCTGAGAGAGGGAAGGTTCCCGAGGGTGTGGAAGGAGGGGCGACTATGCCTCCTCCGTAAAGAGGGTCGGCCACAGGATTGCCCGTCCGCCTATCGCCCCATAGTGCTGCTAGATGAGGCCGGAAAAGCGTTTGAACGCATCCTGGCCTCCCGGATCCTGCAGCACCTGGAGACCGCCGGCCCGAACGTCTCTGATAGACAATTCGGGTTCCGGGAAGGGCGGTCCACGCTCGACGCGCTGAAGTCACTGAAGGACTTTTGTGACTACGCGTCGAGCAGGGGGGAGGGTGTCATCGCGGTGTCACTAGACATCGCAAACGCATTTGGCACCCTCCCCTATGGGGTGATCAGTGAGGCACTTCGATACCATGAGGTGCCTCACTATCTAAGGCGAATTGTTGAGCACTACCTAACCGAGAGGGTAGTGCTCTGGGAAAACAAGGACGGGCAACAGGGGGAGAGACAGATGGCCTGCGGCGTGCCCCAGGGTTCCGTGCTCGGTCCACTTTTATGGAACCTAGGGTACGACTGGGCAATCCGGGGGGAGCTGCTTCCGCGCACACTCGTCGTCTGCTACGCGGACGACACAATGGTGGCTGTGCGCGGGAGCGACAAGCGGGAAACCTCCCGGAGGGCGGAAGTGGCGGCCGAGCTGGCGATTGAACGGATCACCAGGCTCGGCCTAAAGGTGAGCCTCCCGAAGACTGAGGCTATAGTCTTCGGGGGGCGCGGGTGGAATCTGCCCGCGAATGCGGCGCTCACCCTGGAGGGTGGAGCGGTCCAAATAAAGCCCCACATTAAATATCTGGGGCTCATATTGGACCGTAAGTGGGATTTCGGGGAGCATTTCTCGAGGTTAGCTCCCCGAATCGTGGGCGCCGCATCGGCGCTGGGCAGACTTCTGCCCAATATAGGAGGGCCGGGCTCCTTGTGCCGCCGGCTATATGCCGGCGTGACAAGGAGCATGGCCCTCTATGGGGCCCCAATATGGGCGGACAAGCTGTCCGCCCGAAATAGGGCCCTGCTGCGGAGGCCACAACGGGTCGTGGCCCTCAGGATGGTGAGGGCCTATATGACGGTGGCCCATGCAGCGGCCTGCCTCCTCGCGTGCACCCCCCCGTGGGAGCTAGACGCAGAGGTGCACGCAGAGACCTACCAACGTAGGTCCAGGGTCCGGACAACAGGTGAACGCCCGGACCCCGAGGAGGTGGCAGCCTCCCGTCGCGCGACGGAGCGCCGACTGCGGGACCGATGGAAGGCCCAACTGGAGGTCGCCCCTTATGGTCTCCGTACCATAGAGGCGATCCTCCCAACGGCCGACCTTTGGCTGAAGAGGGCAGTCGGCGCGACGTCGTACCGGCTCGTGCAGGTACTGACCGGGCATGGGTGCTTCGGTCACTACCTGCACAGAATCGGAAGAGAGCCGGCCCCGCTGTGCCATGAGTGCGGAAGTCCCGACGACACCGCGCAGCACACCCTTGAGGTGTGCAGTCGTTGGGACGCGGAGCGTGGCCTCATGGCACGCACCATTCAGCGGGTGGACCTCTCGCTCCAAAGCATTGTTGAAGCAATGCTGAGCAACGAGAGGTCCTGGGAGGCGGTGGTCTCCTTCTGCGAAACAGTCATTTCGCAAAAGGAGACCGCGGAGCGGGAGCGCGAGGAAGATCCTCTCGCGCATCCCCTCCGGCGCAGACGGCTTGGGTTGAGAAGGCGGCGTTTCGCCGCCAGACTCAACCCATAGTGGCTGCAGGTGGAGGATGGGAGTCCTCTGCCCGCGATGATCAGCCACTGAGCGGTCTGGGAGAGGGCCAAGCGTGCTCGCCCTTCTCCCCTTCGGCGCGGGAAGCCCCGGCAACGGCTGGGGTGCCACCGGTGGACATCGTGGACTATGCCTTCGCGGGTTCCACGGTGTCCAACAAAACCGGCGAGAGGGCACGTCCGGGTGGTTTTTAGTGGGTAGCACTCCCTACCTCTCCTCACTCTGAGGAGGGAGAGGCGATGTGTAGTCCCACATAACCCTCCGACACTCCCATGTTCGGAGGGTATGCGTAACGCATTTTCCACCTGGTCAACAAAAAAAAAAAAAAAAAAAAAAAAAAGGTTAGGTTAGGTTAGGTTAGGTTAGGTTAGGTTAGGTTAGGTTAGGTTTTTTTTTTTTTTTTTTTTTTTTTTTTTTTTTTTTTTTTCCTGTCCGGGCGCAGAGGCCCGGCCCGCGAGCTAGCCTACATGCTGTCTCCTCCAATGTGGATTTGGAGTCTTTCTTACTGAATGATTGTACACGGGGTGAGTATCTTTATTTCTTAACCTAGCATGGATATTTGATCTTTATTTCTTATTATCTATTTTGCTTATTATTATTATTTTATACATTTTAATATCTTATCACTATTGTCCAAACTATTGATATAGGTTAACTTAATTTACATTTCACTATTTTATAATGTTCCTATATATACTTTATTATACATATTCAGCATTATTATATCCGTTTTCTTATTTGACTTCTTAGATATTATACCTAAATTTACACAGCACTTTAATATAAACATTTCTCCTGAACTTATAATTATCGATTATTTTGACATGAACTTGACACTATTACACTCATATAGATTATTTTTATTTACATTTCCTTATTTTTATAATGTTCCTATATATACTCATTATATATAAAACAACATATTTATTATCTATTCTTATTTCTACATATAACTTTTTTACCTATATTAATACAATAATCTATAAACACATTTCTACTTTCTTTATCCCTAATTATCAAATATATATTTTCCTTTCTTAAGGCAATGTTTAGATTTTGCTCAAGCTCATATCTCAGCAAGCCATAGATGGGACATTCCAACAGGACGTGTTCAACCGTCTCTGCTTTATCCAGCTCACATGGGCACGACGGGTCCTCCTTACACTTGAACCGGTTCAAGTATTCTGAGAACCCACCGTGCCCCGTTAAAACCTGGGTCAATACATTTGAAATTTCCATCTTCCTAATTATTTGATGGGCCTCAATTGCGTCAGGAAAGAAAAGCTTAGTCACGGCCGCTTTGTCCTCTGATTTATATCTCCGGTTCCATACGTCAAGCGAATCCTTACGGATTTGTCGCTTGACGTATGAGACCGGACACGCATCATAGTCAGGCTTTTTCTTTAACTTCAGTGCGGCATCTTTGGCTAGCTCGTCGGCTCTTTCATTACCGTTCATCCCAGCGTGCGCTTTGATCCAAAATAAAGATGTATCTTTATTTTGGAGTTTAATGGTTTCCAGGTTCTGTCTGGCTTCTGTTGCTAAGGGATGAACGGAGCCATGATTCGTCACCGTCTCCAAAGCCACCCGCGAGTCACTGTAAATACCATAACTGGTTTCGTGGCGCTTTAGAATCTCCCGCGTGGCTCGACATATGGCGTATAGTTCCGCCTGATAGACCGTGCAGTGAGATGGCAGCTTCAGTTTGAGGGATTTGATCTCCGCTTCGCCATTCCATAAGGATAGCGCCGCGCCGACCTTATCCTCAATCCTGCTGCCATCCGTGAAGATTCGGACTGCCTGTTTGTTATGTTTTTCAACATGCTGTGGGTCTATCAGGTTTATGAACTCTAAGCTCATATGCCTTGCCGGATGTGGGCGCAGACTAAACGCCACTCTGCTCTCTACCTCCCTGTCCCCCAAAAATGGCTGAGGAACTCCGCGCCTGGCTTCGTACAAGGCTGCCGCCTCACGGATTCTGATGTCCAGCGGCAGAATCCCAGCCAGTATTAGAGCCGAATTTAGGGAGACAGTTCGGTAGGACTTTGTGAGCTTCTGGGCAAAAACCCTTTGGACCGCGTTTAATTGCCGTTGCACCCTTAGCTTTCCCGTCGCATTTGCCCACGCGCTGGCCGCATATGTCATGACCGGCTCCACTGCTGCCTTGTAGATGATCCGGATCACTTCCGGGTGCAGACCCCAACTGACCCTGGCGGCTCTCGACAACTGCTTGTAGAAGTTCAACGCTCTGACGCAGGTGTTCGCGGTATGTTTGTTGAATGTTAGCTTATTGTCGATTGTGAGTCCCAGGATCTTAACGTCTTCTGACATGGCAATGTCGACCCCTCCCATGCTCAGCAGTGGCGTATCGAATTTAAGTTTGCGTGTAATAGTCATAGCGCAGGTTTTATGTGGCGCAAATTTGAGCTTGTTTTCGATACCCCACCCCTGAACATAGGCGAGAGCGGCATTGGCTTGTCTCTGCACCTCCAGTGCCGTGTGACCATCAAACAGTAGGACCACGTCATCCGCGAATGCCTGCACGTGGACACCCCGTCGCTGAAGTCCCTTGAGAAGAGGGTCGAGAAGAAGGTTCCATAGCAGTGGTCCGCCAATGGAACCCTGGACGCAACCCTTGTTTGTGTGCTTAATATATTCGTGCGCGGCGTATCTAACCCTTACCGTTCTACCATCCAGGTAGCTATCTATGACCCTTCTCAAATTTACAGGGCAACCCGCCTCCGCCAGTCTCACTCTGATGGCCGGCCACCATGCGCTATCGAAGGCTCCCTCTATGTCCAGTGATACCATGACTATCAGTTTCTTATGGTCAAGTTTGCTATGGATGTGTTTCATCAGGTCATAGAGGGAGTCCTCGGTACTTTTTTGCGGCATGAACCCGTACTGACAGGCGCTCATTTTTGGTACTAAGTGCCATTTGAGCCGTCCCATCACCATCTTCTCAACCACTTTACCCATGACCGGTAGCAGTCCTATGGGCCTGTACGATTTCGGATTGGTGTAATCGTCTTTACCCGGCTTCCTTAGGACTACCACCGTAGCTTCTTTCCACATTGTGGGAAAGTGGCCGAGGTGCAGACACTTGTTTGAAAGCGCGAGAAACAACTCAGGATCGTGGGATATCACCTTGCTACAAATATCTGCAGTTAAACCGTCTGCCCCCGGAGCCTTCTTTGGGTTGAACGTCTTCACAGTGAATCTTAGCTCTTCGATAGTAAACGGAGGGTCATGTTCTTCATCATGCATCCAACCGTTTACTTTTTCAGCTTCCTCTCTAGTTCGACTGTGAATTTCGTTATCATCCCTCTTCAGGTCTTCGGGGTAGAACGTCTCCGCTAAGAGCCTAGCTGATTCTTTCCCGCTCAGAGCCTTCCCGCCACTCACCAGAGGCAAGTCCTCCTGACGTTTCTTGGTCCTACCAATCACCCTGTAAATTCCGTGCCATACTCCTTCTCTTTCTTGTTTTTCACAGAACCCCTTCCAACTGTCAATCTGTGCCTTCTTGGCTTCACTCTCATATTTTTGTTTTGCTTGCAGGTACTCATCGACAACCTTCGCTCTTCGGATTGACGCTGCGCATCTGATTCTACGCCTCCTGGTGACGACTTCTCTCCTCAGCTTCGCCAGTTCTTCGGACCACCACGGCAAGGTAAGTTTTTCTTCCATTTTCTTTTTAGGTATTGTTTGTGTGCATGTGTTTATTATTATATTTGTATATTTTCCTATTGTTTGCTCTAGTTCCTTTTTATTATTAATATTATTTATTTCTGTTTTATTAATTTTATTCTCCAATAACAATTGAGCCAGTTTCTCATGGAATTGGCTCCAATTTGCCTTTTTTGTGTTGTATATTCTAGTAGTCCTTTTTATGTTTATTCCTTTTGCCTTTTCTAGTCTGATTTTAAAAGTTATGCCGTTGTGGTCCGAGCTCATCAGATCATCTTCCACTTTCCAGTCCTCCACCAGGTTAAGCATATCCTCAGAGCAGGCAGTCACATCCACGTGGCTAGCGTACTCTTTATTTCCCCTTATTGTATAAAATGTCGGAGTATCGCCTTCGTTGAGCACCTGCAAGCTCATTTCTTCTAGTGTTCCGGCCATTTCTACCCCTCTTTTGTCTACTTTCTTGCTACCCCACCATGTGCTCTTTGCGTTGGTATCGCCTCCCATTATTGTTTTTCTAGGTCCAAGCTCTTCCTTTATCTTTTTGAGCTGCTCCAAGTATGGCTCTATGGGCTGGTCTGGCTCAAAGTAAAAAGAGACAGCAACGATCTCCCAGGCACTAGTTCGGATTTTCACCACAACGATGTTGTTAGTGGTGAGTTTCGGGTACTGTTCTACGTCAATATCGCTGTCGAAGACGGCTATTGCCGCTTTGACGTTCCCTTCTCCTTGTTTAGTGCTCTGGTAGATCCTTGCTCCTCTGTAGCTCTTCATACTTTTAGCCCCGCCCACATACGGCTCCTGGAGCAGCGCAAAAGCCACTTTCCTTTTGCTAGCCTTCATCATGAGCTCGTGTGTGGCTAACTCTTTTCTCTGCAGGTTTGCTTGGACTGCTAGGTAGGACCTTCTATTGGTTTGGGTGCTGTTGTTAATTCCCACCATGGAGCCCTCAGCAATACGCTATCGTGGCACGGGCCAGTGCATCCCACTTACGCCGCACTGCACATTCCTGACTGAACGCGCTATGATCGGTAAAGTCAAGTTTTGCATGCGTGCAGTTGCAGCAAGTCGGAGTTCCACCAGCCCGCCAGTCAGCGCACTCCGATCGCAGGTGTGGTCCCCCACAGTGGCTGCACTTCTCTACCGTCTGCTTACAGAAACGCCTGCCATGTCCGTATGCTAGGCAGAGAGAGCACTGCACCAGGGGGGACTGGTCCGCAACCCTGACCTTTTGCAGGTCTATGTGGACGGCTCCTGCTTCTATGGCTCGGGCCCATATTTTGGGAGACACCCTAACTACGATGTGAGACGTTTGGGGGTTTCGGGACTTTCTTCGGTACCGGACTTCCATTCTGTCTTCTTGCTTCTCCAGGCCCAGGAATACTCCCCTGTTCTGATTCCTAAATGCCTTCAGGACGTCCTCATCCGTGTTATATTGGAAGACGTCTCTGAGCAGTAGAAGAGGATCTTTGTTCTTTATGTCCTCGACCTGGAGTTGGCCTTCTGCCTTTCTAAGCCTTTCTCTTAGCTTACTCCTTTCTTCCTCTGTTTTACAGCCTATAATTATCTTCCTATCTTTTGCCTTTCTGACCCTGTCCATCGTTATCCCGCCTTCTTTGGCTTTGATAACGCTTCGTATTTTATCCAGTACCTCGTCGCCGGTTTTGCCTTCGTCCTTGGAGGTGATAATGACCGAGTGCAAAGCCGTCTGACCGGGGGGCTGCCTCCTAGCCGACTGAGCCACTACACTAGCATATGAGACCCCCTCCAGGGTTTTCTGTTGTTTTTCCAGTGCATGCTTTAGCTCCTCCATTTGCTCGCTGCTGTCCTTTATTAACCGGCTGTGTTGCTCCATCCTCTTAATCAACTCCTTCTCAAACTCGGATTCCCTTCTTGGGGATAAAGAGGATGGAGAAGGAGGGTCCGCGGGTTTTCGTAGGTTCTCTCTAGCCTACCCTCGCCCTGATCCTTCTTTTGTTTTGCTTGCTCAGCTTCCGCCTCTTTCACAAGCTGATACAGACGTTCCACAGCCTTCGTGACCTCGAGTTTGATTTCTGTCCTCAGGTTTCGCGCACTGCCAAGTTGTAATTTGGCCGAGTTTAAGCAGGCTCTTCCCTCCGCCGTCCTATTCAGGTATTTAGGCTTTACCGGGACCGGCGGACTTCCTTCCGCCTGTAATACGGCGAAGCGGTTGCCCGCCGGGGCCGGTCCAGCCTTTTTCGGAGTGTTTGGAGCCTTGCTTTTGGTGATGGTCTTTCCCGTCTCCCATTCACCTATGCTGCGCCTTACACCTGAGGCTTGCGTCTGTGTTTCAGAAGGTCCTGCCTCCTCAGTTTGGTCGGGGGTTCTGTGAAGGTCAGGGCTTGCCTTTCCCCCTGGCAATTTGACAGGGGTGCGGATCCCAAACATGTCCGGTTATTATTATTAAAATTAAACAATTTGTAAAATAAAGTAAAATAAAATAAGATGTCAATACAAAAAAAAAAATATAAAAAACTACACTATTACACGAAAATAAAAGATTTGTATAAGTTATAAATTAAAAATTTGTCAAAAGATATGTGACTCTACGTAGAGTCCGTCTATGTTAACTAATAGATAGGCCCGTATATGACCTATACTATACAAAAAATTTTTTTTTTTCAAAATCGGTTGCACGGTTGACGAGATATGAGCCTTTTCAAAAACTTCCAATTTGGCGGTCAAACGGTCAAAATACAATGTCAAAATAGCAAAATACAATGTAAAAATAGGTATAACAGGGATGGCTATTTCGTCCCTATCCACATCTCCGCCTCACTAGGCGGGGTCGAAAAATTTTTCTTGCTCTACCTAGAGCCCCGACTCTACCAAGATCCAGGTCAACCAAAAGGTGAAGCAAAGACGGTATCAGTCGTGAAAACCCCGTCTCAATCAGACCACTCTAGCCAAAGTTGTGAAGGATTTAAAATTTTCAAGATGGCGGACAAAATGGCCGCCACTTTCAAATTCTTCCACAACTTTGCGAGTCTTCGTCGTAGAGAAACGCGGTTTCAAGCAGAGTATACTGCCTGGCACAGTCTTCACTTTCCACCGGCTGGCTCTGGTCAAAAATGAGAGACTCTACATAGAGTTCTAACCGGTCTTGGCAGACGCTCAGACTGACGCCAATATCAAAATATAAAACCGCTTTCTAATCGGTCAATCCGTTGCTAAGTTATCACCGTTTTCATCAATCAAAGATGGCGTCCAATATGGCCGACAAAAGGCTAACTCTGTCAGTTTTTGTCCTAAGTAGGCCGTGTTTGGGCTTGTTTTGAAGGCCCAGACCACAGCAGTAATTTACACCCCACAACGTAATTATGAAACCACCCCCCGATTTAATAAATACAATAAACCCCAAAATTTTCACAAAAACTAGCCTATCTAAGTCAATTTTCGCTAAAAATTCCCGGAAATTGTTGCAAATCCTACTTAAATTTATTGACTAATTTATCCTAATAAACTTAAATTTCTAAATTTAAAATTAAGGGTACCTCGTGTACCTACAAAATTTTGAAAAAATTATATCTTAAAAACTAGCTGATGAACCTATGCCAAATTTTTTATATGTTGTAGAGGTCCCTATGATCTATACAAACTTAACTTAAAAAAGGGGGGTCACGGATCTTTTGACTTAATTAAAAATATTTAAAATTTACCAAAAATTTAAAAACGCTATAACTATGTGAAAACTTATCCTATTTAAAATCTGAAAACGCCTTCCGGTTGCCCTCGAAGGTATCTTGGAGGCCCCGACGTCAGCAGTTCCCTGGCAGCCCCGGATCACCGACCTCGTGGCCACGTGGTTTCTTCTTTTTTGCTATTATTTCCGCGCGCCTGCGCGGAAAAAATCGGCAAAAATGCCTAAAATATGGTCCTTCTGGAGGCGCTTCCGGAGGCACTTTAAAAAGTATATGTCGCCGCTGTAGAACTCGTTTGACACTCACTTTAAACTTTCAAAATCCTCAAATTTTCGGTTTTTTTGTTATAAACTCTTGAATTTTGCACTTAGCGCAACGGTGTTTTCACACCCGTGTGCGCCTTGTGATTCCGCAGATTTCGGTGTATCGCACTGTTAAAAAAGTCACTTTTTACTATTTTTACCGAATTTTTTAGCGTGGAGGCACGAGTGTAAGTGGGCGCTCTCGACCGCGGTAAGAGCCAGACTTGGTTAGGTTAGGTTAGGTTAGGTTAGGTTAGGTTAGGTTAGGTTAGGTTAGGTTAGGTTAGGTTAGGTTAGGTTTTTTTTTTTTTTTTTTTTTTTTTTTTTTTTTTTTTTTATAATATACTGCTTCTTCTCGTCACTATGTTTTTTGTGACGGTTGTTTCTTTTCGTTTGTTCTTTCTCGGTATTCTTTTTTTTTTTTTTTTTTTTTTTTTTTTACTTTTCCCTCCCATTCGTTTTATTCTTTTTTTTTTTTTTTTTGTTTTTTCTTCATTCGTATTTAGCTCTTAGTGTATACATCAATCAATCAATAATTCCATTGAACAATAACATCAATCAACCAATAATTCCATTCAATAATAACTGCTTGTTTATGCTATTTCTGTGTAAGGGATTGTGTAGAAACAAATTACAATTTCAATGTATTCATAAAAGGAGAAATTGGTATAATTATTCCTTTGAAAAATTACTTCAATCAATCAATAATTCCATTTAATAATTACTGCTTGTTTATGCTTTTCTGTGTAAGAGATTGCTTAGAAATAAATTACAATTTCAATGTATTCATAAAGAGAATAGAAATTACTAAATTAATCATTTATAGTAAAATTAAAAACGGTTATTAAATCAAAATCAAATTATACATTAAAATACAAACTCCAAAAATTACTAAATTTGCCCAATTATAGCAAAATTGAAAATATTAATTAATCTTCAACCTTACCACAACCAAGCAAATCCAGTAATTTAGCTCTAAGTGTATACATCATTCAATCAATAATTCCATTGAATAATTACATCAATCAACCAATAATTCCATTCAATAATAACTGCTTGTTTATGCTATTTCTGTGTAAGGGATTGTGTAGAAACAAATTACAATTTCAATGTATTCATAAAAGGAGAAATTGGTATAATTATTCATTTGAATAATTACTTCAATCAATCAATAATTCCATTTAATAATTACTGCTTGTTTATGCTTTTCTTTTCTTTTCAAGAGATTGCTTAGAAATAAATTACAATTTTAATGTATTCATAAAGAGAATAGAAATTATTAAATGAATCATTTATAGTAAAATTAAAAACGGTTATTAAATCAAAATCAAATTATACATTAAAATACAAACTCCAAAAATTATTAAATTTGCTCAATTATAGCAAAATTGAAAATACTAATTAAAATCAAAAATGCCATGCTATTACAATATATTTTATAAACAATTTCTAAAATAAAATAGTTCTTTATTAAAACAAAACAAATTGATAATAGTTACTATTACGCTATGATAATACTGTTAAATTAAACTAGCAGGCTTTTAAACTATAGTGGACCCATTCGCCCTTGCAGCTTTTCGCAAAATGCTCTCTGCAAAGGCGAGGAAATGGGTTCGGCGGTTGTCGTCGTCGATGGAGTCTCTTATACTATCCTTTATTAGCTTCAGACCCGCCTTGCACTCGTACTCATGCCGCTCCAAGCCGTATTTTGGACATTCTAACAAAATGTGTACTATTGTTTCAGGACTCGTGTCATCGCAAGTGCAAAACGGATCATCTGCCAGCTTAAAACGATTAAGGTAAGCTCTTATTCCTGTATGTCCGCTAAACAGTTGCGTTCTCAATGCGTTTGTACTAATCTTAGATAGGACTCTGTAGGCTTGTTTTACTTCGGGGAAAAACATCTTCGTGACTTCTCCTGTTGCGGCTTCAGTGTATCTTAGCTGCCACTCGTTTAGTGTTTCATCCCTGATGGAGTGTTTTGAGTAGGACAACGGGAACGCCTCGTATGCTGGAGCCACTTTCATTTTTGTTGCAGACTTTGCAAGTTCGTCAGCCCGCTCATTGCCGATGATGCCAACATGTGCCTTTATCCAGTGCAACCTGACTTCGTTGCTTTCCTGGTTAATTTCTTTGAGGACTTGCTGTATTTCTGCCGCAATTGGGTTCTCTGTGCAGGGATCGCAGATGGATTCCAGAGCAGATCGTGAATCACTTATTATGTTACCACTTGTTGACTTATCTCTCAGGAAGATAACTGCTTTTAGAATGGCTGTCATCTCAGCTTGGAACACGGAACAGTAGTCTGCTAGTTTGATCTTCATGGACTTGTATTCCTTATTACGATTCCAGCACGAAACTGCGGCTCCTACTTTCCCATCAAGCTTACTTCCGTCTGTATAGAGTTTGGGCCATTCGTTGGTAATACCATCAGCCTCCTGTTGGCTGTTGATGCTCTCAAATACAACCAGTTTCCTCTCTGAAGGGTGCGGCAGTTGAAAAGGGCTTGTTCTCTTTTCCACTAATCTACCCGGTAGTTCATTAAATGGTTTCCCTCGTTTTACTTCATAAAGACCAGCCTGCTCTTTCAGTCTTAGATCCAGTGGAAGGATGCGGGAGATAAGCGCGCTCGAGGTAAGCGATGTCGTTCGATGTGCTCGGCTTATTTTGAGGGCAAACATTCTGGTTATATGGTCCAGTCTGGTTTTGACAAACTTCCTGTCTGCGGCTGGAGCCCACGTACTAGCTGCAAACAACACGACAGGTTCCACTGTCACCAAGTAAAGAAGTCTCATTATTTCAGAGTTTAGGCCCCATTGAGTCCTGACTGCTCTGGACAACATTTTAAAGATATTAACAGTTTTCCTATAGATATTATCCAAATGGGCTTTAAAGTTCAGGGATCTATCCACTGTGAGGCCCAGGACTTTTAGGGTGTCTGACAGATGAAGGGTTTGGCCATTTAAAATGAATTTTGGAATATCGTACTTGAGCTTTTTGGTCACTACAATTGCTTGCGTTTTGTGGGCTGCAAAGCGCATTTTGTATTCTGTGCCCCATTCTGCTATGCACTCGAGTGCTTTATTGACCTTTGATTCCAGTTGTGCCGTCGTTCTCGCGCTAGCCACCAAAAGAATGTCATCTGCGAATGCTTGGACGTGGGCTTCAAGTGTGTCCGCCACTTCTAAGAGTGGGTTCAGTTGTACGTTCCAGAGCAGAGGTCCGCAGATCGAGCCCTGTACACATCCCTTATTTGTTCTTCGGGTAACTATTTCGTCCATGTAGGCCAGATTAACTGACCTCTCAGAAAGATAGCTTGACACAAGTTTCAATGTAGGCTTATCCACTCCTTTCTGGTAGAGTTGTTTTAAGATTCCAGGCCACCAACAGTTATCAAATGCACCCTCGATGTCCAGCGAGATCACAGCTACTATGTCTTTGTTTTTGACTCCCTGCCTCACAAGTGCGATAGAGTCATAGAGGGCGTCTTCCGTTCCACGCTGTGGCATAAACCCGTATTGCCTTCTGCTTAATTTGGCTTGACTGCCGAGGTACCACATGATACGGGTCGCGAATAGTTTTTCTAAGGCCTTTCCCAAAACCGATAGGAGTCCGATAGGGCGGTACGATTTGGGTGCGGTGTAGTCCTCTTTGCCCGGCTTAGGAATGACTTTTATTCTCGCTGTCTTCCATCTGTTAGGAAAGTATCCGGTTTTTAGGCAAAGATTGAAGATTCCTAGTTGTACCAGTGGGGCCACCTCGAAGCAGATCTTGCATATGTCGGAGGTAAGTCCGTCCTCCCCTGGAGATTTGTTTGGGTTCATTCTGGAGTATACCACCCGGAGCTCTTCATGGGTGAATTTTGAGCAACCCTGCGGGCATTCCTGGTCAATATCAATATTCCGGAAGAGGTCAAGTATTTCACTTCGAACCTTGGCTTGTTCTCTGTTATCCGTGGCTTCCTCGTCCCATGGGTAGAAAGTCCTGGCCAGAAGCTCTGCAGATCCCACTGGGTCCAGGGCGTCTGCATCCGGAGTTGAACGAAGAAGCTTCTCCACTGTATTTCCCTCGCATAATTTGAGGATGCGGTATGAGCGTTGCCAGACAGTCTCCTTTTCTTCTTTGGTGCAGAATTCCGTCCAGCTGCTATTTATTGTGACTTGAATAAGGTCTTTGTATTCTTCCTTTGCCTTTTTGTACTGCTCCACGATCAGTGTTTTTCTGGCTGGATTAGCTTTCCGAATTTTATTTCTGCATCTCAGCATTTCTCCTTTTTTCTCTGTTAGTTTCTCTGTCCACCATATTATTTTCTTTCCCCTCTTTTTTAGAGGAATAATCGGGATTGTCTCCTTGCACACTTCCAGCACAGTGTTCGTATAGAGACTCACTATTTTGTCTATCCCGGCTTTAGTGTCAATCGTATCCACATTCTCTGGGTTTATCCTCTTCTGTAGTTTTTCCCTAAGAATATCCCGAAATCCCTTCCAGTCAGCCTTTGTCGTATTAAAAATCCGTGTCGCCTTCCTCTTTCTCGCAAGGTCCGTTTGTCCTAGCTCTATGTCAAAATTAATCTGCCTGTGGTCCGATAGGGTCACGGCTTCCTTGTTGACATGCCAGTTTTTGATTTTGCCCAAGAGGCTGGTTGAACATACAGTGACATCAGGTATGCTTGTGTAGAGTTTGCCTCCTCTGTGAATATAAAAAGTTGGTGTAGCACCTTCGTTTAGCACATTGAGGTCACACTGTGACGCAAATTCTATGAACTTAGTACCCCTACTGTCCTCCTCTCTACATCCCCACCAGGGACTTGCCGAGTTTATGTCTCCACCGATGATGATGTCTCGAGTTCCCAACTGTGTCATGATGTTCTGAAGCTTTTGAATGTCTTCCTCGATATCAAGAGTCCCATCTAAGTAAACGTTTATAATACCTATTTTATAAAGACCTATTTTAATTATACATGCAACCATTGACTCATGCACTAGATCTATATTCTCAATTATGTCTAAATTAGGATCGACAACGACAACCGCCGCGCGGACTGGCATAGACTTATTTTGGGTCTTTTTTTGAATGACTCTAAAGCCACATGATACATGAGACTTGGCCCCTACATATGGTTCCTGCAATAAGAGAAGGGAAAGGTTGCAATCAGTGGCTGTATGCAGGCATTCCTTCATAGCGGAGAAACCTCTGCCCAGATTCACCTGACCTATTCGCAAAGCACCTGGAACGCCCTCTGCTAGCAGTACGAAGTCATGCTTCGCGCTAGTCTATCCCACTTTTTCCATTCTGGGCATTCCGATGCATAGGCTGGGTGATTGCTATGCTCTTTCCTCTGAGTTGACTGAGCACAGTTCACGCAGTGGGGTGCGGAGTTGCGATTTCCGCACTCGCGTGTGTCATGCTCCTCAGAGCAATATCCGCATCTTGTCTGATCTTTGCAGTCCCGCGCCATGTGACCGAATGTCAAGCACCGGTAACACTGGACCACCGGCGACTGGTCCATGGCTGAAACTCTCTGGTAGCCAATGCGAAGTTCCTGGTCCCTAAGACTGCTCCAAAGACTGGGAGTCACCTCGAGAATAACATTAGACCTTGCATTATTTCGGACTCGACTGCGACGCAAGACCTTAACAGTGAAGTTTTCTGGCATCGGGTTGGGCATCAACTTTTTGTTCTGGCTGATCAAAGCCTCTTCTAGTTTGGAGTTGGCCAGATCGTTCGCCACTCCAACCAGCTTTAATAGTGGTAATTTGACAGTGGGCTGCGAGACGGTAAACTTCTGAGAAGACTTCTTTATTGCGTCTTTCAATACCTTCCTGTCCTGCTCGCTATCACAGTTTATGACCACCTTCTGGTTTCTGACTTTTCTCAGACCATTTACCCCTATCCCCAGCTGGACCACGTCTACCTTCTCCTTTAAGCTCTGCACTACGTCAGAACTAGAATGTTGAGGGTCCGCAGATTCGACCATAATGGGATATCGGGGTCTCATCAGTGCCTCTTTGTATGAAGCACTAGGAGCCCCTACCCCAGAAATGGTTGCAGGGAACAAAGATACGGCCTGTTGGGTTCTCTGTACATTTAGTGCTGACCCAGAGTCCTCGGGACCACCAATCTCACGTCTCAGTCCTTCCACCGCCATTCTTATAGGAGCCACCGTTTCCATCGTAGTATCTTTCAAGTCAGCTAAGCTGCGCTTGACGTCATCTACCTTCGAGGATATATTCATGGCGGCTTCCATAGGAACTGCTGCGATCTTAATCTCTTCGATGCCCCTTGACATTGACTGGACTGCCGCGTGAGTGCTACCGCAGAGTTCCATGACCGGTCTCAGATCTTGACTCTCGGTCGCTGCCGCAATAGCCTCCTTTACTGCGAGGCATATCCCCTCTTTGTCTATGCCATAAGGCATCAAGTCAACTGGCGCAGCCTCCATAGCAGATGAACATCATAGCATAGGTTAGGTTAGGTTAGGTTAGGTTAGGTTAGGTTAGGTTAGGTTAGGTTAGGTTAGGTTAGGTTAGGTTAGGTTTTTTTTTTTTTTTTTTTTTTTTTTTTTTTTTTTTTTTTTTTTTTTCCTGTCCGGACGCAGAGGTCCGGCCCGCGAGCTATCCTACATGATGTTTCTCCAATATGGGGGTCAGAGAGTTTTTCTTATACTATGGGATGTAATATTACTACTGTAATATTACCATAATTCAAGGATTTCTTTGTATTTAGGGAGGGTGGGTTAGGTACATTTTTATTTTAGCATTTTGTTTTACATCGGGTAACAACTTCTTATTTCTATATATATTTTACACAGATTTTTAACAGAAGCTTATCTAAACATTTCTTAATTTTACTTAATTTAATATTACAATATTTTCTTAGTTTTAAATTTAGGGTGGAGGATTCGGTACACGTTTTATTTTAGCATTTTGATTTTCATAACATATTAACTTTTTATTTCTATACATATTTTTACACAGCTTTTAAATGGTGTATAACTTTACATTTTCGTTGTCATGGGGTGACAGCTTCCCACTTATTACCATATACATTTTCTATTGGAACTAATGGTGCTTATCTATACAAATACAATATTCTTAAGTTTATCTTATAGTTTACTTTCTTATAGTCTATTGGTTTACATGCTAATGGGCACTTGTCATATATTTTACATATATGATAGTGGATCCTATTTAATGCTTACTTGTTTTTATTGACTACCTTACTTACTACAAAATTACAATATTTAATAAACCTATCTCTTATATATTTATCTTCCATTATCCTGTTTATATTTTGTCTTTCGATATCTATTCCTATTTCAAATTCAACGTCAAATTTATACCTTGCATAAATGGGACAGTCCGTAATAATATGAAGAGCGCTCTCTTCCACCTGTGGATCACAGTCACACGCCGGACTCTCCTTACACTTGAAGCGATGCAAGTACGAGGAGAACCCGCCGTGTCCTGTCATGAGCTGGACAGTTCCTGGGGCCAACTTCAGGTTTCTAAGAACTGAGTACGCGCGAACAGCATCCGGAAAAAACACTTTAGTTGTTGACGCGGTTTCACCGGTTTTGTAGCGCCGGTTCCATTCGTCCAGCGACTCCAGGCGGATTTGTCGCTTGGCAAATGAAACCGGACACTTGTCGTATTGCGGCTTTGTTTTCCGGTGTAGCGCTGCGTCCTTCGCCAGTTCATCCGCTCTTTCGTTTCCTTCCAACCCTGCGTGTGCCTTAATCCAAAATAACCTCAGTATTTTGCCTTTATCGTTGATCTTTTTAATATTGGCTTTCGTCTCAACGGCTAGGGGATGGAAGGAAGTGCTGTCCACCACGGTCTCCAGGGCAGACCTGGAGTCGCAGTAAACATTGCAGAAAGGCTCTCTGGACTTTAGCGCATACTTCGTCGCTTCAGACAGGGCCAGTAGTTCCGCCTGGTATACGGTGCAGCACTGTTCCAGCAATAGTTTACGGGTACTTGTCTCCGTCGCGTCCTTCCATACGGAGAACGCGGCGCCGACTTTCCCCTCTATTTTACTGCCGTCGGTATATATATTTAGGCCCTCGTTAATGTGTTGTTCCAGTGCCGCCCCGTCCACCACGCACTTGAACTCTAGTTGCGTCTGTTCCGCAGGATGCAGCATATTCGCGTATCCAACTCTTCTCTCCATCTCTCGGTCTCCTATTAGTCGCTGGGTATGGCCTTTCTTTATTTCATAAAGCAAGGCTGCTTCCCGGGCTCTTATGTCCAGTGGAAGCAGCCCAGCGAGCAATAGTGCCGAGTTTAAAGAGACGGTTCTGTACGCTTTTACCGTCTTTTGTGCAAAGCCCCGCTGCACTGCGTTAAACTGTTTCTGAACTCCCAGTTTATTAGTGGCCGTCGCCCACGCACTCGCCGCGTAAAGGATGGTTGGCTCAACCACTGCAGTATATATGGTCCTTACTATCTCAGGCTGCAATCCCCAATTTACCTTGGCAGCTCTCGACAGTTGTTTGTAGAAGTTGAGCGCTTTGCGGCAGACGTTCGCCACATGCGGATTAAAAGTCAGTTTGTCATCGATGGTTAGGCCCAAAATTTTTATTTCTTTAGACATCAGAATGCCAACACCTCCCATTTCCAGATGTGGGATGTCGTACTTAAGCTTACGTGTTATAACCATGGCCATAGTTTTTTGTGGCGCAAATTTCAGCTTATTTTTGACACCCCACATCCGCACGTATTCAAGAGCGGCATTGGCATCCTGCTGTACTTCCTGTGCTGTTTTTCCATCGAAGACTAAGACGACATCATCTGCAAACGCCTGCGCATAGTCTCCCCTTCTGTCGAGTCCTTTCAAGAGCGGGTCCAGCAGAAGATTCCATAGCAACGGGCCTCCTATGGAGCCTTGGACGCATCCCTTGCTGGTTTCTTTACATAATTCTTTGCCAGCATACCTGACTCTCACCCTCCTGTCTCTCAGATAACTACCGATTACTCTTCTGAGGTTTATTGGACACTTTTCCTCTGCCAAACGGACCATTATGGCGGGCCACCAGGCGCTGTCAAAGGCTCCCTCTATATCCAAGGACACGAGTATGATCAGTTTTTTCTGATCCAGTTTTGTCCGGATGTTTTGTATGAGGGTATAGAGGGAGTCTTCGGTGCTCCTCTGGGGCATAAATCCGTATTGACGAGTACTTATCCTCGGTAGCAGATGGTATTTGAGTCGGGCAACCAGCATCTTTTCAAAGATTTTTCCCAGCACAGGTAGTAGGCCTATCGGCCTATATGACTTTGGGACGGTGTATGTAGATTTACCTGGCTTCCGCAGCACGACCACTGTTGCCTCCTTCCACAGATTGGGGAAATATTGTTTGGCGAGACATTGGTTTAAAAGTCCCAGGAACACCCCGGGGCTAGTTTTTATGGCGCAGGTACAGATATCCGATGTGAATCCGTCGGAACCGGGAGCCTTCTTAGGGTTGAAGGACCTTAACGTCACGTCGAGCTCAGTCTGTGTGAACGGTGGGTCACAGAGTTCATTTTGTTCCTCATCGTTCACTGTTTCTGCTAACTCTCGCGTTTGGCGGTGCTCCTCGCTATCGGTCTCCGTCAGGTCCTCTGGATAGAATGTTTCCGCCAGCAGCCTAACGGAGCCGACAGCATCAAGGACTTTACCCGCCTTCTCTAGTGGCAGGTCCTCTTCCCTACTCCTAGTTCTTCCGATGACCCTATAAATTCCTTCCCAGACGCTTTCCCGGTCCTGTTTCCCACAGAACTCCTTCCAGCTCTCAACCTGGGCCTTCTTGGTCTCTAATTCATATTCTTTTTTCTTTTTCAGGTACTCCTGAACGACCTTCTCCCTCCGGATCGGCGCAGCCCATCGGATTCTGCGTCTCCTGGCGGTGACTTC
This sequence comes from Philereme vetulata, assembly GCA_918857605.2. Taxonomy (NCBI): domain Eukaryota; kingdom Metazoa; phylum Arthropoda; class Insecta; order Lepidoptera; family Geometridae; genus Philereme; species Philereme vetulata. The sequence continues at coordinate 82,477 of OU975467.1, read as the reverse complement.
GCGCTTCATTTCAGCAAGTTTTTCGGACCACCACGGCATGGTAAGTACTTCTTTATTCTTCTTTCCGGGTATTGATTGAGTGCATGCCTTTGTGATAGCTTTTGTATAGTTTTCTATGGCTATCTCTATTTCATGTGTAGTTTGCATGTTTTCAATCTCTTCTATTGTTAATTTATACTTTACTTCCAATTGGGTCAGTTTCTCACGAAACTGACTCCAATTTGCCTTCCTTGTATTGTATTTTCTGGTTGTTCTTTCTATTGTCGTGCCTTTTGATTTTTTAAGTAGTATGTTGAAAGTTATGCCGTTGTGGTCCGAACTCGTGAGGTTTTCTACCACAGTCCAGTCTACCACCAGGTCCAGCATGTCCGCCGTGCAGGCCGTGACATCCACGTGACTGAAAAACCGCTTTCCTCCCCGAATGGTGTCGAAGGTCGGAGTTTGCCCTATATTAAGAATTTGAAGACCCAGGTCATCAAGAGCTCCCCCCATGTCATCGCCTCGGCTATCTATTTCCGTGCTGCCCCACCATGTGCTCTTAGCGTTGGCGTCGCCTCCCATAACCAGCCTTTTGAGTCCCAAACTCTGAGCAATCGCAGTTAGCTGGTCCAAGTAGGGTCCTATGGGTTGGTTCGGTTCCAGGTAATAGGACACCAGCGTGATCTTCCAGGCACTGGTTTGGATTCCTACCACTGTGATGTTGTTTGTGGTGAGTTTTGGATACTGGATTATGTCCAATTCAGCGTTAAAGACGACTATTGCCGCTTTCACAGTTCCTTCTCCTTGATCAGTGCTCTGGAAGACCCTTACACCCCGGCGGCTCTTTACCCTTTTCTCTGCACCAACGTACGGCTCCTGCAAGAGTGCAACCGCGATTCCACGCTTTTCCGACTCAATGAGTAACTCGTCAGTGGCCAGTCTGCTTCTTTGCAGGTTTGCCTGTACAATTTTTAGCGGACAGACTGTGACCACGCCCTTAGCAATACGCCACGGTGGATCTCGCAAGTGCTTCCCACTTGCGCCTCACCGGGCAATCATTGCTAAAGGCGTTGTGGTCCGCCCTCTCCACTCCAGCTTTAGTGCAATTTATGCAGCTTGGAGATGCGTGTGCGAGCCAGTCCGCGCAATCTGTTCTTAGGTGCAGTCCTCCACAGTGACTGCACTTTTCAGCGCTCTCCCTACAGAAGCGTCTGCCGTGCCCATACGCCAGGCAGAGGGAGCACTGGATCAACGGAGATTGGTCCTCCACTCGCACCCTCTGCAGATCTATGTGCGCGGTTTCCGCCTGCAACATCCGCTTCCATATTGTAGGAGACACCTTCGCGACCACATGGCTGGTGAGAGAGTTCCTAGTTTTCTTCCTGTACTTTATTTCGAACCTATTTTCCTTTTCTTCGAGACCAGAAAAGACGCTGCCGTTCTGTTTTCGTACGGCACGGAGGATGTCTTCGTCGGAATTGTAATTCAGGACGTTTTTGAATATAAGTAGAGGGTCCTTGTTTTTGACCTCTTCGACGTTCAGCTGATTTCCTGCTTTTCTGAGTCTCTCTTTTACCTTGGATCTCTCCTCTTCAGTCTGGCACCCCACAATAATTTTTCTGTCCTTAGCCTTCTTTATTCTGTCCACCCTAATTCCCTCTTCCTTCGCATTTATCACTTTTCTTATTTTATTTAAAACTTCCTCTCCTGTTTCAGTCTCATCTCTTGACGAGACCACCACGGAGTGCATCACCGTCTGCTCCGGGAGATGTCTCCAAGAACGGCCAGCCGCTACACTCGCGTACGTAGTCCCCTCAAGAGACTTCACCTCTTGCTGCTTTTCTATCGTTTCCCTTAGTTTTTCCATTTTAATACTATTTTCATTCATTAGCTCCATGTGCTCTGACATCTTTTTTATCAGTTCTTCTTCTTTCCCTTTCCTTGCTTCAGGTTTTTCCATTCCTTCGTCTCCGGTCGAAGACGGTGTAGGCTCAGGATCTACTAGACCCTTTTCTTTCTCAGCCTCTCTGACCAGATTATATAGACGCTCGACGGCTTGGGTTACTCCTACTTTGATATCCGTCCTCAAATTTTTGGAGTTTCCCAAGTGTAGTTTGGCTTTTGTAAGGCAGGCGCGGGCTTCTGCCACCCTGCTTACATACTTTTCCTTAACAGGGCTAACTATAATCTCTATTGAAGGCTTGGAGGCCAGTTCTCCAGTCTCTTGGCTACCCGAAGCATCCGAAGATAGCCTTCGGGTTTTAGGCTTTGAAGGGGCCGCCACTGGCTTCTTCACCTTTTTCAGAGAGGTTTTAGTCCTTGCCTCGATCTCGCCAATACTGCGTCTGACCACAAAGGTTTTTTCTTGAATTTCCGACGAGAGACTCGTCCCCTCCGTCGATTCCGTATCCTTTTGAGAAGGATTCGATGCCTCAGATTTCGGGGGCGAGTCCCCCACCGGCGCCACGCCCTTCTTGGTCGGAGGGGTTCTGATCCCAAGCATAGCTTTGCCGGTGTAAGATAGCCGCTATTACTAGTACGACGTGTAAAGAGCGTCTGTACTAGTAGAGTCTTTAATCAAAAGTCTTATAATCTATGTCAATATACAATTTTCTCGATAGCGAGTTGTCCTAATTACCTAACCTACAATAGTATAAAAGAACAAAACAACAGAAATAAAATAAATTTAACAATGTCAAAATAAAAATATTAAAATAAAATTGACAATTAAAAATATCAAATTATTAGGTGCTCTATGTAGAGTGTTGAGCTCTACATAGGCGTGTCAGCGATTTGACGTGCGTATTCAACGTTAAAAACAAAAGACAAGATACAAACAGGGTAAATAAAAATAAAAACAAAATAAAATAAATCGACTCTACGTAGAGTCTACCTCTACGTACAGGCAGGTAGTCCTGCTACCGGTCAGTTTGTCCGAAGAAACCCCGTCAAAATCGGACAGCGGATTCCCGAGATATGGAGCTTTTAGTTTTTTCAAGATGGCGGACAAAATGGCCGCCAAAACTTGTAATCAAAATATCTCGGTCCGTATAAGTCCTAGAACTTCGGGGTTTCTTCAGGCGTATGTACCTCGTCCCCGTCTAGGTTCAAGCACAGAATGTAGAGTCAAAAAATTTTGACTCTACCTAGAGCCCCAGGTCAAATCAAGTCAGAGAGGGTTCAGTGACGGTAACAGCAGTGTAAACCCCGTCCCAATCAGACCACTCCAGCGAGAGTTATGCCCGTTCAAAACAATCCAAAATGGCGTCCAATATGGCCGTTCAAGGACTAACTTTGGCGGTTTTTGTCCGAACTGGACCGTGTTTGGGCTTGTTTTGAAGAGCACAACCCCCACAATGGCTTGGGTTAGGCCAAGTGCTGATAAGTCCCCCCCCTGATTTGATAAATTCAAAAAACACTAAAATTTAACCTAAAAATGGTCTAGCCACGCGAATATTTGCCGAAAATTCCTGAAAATTTGCACAGACCCCCCAAACAATTTTTAAAAATATATTCCTAAATTTTAAATTTTCCTAACTTTAAATTTAGGGGTACCTCGTGGTCCACCTAAATTTTCAAAAAATTTTATCTCAGAAACTAACTGATTAACCTATATCCAAATTTTTATCTATAATAAAGGGCCTTAAAATCTATATAAATCTAATTTTAAACATATACGTCATCGATCTTTTGATCGAGTTAAAATTATCTAAAAATTTACAAAAATTTAAAACTACCCTAACTTTGTGAAAAATTTACTTAGGTCAAAAAGAAAAGTGCCTCCCTGGTCTCAGCAGCGGTGTCCCAGTGGTCCAATTGTCAGCTTCCTCCTGGCTGTCCTGGATCGCCGACCTCGTGGCCACGTGGTTATTGTTTTTCTGCCTTTATCTCCGCGCTCCTGCGCGGGAAAAATCGGGAGAGGCAGAAAAACGATAGTGCTCCTGGAGGCCTTTCAGATGGCACCATAAAAAGTATATGTTACCGCTGCAGAACTTTAATAAAATCCACTTTAAACTTTAAAATTTTTGAAATTTTCACTCTTTCCGTGATAACTCCGTGAGGAATACACTTGGCGATGCAGCGTTTGCACAGCCGTATGCGCCTCGTGATTCCTCAAATTTTGGTATGTCACACGGCTTTAAAAAACACTTTTTCGAATTTTGGCGAATTTTTTCGCGTGGAGGTTTGGTTGCAAGTGGGCGCTCCGGAGTGCGGTTGGAGCCAGACTGGTTAGGTTAGGTTAGGTTAGGTTAGGTTAGGTTAGGTTAGGTTAGGTTAGGTTAGGTTAGGTTAGGTTAGGTTAGGTTAGGTTAGGTTAGGTTAGGTTAGGTTAGGTTAGGTTAGGTTAGGTTAGGTTAGGTTAGGTTAGGTTGGACGAGTTTTGGAGGTCTGACCCGGTGTATTAACTGCCTTAGCGATCAGCCTATGAGAGCTACAGCGAAGTTCAATACATCGTAAGTTGCGGATTCACGAGGCGCACACATCTGTGAAAACGGTGTGTCGCTGAGTGTTTTGCGGACTGAGCTATCGACAAAAAAAGCGGAAAGTTACAAGTCGGGATTTTTTGATTGAAAAACGGTTTGTTTACCTTTTTCAATCGAAAAAAAGTCGGCTTTGCGGCTATCGTTCTACGCATTTTTTTGGGTTAGGACATAGCGGCAATAATCAATTTTCGTGTAGGCTAGGTCCGGTTGCTTTTTCTCTCAGGGTTTGGAAGTAATCGGATTTTTAGTAATTTTATGTAAAATTAGGGAAAAAATTTTGCACAAAAAAGTCGGCAAAGTTTGGGTCTGAATATCTAGGTTGTGGTTTACCCCTACGGTCTCAGTAGGGGTGCCAGGGGATAGGGGATTTCAGCCCCTATTAGTTGTTATTTTTGGAACCCGGCTACGTTGACGGGAAGTCAGCCAAAAAATTTTTTCAAAAAGTGTCCTAAGGGACCGGATTGCTATTCGGTTTTTTAGGCGCTTTTTGAAATTTGTATGGGATTTCTCCTAGCCGACTCCCCCTTGACCGTTTTTTAACCAAACTCTGTTTGGGGTGATAACTTCGGCTGGGGTTGTCGGACTTGGTCCAAATTTGGCAGAGACGTTGGCGGGGCCATAATGACCACGTCTGAAGAGGGGGGGGGGTTCCCACCGCAAGTGGGACGAAAGATTTTTGGATTCTTCCTCTGAATCCGAGGAAGAATTCACAGAGGCCATTGAGATGGCTTCTCAGCCCCAGAAGAGGGGGCATGTTGACCAGGCGGATGACGCAAGGCCCGATAATGGGCCTAAGGTTGGAACAGCCCGGAGGGGCAAGCCCAAGGGGGCCTACGCGGGGATGGCGTCGGCAAGAGGTAAGCTCCGAGGTTCGGAGAATTACCTCAGCTCCGACACAGATGTCGCCGCCGGCCCCTCCTCGTATAGGAAGGACTTCCCGGAGCTCCGCTCCAAGGGAACAATGGGGAGAGGGAGTGGGGGAACTACCTCCCCACCACGAAAGATATTGACGCCCCCGTCGGAGGTTCTCCTCTCTGACCCGGTGGAGGCTGCCAAACAAGCGGCAGTTGAAATAATGGAGGGGGCCCGCAAGTCGGGCAACTTGAAGGGTGAGGTGTGGGGCACCATGAACCGGGCCTGCCGCACCATACTAAGTGCCATGGAGGAACTTGACGCCTCCAGGTCAGAGAACGAGGAGATCCGCATCCTGAAGGCGGACAACAAAAGAATGCGGGAGCAACTCGCTCTCTGCACAGCGGAGCTTAAGGCCCTAAGAATTGCCTTCTCGGAGCGCCAGGCCCCGGCCCCGCAGTCGGTGCAAGAGACCCCGGCCCCTAGGGCCCCCCCGCCGACACAATCCGCTGCTGCGGAGTTGGCGGAGATGCTGGACACCATGAAGCGCGACTTGATGGTCTCCCTCGGTGACATGATTAATGCCAGAATCGAGGGTATCGCCAGTCGCCTTCCTCCCGCACCAATAATCCGCCCCCCGCTAGCGGCGGATAAAAAGAAGAAGGCCCCGGCCTCAACGAGAGAAGTTGCCTCCGAGCCCGAGAGCAGGGCCAGGCTCGGGGATGGCAGGCCGAAAAGGGCCGCAAAAAAAGCGGCCCCGGTGGCCCCGGAGACCACCGCCCCGGCGGCCAAGACTGCCCCAGCAGCCAAGCCTGCCCCAGCAGCCAAGCCTGCCCCGGCGAGCAAGCCTGCCCCAGCAGCGGAGACTGCACCTGGGCCCTCGGGCGAGACATGGGCCCAGGTAGCAAAGAAAAAGAAGAAGGGAAAAGGGAAAGCTACGGCCATTCCCCCACCCCCCCCGCCGCCCAAGAAGAAAGCGGCACCAAAGCCGAAGGGATTAGAAGTCCCCAAGACGGCAGCGGTGGTAATTACCATGCGCAAGGACGTTGCCACCGACACCACGCTGCAGGCTGTCATGTCCAAGGCCATTAACGGCATAAGGTTGGAGGAGATAGGCCTGCAGCATGTCAGGGTCAGGAACTCGGTGACGGGGGGCCGAGTCATCGAGGTCCCTGGAGCAGATAGCGGAAGGGCGGCGGACAGCCTCGCAGCAAAGCTGCAGGTCCTCGTGGGCGACGTTGCCCATGTAAGCCGCCCTGAAAAGATGGCTGCTATCGAGGTCGCCGGCCTAGACGAGTCGGCGACAAGGGAGACCCTGGCGGCTGCCGTCGCCAAGGCGGGGGGATGCGCCGAGGCGCACATTAAGGTGGGGGGCATTCGCCCTACATACTTTAATGGTAGTGGGGTGGCCCTCGTGCAATGCCCGGTGGGGACTGCAAAAGCCCTCCTCAAGTGTGGTCATATCCTGGTAGGCTGGTCGTCTGCCAGGGTCAACTCCGTCGGACCAGCACCCATGCGGTGCTACAAATGTATGGGTGTCGGCCACGCGCGTGAGCTGTGCCCCTCAAAGGTGGACCGGGGCCAGATGTGTTACCGGTGCGGCGCAGAGGGGCACAAAGCAGCCGAATGCTGGGAGGAGAAGGTATGGTGCGCAGTATGCCACCATGCAGGCCTCCCAGCCGACCACGTTATGAGTGGACCAAAATGCTCCCCACCGGAGACAAAGGGAAGAGAGGCGAGGCCGAGACCCTCCCGCCCCACCCGACCCCCTCCAGCCGAAACAGCCGCCAGCCGGCACCAAGAGGACAACCGTATGGACGTCTAAATGCCAGCACACCAGCATCTAGACGTCCTGCAGATAAACGCCAACCACTCCGCCAGAGCTCAGGATCTGCTCATGCAGGCCATGGCGGAGTGGGCAATTGGCGTTACGGTTGTAGCGGAGCCATACTTCATCCCCCCACAATCTAATTGGGTAGGGGATACCGACGGAGTAGTGGCGATCGTGGTGCCGGCGATGGGGGACCTCCCACCCTTATCAAGGATCGAGGGTGGCCCGGGATTCGTGGCGGCCAGATGGGGGAACGACACGGTGCTGGTGGCCGTGTACTTCTCCCCCAATAGGCCGCTGCGGGAGTTTGACACGTTCCTGGGGATCCTAGGGGGGGTGGTCCGGAGGGCTGCCCCGAGGCAGGTTATGGTCCTGGGGGACCTCAACGCCAAAAGTTCGGCATGGGGTTCCCCCATTACGGACCATAGGGGTATGGCTCTTGGGGATTGGGTGACGGCAACGGGACTCGTGGTCCTAAACCGGGGCACCGCGAATACCTGCGTGCAGCGGCAAGGGGGGTCAATCGTGGACGTCACGTTCGCGACCCCAGCCATAGCTGCACGCGTCACGGATTGGCGCGTCCTGGAGGATGTGGAGACCCTCTCAGATCACCTGTACATCAGGATGAGGGTCTTCACAGCGGGGGTTCCACCGTCGCCCATCACGGGCAGAGCCAGGAGGGGGCGAAAGTTCCCAAAGTGGTCCCTGGTCCATTTGGACAGGGACAAGGCGAACGAGGCGGCCATGGTGGAGGCGTGGTGTGCTGCCCCACCCGTCACCCTCGGAGCTGAGGAAAGGGCGGCACAGTTCCGAGTCGCATTACAGACGGTGTGCGACGCGGCCATGCCTCGGGTCGGTCGCCTGTTCAACCGCAAGAGAGTATACTGGTGGTCCGCTGAAATTGCGGCCCTGCGGTCCACCAGTAACAGTGCCCGCCGCGCCTACCAACACTGTAGGCGCAGGCGGCACAGTGCGGAAGAGGAGGAAGGGCTCCACAGGGCCCTCAAAGAGGCTAAGGGGGCCCTCCAGGTTGCGATCGCCAAGGCCAAGGACGAAGCTCACGAGTCGTTCTTGGCTACCCTGGACAGGGACCCATGGGGGCGGCCGTACAAGGTGGTGCGCAACAAAATGCGCAGCGCTCCCCCCATGGACTCCCTGGAGCCCGAACTCCTCCAGAGGGTAGTCGAGGGGCTGTTCCCGCCACCTCCCTCGATCTCTCCCCCGTCGATGGTCGACCCCAGAACGGAGTCGGAGGCCGAGCTCGTCGTTGCACCAATAAGTGACAACGAGTTCGAGCGTGTGACAGACCGACTCCGGGGCTGCAAAAAAGCCCCCGGCCCGGACGGCGTTCCCGGTCGCGTCCTCGCAGTCGCCCTGGAACACCTTGGGGACCGACTCAGGCACGTCATGGATGACTGCCTGAGAGAGGGAAGGTTCCCGAGGGTGTGGAAGGAGGGGCGACTATGCCTCCTCCGTAAAGAGGGTCGGCCACAGGATTGCCCGTCTGCCTATCGCCCCATAGTGCTGCTGGATGAGGCCGGAAAAGCGTTTGAACGCATCCTGGCCTCCCGGATCCTGCAGCACCTGGAGACCGCCGGCCCGAACGTCTCTGATAGACAATTCGGGTTCCGGGAAGGGCGGTCCACGCTCGACGCGCTGAAGTCACTGAAGGACTTTTGTGACTACGCGTCGAGCAGGGGGGAGGGTGTCATCGCGGTGTCACTAGACATCGCAAACGCATTTGGCACCCTCCCCTATGGGGTGTTCAGTGAGGCACTTCGATACCATGAAGTGCCTCACTACCTGAGGCGGATTGTTGAGCACTACCTAACCGAGAGGGTAGTGCTCTGGGAAAAGAAGGACGGGCAACGGGGGGAGAGAGAGATGGCCTGCGGCGTGCCCCAGGGTTCCGTGCTCGGTCCACTTCTATGGAACCTGGGGTACGACTGGGCAATCCGGGGGGAGCTGCTTCCGCGCACACTCGTCGTCTGCTACGCGGACGACACAATGGTGGCTGTGCGCGGGAGCGACAAGCGCGAGACCTCCCGGAGGGCGGAAGTGGCGGCCGAGCTGGCGATTGAACGGATCGCCAGGCTCGGCCAGGCCTGCGGGGATCCCTCCTCCCGGGCACGAGTGTCATCTGCTACGCGGATGACACTCTCCTCACTGCCCGGGGGAGGGATTTTAGGGAGGCGGCCAGTTTGGCCTCGGCTGGCGGATCCTTGGTCGCGGGAAGGATCCGCCGCCTCGGGTTGGGGGTTGCGCTGCACAAGACCGAGGCCGTGTTCTTCCACGGGCCTCGGCAGCGCATCCCTCTTGACGCCCACATCGTCGTGGAGGGCGTCAGGATCGGGGTGAGGACCCAGATGAAATATCTGGGCCTCACCCTGGACAGCAGGTGGCGCTTCGGCCCGCACTTCAGCGGGTTGTCAGCGCGCCTGCTGAAGGCGGCGAACGCCCTCTCGTGGCTCTTCCCAAACCTGGGAGGGCCGAAGGCGAGATGCCGGCATTTGTATGCCGGCATCTTGAAGAGCATGGCCCTTTACGGGGCCCCCATCTGGGCGGACTCCCTCCACAGGAGGGAGAATGCGACCGCCATCCGCAGGCCCCAAAGGGCCATTGCACTGCGGGTGGCGAGAGCCTACCGCTCGGTGGGCTTTGCGGTAGCGTGCGCTCTGGCCGGCACCCCGCCTTGGGAACTCGAGGCGTGGGTGCTCGCCAGAGTGTACGAGTGGACGGCGGGGCGCAGGGCGCTCGGGGAGTGCCCTGCCCCAGAAGAGCGGGAGGCCGTCCGCAGAGAGGCGAGGGACGCAACCGTCCAACATTGGACGGAGGCCCTCGCCACCGCAGCCTTTGGCCGCAGAACGTTGGACGCGCTCGGGCCAGTCCTGCAGGACTGGCTCGGGCGGTCCCACGGTTTCCTTTCTTTCCGTCTGGTGCAGGTGCTATCCGGGCATGGCGTCTTCGGATCGTGCCTGCATCGGATCGGAAGAGAGGAGACCCCGGCCTGCCACGATTGTGGCGCGGCGGTGGACACGGCGCAGCACACCCTGGAGGTGTGTGCGTCGTGGTCTGGGCCGCGCCGCCAATTGATGGCGGTGGTCGGGCAGGACCTCTCGCTGCCCAGCGTGGTTTTAGCCATGCTGGGAAGCGAGGAGTCCTGGGCTGCGGTGGCCTCCTTTTGCGAGGAAGTAATTTCGCAAAAGGAGGCGACGGAGCGGGCGCGGGAGGAAGACCCTCTCGCAGCGCCACTCCGCAGGCGACGAACGGGTCGGAGAAGGCGATTGCACGACAATCGTCTTCCCCCTCCTGGTGGAGGATAGCGGGAGACAGGCGCGGGGGCGTCTTCTCCTGCATTGCACGTATCCTCCACTTCCGCCGGGTGGGAATGACCGCGAGCACTCGCGGCTATTCTCGGGCCCCTCTCCCAGGGTGGGGAGGGGGGTGAAGGGCTCGCCGTAAAGGCGGGCGGTCGTCGGCGGGGGGCTGGATGGAAAGGCTGTGCCGGATTCCCAGTTCCCCTCCATATAGGCGATGCGGGAGTGCCGCTGGGTCGTTTAGTGGGTATACCGGTGGGGAGCACCGGGAGTCCCACATAACCCTTCCGTCCCCCGACGGGAGGGTATGCATAAAGCATTTTTCCCAGCGTCAAAAAAAAAAAAAAAAAAAAAAAAAAAAAAAAAAAAAAAAAAAAAAAAAGGTTAGGTTAGGTTAGGTTGGGCGGGTCTGGGTTTATCCATTAGTAGTTGCTATGCCTAGCTTGCGTGCTTGGCCGCTTGTTTTGGATAAATTCAGGCCTTCCTTACTCGGCTCTGGGAGCGAGTAGGGAGGCGTATGGTCTTGAGGGAGAGCGCAGGTCGTGTAGATCCTCAAGGCAAGTCTGGTGGGGTCGTTCCTTCTCGCGGTTGCTGCCTGCTATTGGTCTATTCCCATCAGAAATAGACGTAACTGAAACCACCAGGCGCCGGCACTTTGTCGGTGGGGTAGGATAGGGAAGCTTCTCCGCGTGTCCCTCTGGTTAGCAGATGGCACAGTGGAAGAAACAGGCACGGGCTCGTAGAGCCATCATAGAGTAGAGAAGCATTGTTGGCTTGGCGTCTTTCCGCTTGGGTTTCCGTGAGTCGGCTGTATGGGTCAGCTTCCTTGCGGGATCTTGAGTGGACCGATGCTTCGCTGGCAGTGTTGTGGGCGGTTACGCCCTTTTCAGGGCGCGTTGGTGGAGGAGGCGAGCACGCCCTTTTCAGGGCGCTCACTCCAAACTTACAGGGGAGCTCACCCCTAGATAAAAGAGACGACGATGTGGAGCATTGGAGTTAAGATAATGGACCCAAGCAGTTGTAATTTTGGTCCCCAGGTGGGTCCCCGAAAGGGGGAATCCCACCCCTCTACTTCTAACGAGGTGGAGGGCTGCCCCTCGTACTCTGGGGGGGGCAGCAACTGCTTCGTAGCCAGGCAATCCGCCCGGCTCCGTGAACGCAACTCTGGCAAAACTCTGACACTGGACACTGATATAGCAAGCGATATGGACAACGTTGTGATGGAGGTGGAAGCATGCGCCCAGAAGGCATGTGTTGACACCGCTGACGCTGGCCTGAATAAGGACACTGAAGCGGAAGCGCGCACGCCGAAGTTGTGCGTGGAAGCAAACGACCCCTGCATGAAGAAGGAATTGAAAGTGGTGGTAACGCGCCTGTCGGATTCTGAATCTGACAGGAGCATGGTGATGGTGTCACCTGGACCCGCGTTGGATCCCGCCAGATTTTGGCGAAAGAGGCCAGGCTCAGCAAGCCCGAGCCTTTGCTCTGAATCGGATTCGGACGTAACTGTTACCGGGGACGTGTCGTCACCTAAAGTGACGAAATCGATGAAGGGAAGAGGCAGCGGCCGCCAAACCAGTTCTGGGAAGTTTGTGGCCGCGGCGAGGGAAAAGGTGGCCAGAAGAGAAGAATTCCTTCTGGACGCAACCGAGGAGGTGACGGTTGCGATGGAAAAGACGCGGAAAGGGAGAGTGACGCTCCCATCGCGTTTGGCAAGCCTTTTGGCAGGGGATGTAGATGACCAACTTGCGACGTCCCTGAACAAGCAGGTGCTGGATTGCGTGGACGTCATCAAAACGGTGTCCCGCAAGTCTGGCCACTTGAGTGGCCCATTCCAAAAGTCCCTTAACGAGGCGACTAAATTCATAGTGGAGGCAGTGGAGGTGTTGAGTAAGCGCTCCATTTCTGACGAGACGGCTAAGTTGCAGGCCGACAACACACGCCTGCAAATGGAGCTCACCGCATTGCGAAAGGAGTTTGCGGAGTTAAGGGCGGAGCTGCGGCCGGTTCGACCTATAACGGAGCCCCAGGATGGGAGTCGGCAACTGGACGTGGAGGGGTTGTCGCGCGCCATCATGGTTCAAGTAGGGACCATGGTTAACGCTAGGCTGGAAGCCCTAGAGAGTAGGCTTCTACCGGAAGTGCGTCTGCGGCCACCGTTAGCTGCGGACAAAACCCGCCTAGGCAGAGCGGAGGCTAGGCCCGAACGTGAGGTGCCGACTGTGGTGCTGAAAGCCTCCACCTCATCCCAGAAGAAGGAAAAGAAGGTGAGCCTGGCGGCTAAGGAGGCGGCTGCGGCAAGTGTGCCGCGGTTAGAATGCTCTGCGCCTCCGCCAACAGGCGAGGCGTGGAGTACGGTGGTCCGTAAAGGCACGAAAAAGACGGCCAAAAAGACTGGCCAAAAGGTGGCTGGCGTTCCCGCGTCTGCTCCCAAAGCAAAGCTCCGCCCGCCTCGTTCGGCAGCCATCACCCTCACCCTGTTGCCAGGTGCTGTGGAAAGCGGCGTCACGTATCAGGCGCTGCTCAGGGAAGCCAAGGAACGCGTTGACCTCAAGAGCCTCGGCATTGAGGAGATGCGTTTCAGGACGGGGGCAACTGGTGCTCGGGTGCTGGAGATAGCCGGCGCCACGGGTGCTGTGAAGGCCAATTCTCTGGCGGAGAAATTCAGAGAGGTCTTAAGCGCGGACGTGGTACGCGTACAGCGGCCGGTGATGCGCGCAGATATAAGAGTCATGGAGCTAGATGACTCCGCAACACCAGATGAGGTAGCGTCGGCCGTAGCAGAACAGGGTGGCTGCTCTGTCGACAGTATAAAGGCTGGCGTTATAGGGCCCCGCGGCTCACTGTGGCTGAGCTGCCCAGTCGCGGCCGCTAAAAAGGTGACGGGAGTTGGCCGGCTCAAAGTGGGCTGGATCTCGGCAAAAGTGGTGCTGCTCGACCGCTTGCCCATGAGATGCTTCCGTTGCCTCGAGGTCGGCCATGTTGGGACCATGTGCAAGGCTGAGGTGGACCGTAGCGGTCTTTGTTACCGTTGTGGGAAACCTGACCACAAGGCGAGGGACTGCCAGGCTGAACCAAACTGCGCTGTATGTGCAGCGGCCGGAAAATCTGCAGCGCACCCAATTGGTGGGAAGGAGTGCCCCGATACCGTAACCAGGTCCCAAAAGGGGCCTCGAACGAGTCAAAGAGGCCAGAAAAGAAGGGGGAAAATGAAAGCGGGCTCCAAAGTCGCGCAGCCGTCTCAGCGCAACTCTCTGCGGGAGGAGGAGCAGATGGACACCGCAATCTAGATGGCGCTAGCATTTCTGCAGGCGAACGTCATGCACTCTGCCAGGGCTCAGGACCTGTTAGTTCAGAGCATGGCAGAGTGCATGATAAAGGTAGCTGTGGTCGCCGAGCCGTATGTGGTCCCTCCCCGGAATGACTGGGTGGGTGACTGCGATGGCTTGGTGGCTATCGTAGCACCAGCGGCCGCGGGCGCTCCGTCTATTGATCGGGTGTCCAAAGGTCGAGGGTGCGTGTTGGCTGTTGTGGGTGGTGTGGCGATTGTCGGGGTGTATTTTTCGCCTAATAGAGGCCTCGCCGACTTCGAGCAAATGCTTGTAGATGTCGGGATCTTGATTGGGCAGATACCCTCATACCCCGTGCTTGTTGCTGGAGATTTCAACGCGAAATCAACCGCGTGGGGTTCCCCAGCAACAGACTCTAAGGGAGAGGCACTGGAAGAGTGGGCGGTGTCCATGGGACTCACCCTTCTTAATACGGGGTCGGTTGATACATGCGTGCGACAGCAGGGGGGGTCTATCGTGGACTTAACGTTTGCGTCCCCCTCCCTGGTAAATCGGGTCCAAGGATGGAGAGTGTTGGAGGATGTGGAGACGCTATCGGATCACCGCTACATCCGTTACGAGGTGACCACATCCTCCACCACTCCACGAGTAGGTTCTCGACTTCCTCTTGGAGGCCTCCCGCGTTGGGTGCTACGGCGCTTGGACCGGGATGTAGCAATAGAGGCGGCTCTGGTAGAGTCCTGGACTATGCCCGATCCTATTGAGGAGGTGGATGATGCGGCGGAGTGGCTACGGAGCGCCTTGACCCGCGTCTGCGATGCCGCGATGCCGAGGGCAAAACCATTCCCGCCTCGGCGGGAAGTGCACTGGTGGCGCCCGGAACTGGGCGAGTTACGCAGAGCCTGCGTTGCCACGCGCCGCATCTACACCCGGTATAGGAGGAGAAGGGTCCGTATTCAGAGCCAGGAGGACTCTATATACCAGGCTTACCGGACCACCTGCACAGCTCTGCAGGTAGCCATCGCTCAGGCCAAGGAGGCAGCATGGGAGGAGTGGTTAGGGGTACTCGACCGTGATCCATGGGGGAGGCCGTACCGCGTTGTACGGCAAAAACTGCGACCTTGGGCCCCCCCGCTAACTACGAGTCTGGAGCCTCAACTACTGGAGCAAGTGGTGAGCACTCTCTTCCCTCAACGGGATGAGTGGGTGCCACCACCTATAGGTACCGGGTTGAGACGCGAAAGTGACGCTGAGGCGGCACCTCCAATATCTGAGGTGGAGTTTGGGGTAGCTGTTATGAAGCTTCGGCTGAAGAACACTGCCCCAGGACCAGATGGCGTACCGGGCCGAGCCTTGGTGCTCGCTCTTGGCGAGATGGGGGAGTGGGTGCGGGCCTTATTCAATGCGTGCCTCAACGAGGGTAGATTCCCGAGGGCGTGGAAAACGGGAAAGCTAGTACTTCTTCGGAAGGACGGGCGCCTGGCTGAAATGCCATCGGCCTATCGCCCCATCGTGCTTTTGGACGAGGTAAGCAAGCTCTTCGAGCGTGTGCTCGCTGCTCGCCTCGTCGAGAGCATGAACCCAGGGCTCGATGATGCGCAATATGGCTTCCGCCGGGGCCGTTCTACGGTGAGCGCGATCGCCCGGGTCAGGGACTTGGCAGAAGGGGTGGTTTCCGAGGGTGGAGTGTTGTGGGCAGTATCTCTGGATATATCCAACGCGTTCAATACTCTGCCCTGGGAAACGGTTAAGGCGGCCCTCGAGTACCACGGCGTACCAGGGTATCTGCGAAGAGTGCTGGCAGATTACTTTGACGGCAGGGTCGTAGAATTCCCGACGAAGGACGGCTGGGGGAGGAAGGCGATGTCGTGCGGTGTTCCACAGGGGTCGGTCCTTGGACCACTCTTGTGGAACATCGGGTATGACTGGGCGTTGCGAGGTGTAACACTGGCGGGAGTACACGTCACGTGTTACGCCGATGACACGCTCGTGACGGCCCACGGAAGGACTCATCGGGAGGCGGCTCGCCTCGCTACGGCGGGCGTTGCCCAGATGGTCCATAGGATCAGAGCTCTGGGACTGGAGGTGGCCCTCAGTAAATCTGAGGCCCTAGTTTTTCATGGGCCTCGGAATGCGCCACCGCCCGGTTCTTCAATAATGGTGGGGGGAACTTCCATTGCCGTCGAGTCGACGATGAAGTACCTAGGAATCGTCCTCGACTGCACTTGGAAGTTTGACGAGCACTTCCGGCGGTTGGCCCCAAAACTTTTGGCTACTGCCGGAGTTCTCGGGAGATTACTCCCTAATGTAGGGGGTCCTGGTGGGGCATGTAGACGCCTATATGCCGGAGTAGTGAGGTCGATGGCGCTCTATGGTGCACCGATATGGGCGGATGCCCTATGCTCCCGAAACGTGCCACTGCTGCGGAAACCGCAGCGTGGAATGGCACTCAGGGTGGCTAGAGCGTACCGCACCGTATCGCACGCTGGGGCGTGTGTCCTCGCCGGTGTCCCGCCGTGGGAGTTTGATGCACAGGTGCTCGCGGCGAGGTATTGGCGGGGCGTGGAAGCGCAGGAGGCGGGCGACCGGCCACATCCACGAGAAATCGCGCAGTGGGAAGAGGAAGCACGCGACGATCTCTTCCGGAAGTGGACAGCGCGGTTAGAGATCCCGGGGGCTAGCTGGGAACTGGTGGAGGCAGTTCGACCCATCCTTCGGGTTTGGGTCGAACGGAAGCACGGTGCACTCACCTACCACATCGCGCAGATGCTGACTGGACATGGCTGTTTCGGCAAGTATCTGTGCGAAGTGGCGAAACGAGAGCCGTCAGTGGAGTGCCACCATTGTGGAGGGGGAGTCGCTGATACGGCGCAACATACGCGCGAAGAGTGCCCAGCTTGGGCGGTGCCTCGCGCTGCCGTATCGGCTATTGTTGGAGGAGACCTATCACTGGCGGTCCTGGTCAAGGCCATGGCCGAAAGCGAGGAGGCGTGGAATGCGGTAGAAACCTTCTGCGAAACCATTCTGACGCAGAAGGAAGCGGCGGAACGGGAGCGGGAGGAAGACACGAACTCTCTACCGATTCGCGCAGGCGGCACGGCCGGCGGCGCCTGGCCTACATTGCTAGAATGCCGCCATAACGATGACCTGCGGGCGACGGATCGGGGGGTCTGTCGCCCGTGCTATGAGGTCCGGAGCTGGAAGACACCTTATGTGTTCCTAAGGTGCCTTAAGCGGAGTGAAGAGGGGCTTGCGAGCCTAGAAGAAGGGCCCAATTAGGGCAGACGCTAAGGGAGGTGGCTACGGAAGAGTGTGTAACTTACCCGCGGCCCCGACCGGAAGCGAGAGAAGGAACACCCAGGTGGTTTTAGTCGGTATGGCACTTTAAGCTGAGTCCGACATATCCTTTCCGCTCCCCGGTGGGAAGGAATCCATAAAGGATTTCCCCTGGTAAAAAAAAAAAAAAAAAAAAAAAAAAAAAAAAAAAAAAGGTTAGGTTTGGTTTGGTTTGGTTAGGTTTTTTTTTTTTTTTTTTTTTTTTTTTTTTTTTTTTCCTGTCCGGGCGCAGAGGCCCGGCCCGCGAGCTAAGTTTTCCCCCGATGTACTTTCAGGGCCTTTATTGATCGTTTCTTTAATACATTATTCTTACTTGCTAGTATACAGAGAAGTTGCAAATGGCAACGAGTTACAGACTACAGGAAAGACTTTTACACAAAAAACCTAAAGTTACTAAATCTTTTTAAATTTACATTTAGGATACAGTGTTTCCTACTCAGATTAAGGCTAACAGGTTACGGAATATACAGGAAAGCTTTTACAAACTTAATAACTACCTCTCTAAAGGCTATAATATATTTGACCCTATTATAAAATTTATTCCTAGTTTCCTACTGCACTATTTTACTTATATATTTACTTAAACTAATTACGATATATGCTGATTTAATATATATGACAATATATATTCAACATATTTTATATATCTATTTATTTCTTTGTATTACTATTTCTGCCAATTGAATGCAGTACTTTATAAAAACATGCCTTAAATTTCTATCAATCATAAATATTTTTACATTTTCGGGACTTATTTTGGCATCAAGCAACAACTCAGCCTCATATCTCCTTAGACCAAAAACGGGACACTCGAAAAGAACATGTTGCACTGACTCACTGACACCTGGTTCACAGATGCACGATGGGTTCTCCTTACACTTGAACCGGTTCAAGTATTCTGAGAACCCACCGTGCCCTGTCATCACTTGTGTCACTATATTTGTTGGTTTTAAGTCCTTAACAATCCTAAAGGCTTCTGTCGCGTCAGGCAAAAACATCTTTGTGACAGATGCTGTCAGTCCCTGTTTATACCTCCGGTTCCATTCATCAATCGATTTTAAACGGATATGTCTCCTGATGAACGAAACCGGGCACTCTTCGTAGTCCGGTGTCCTTTTGGACCTAAGAGCTGCATCCTTTGCCAGGCAGTCCGCACGCTCGTGTCCCTCTAGACCGGCATGGGCCTTGATCCAGAAGAAGGATATATCCTTTTTCTGGAGTTTACCGGTCCTGAGGTTCTTACGGGCCTCCATGGCCAAGGGATGAGTGGCGTACTGGTTCGTGATGGTTTCCAACGACGACTTTGAGTCGCTGTAGATTCCAAAAGTGTCCTCGGAGCGTTTAAGAACCTCTGCAGTAGCTCGGCATATGGCCAGCAGTTCCGCCTGATACACCGTGCAGTAAGATGCCAGCTTCAACTTGAGGGTTTTGATCTCGGCTACATTGTTCCAAAAGGACAATGCAGCTCCGACCTTGCCCTCAATTTTACTGCCATCGGTAAATATTCTGACTGCTTGCTTATTGTGGTTATCCACATCTTTTTGGTGTACCAGGCTCATGAACTCCAGGCTCGTATGGTTTGCGGGGTGAGGAGACTCGTCATATGGAGCCATTTTTTCTATCTCCCTGTCCCCTATCACCGACTGAGGTACCCCCCTCTTGGCCTGGTACAGGGCGGCTGCCTCTTGTATCCTAAGGTCCAATGGAAGTATACCAGCCAGCAACAGTGCCGAGTTCAGGGAGACAGTGCGGTACGCCTTGCACAGCTTCTGGGCGAAACCTCTCTGGACTGTACTAAGCTGTTTCTGTAGACCCAGTTTTTTGGTTGCCGGCGCCCAGGCGCTGGCCGCGTACATGATTAATGGCTCCACAACTGCTCCATATATTGTACGGATCACTTCTGGATGTAGACCCCAACTGATCCTGGCGGCCCTGGACAACTGCTTGTAAATATTGAGCGCTTTTTTACAAACATATGTTGTGTGGCTGTTAAAGGTCAGCTTGTGGTCGACAATGAGCCCCAGGATCTTGATCTCTTTTGACATGCTGATGCCGATCCCGCCCATCGTCAGAAGTGGTGTGTCATATTTAAGTTTGTTAGTTATGACCATCGCTTTTGTCTTTTGAGGCGCAAATTTCAACTTGTTTTGTATACCCCACCCCTGAACGTAGGCGAGAGCGGCATCTGCCCGTACTTCTATTTCTTGTGCTGTATCGCCGTCGAAAACCAAAACCACGTCATCGGCGAATGCTTGGTTGTAGTGGCCGAGGTCATCCAACCCTTTCAGCAGTGGGTCCAGTAGAAGGTTCCACAGTATCGGTCCACCTATGGACCCCTGGATACAACCCTTGTTTGTATTTCGTACATGTTCCTGCCCAGCGTACCTGATTTTTACCTTTCTGTCACGCAGGTAACTGTCCAACAACCTTCTAATATTCACTGGACACCTTTCCTCAGCCAATCTGACTCGTATCGCGGGCCACCATGCGTTGTCGAAGGCTCCCTCTATATCTAGTGATACTAAAATAATGAGCTTCTTCTTTTTTAGTTTCTCATGTATGTGCTGCATTAGATTATAGAGGGAGTCCTCGGTGCTCTTTCGGGGCATAAAGCCGTATTGGCGAGTACTAATTCTGGGAATAATATGCCATTTTACGCGCCCTATCATTAGTTTTTCCAAGACCTTTCCCATTACCGGTAATAAGCCTATGGGCCTGTATGATTTCGGGTTGCTATAGTCCTCTTTGCCGGGTTTTCTAAGAACAACTACTATGGCCTCCTTCCAAATTGTTGGAAAATGTTGGAGAGCCATGCATTTGTTTGCCAAGGCAAGAAAGGAATCCAAGTCCTGCGTGACAGCGTGGAAACAGATATCGGCAGTGATACCATCACTACCCGGGGCTTTCTTGGGGTTGAAGCTTTTCAGCGCAAATTTCAGCTCTTGGATTGTAAACGGTGGGTCATGCTGTTCACCATGGACCCAGTCGTTTACATGTTCGCTTAATTCCCTGATTCGACGGTGATCTGCGTTATCCTGGCTTTCCAAGTCCTCCGGGTAGAATGTCTCCGCCAACATTGCCGCTGATTCTTTCGGGTTCACCATTTTTCCAGCGATTGCCAGGGGTAGGTCCTCCTGCCTTTTTGTAGTCCTTCTTATAACTCTCATGATTCCCTCCCAAACTCCTTCCTTATCCTGTTTTTCGCAGAACTCCTTCCAGCTTTGTATCTGTGCCTCTTTGGCTGCACACTCATATCTTTCTTTTGCTTGCAGGTACTCATCGACGACCTTTTTCTTCCGGATTTGCGCTGCGTATCGGATTCGACGTCTCCTGGTGGTGACTTCCTTCTTGAGTTTGACGAGTTCATCCGACCACCAAGGAAAAGTAAGTGTATTCCTTGATTTCTTTTTTGGTATGCTATTATTACTTGCTTCTATTATTGTATTTATGTATATTTCCACTTTTCTTTCTAATTCTAATTTGTCCTCAATTTTTTCAATTTCTACTTTATTTATATTATTTTCTTTTAGCAAGCTGGCCAGTTTCTCATGAAACTGGCTCCAGTTTGCTTTTTTACTATTGTAAATTCTTGTAGATCTTTTTATGACCATTCCCTTGGCCTTTGTGAGTCTAATCTTAAACGTAATCGTATTGTGGTCGGAACTCGTCAGTCCTTCTTCAACTTTCCAGTCCTCCACCAGGTTCAGCATCTCCGCCGGGCAGGCCGTGATGTCGACAATGCTGGCGTAGGTCTTGTTTCCCCTTATCGTGTAAAATGTTGGGGTGTCTCCTTCGTTAAGCACCTGCAAGCCCATCTCTTCCAGGGCTCCGCTCAGGTCTTCGCCTCTTTGGTTCACTGTGGAGCTCCCCCACCATGTACTCTTGGCGTTAGCGTCTCCTCCTATGATGAGGTTTTTTATCCCTATACGCTCTTGGATCGTTTTGAGCTGCTCCAGGTATGGCCCTATGGCCTGTGGGTCAGGTTCACAATAAAAGGAGATTAATGCAATCTCCCAGGCACTGGTCTTAACTTTGACTACTACTATGTTGTTTGTAGTGAAATTCGGGCATTGGATCACCTCTATGTCGTCGTCAAATACGGCGATTGCCGCTTTGACTTTTCCACCGTCTTGATTTGTGCACTGGAAGATTCTTACGCCTCTGTAATCTCTCATTCTGCCGATCGCTCCAATGTAGGGCTCCTGGAGTAGCGCAAAGGCCATCTTTTTCGCTGTTGCCTCGAGCATTATCTCTTTTGTTGCTAGTTCCATTCGTTGCAAATTGGCTTGAGCTACGTAGTATGGCTTTGCGCTTGCTGGAGGGAATTTTGCGCCTGGAACAACCTTAGCAGTAGGCTACGGTTGCCCGCGCCAGTGCGTCCCATTTCTTCCGTATCGGACATTCCTGGCTGAAGGCGTTGTGCTCAATTTTTTCCAGCTTCGCGTGCGAGCAGTTGCAGCACGATGGGGCCGCACCCGCCAGCCAGTCTGCACAATTTGCTTTCATGTGCGGCCCTCCACAGTGGCTGCACTTCTCTATCGTTTCTTTGCAGAAGCGCCTCCCATGTCCGTATCTTAAGCATAAGGAACACTGCACCAATGGTGATTGATCCGCCACTTTGACTCTCTGAAGATCAATTTGTACCGTACCAGAATCAACCAATCTTTGCCAGATTTTTGGCGATACCCTCAATACGATGTGGCTTGTGTGAGGATTTCTGGTACGTTTCTTGAACAAGATCTCCAGTTTCTGGTCTTTTTCATCGAGGTCTTTCATTACGGATTTATTCTGATTTTTTAGTGCTTTTAATATGTCCTCATCTCCGTTGTACGAGAAGACATCTCTCAGGATCACCATGGGGTCCTTGTTTCTCATCTCCTGGACATTTAGTTGGTCCTCTGCACCTTTCAGCCTTTCTTTAATCTGGTCTCTTTCCTTTTCTGTTCTGCAGCCAACTATTATTTTCCTGTCTTTTGCCTTCCGTATCCTTTCTATTGAAATCCCTCCCTCTGTTGCGTTTACCACTTTTCTAATTCTGTTCAATACGTCTTCTCCAGTTTCCGTTTCCTCTTTAGACGAAATCACTACCGAGTGTAGTGCCGTCTGTTCCGAGGTCTGCCTCCTGGACGTCGCCGCAACACTTGCGTACGTCACCCCTTCCAGAGTTATCCGTTGCTGGTCCATCGCCTGTTTTAACTCCTCCATTCGCTCATTGCTGTCTTTGATTAATTTAGCGTGTTCTTCCATCCTCCTCACTAGCTCGTTCTCGACCTCAGATTTTCTTCTCGGTGATAGTGGGGATGGAAGGGGCAGGTCCAATGGGTTCTCTTTATTCTCAGCAACTTTAATTCTCTCACTCTGGTCTTCCTTAAATTTGGTTCCTTCTGCTTCCGCCTCTTTAACCAACTGGTATAAGCGCTCTACCGACTTTGTGACCTCCATTTTTATGTCTGTCTTTAGGTTTCGCGCGTTGCCAAGCTGTAGTTTGGCCGCAGTTAAGCAGGCTCTTCCCTCTGCTGTCTTACTGGCGTATTTATGTTTGTCTGGAGCCGGCGGACTTTCTCCCGCCTGTAATAAGGCAAAACGGTTGCCCGCCGGGACCGGCCCAGCCTTTTTCGGAGTGGTTTTAGTCTTGCGTTTGGTAATGGTCTTTCCGGACTCCCAATCACCGATGCTACGCCTCACACTTGAAGCTTGGGTCTGATCACCAGAAGGACCAGCCTTCTGTGTCTGGTCGGGGGTTTTCTGGGAGTCAGGGCTTGCCTTGTCCCCTGGCATTTTTATAGGAGTGCGAAAACCAAACATATTTGCGTATTACAGGAAATGTCAATAAAGCGGAACTATACAAGTACACAATAAAATAAAAGTTTGTATAAGTTATAAAATATTTAGTAAAAAGAAAAATGTATTGAATTAAAATATAGGATTTGTAATTAAGAATTAAAATTAATAATAATAATAACTAACTTAAATTAAATATTTTTGATTTCACCAAAGTCTAACTTAATTAAAATAAAATATTTTTTAGATTTCTCTAAAGTCCCTACTCTACGTATTTTGTTTCAGATACCTCTAGGATGCAGGGTTCTGTGGTCTTGTCTACTACAGGTAAGTACACAGTTTTATGTCAAATCTGATTCACAGGTAGGTAAGTAAATACCAACAGAAGTAGGTGCTCTACAGTGCTCTATGTAGAGTAATAAACTCTGCACAGATGTGTCAGTGAGTCAGCAAACGTGTTTATGCGTTGATATACAGAAACCCGAATTTAATTTTATGCTAGAATTTTTTGAGACTCTATGTAGAGTCTGTCTCTATAAATAGGCTGGTTGTCCTGTTTGTTGTCAACTTAACTAAGAAAGTCCGGTCCAATTCGGACAACGGGTTCCAGAGATATGAGCTTTTGAATTTTTGCAAGATGGCGGACAAAATGGCCGCGCAAATTTAAAACTACAATAAGGTTAGGTTAGGTTAGGTTAGGTTAGGTTAGGTTAGGTTAGGTTAGGTTAGGTTAGGTTAGGTTAGGTTAGGTTAGGTTAGGTTAGGTTAGGTTAGGTTAGGTTAGGTTAGGTTAGGTTAGGTTAGGTTAGGTTAGGTTAGGTTAGGTTAGGTTAGGTTAGGTTAGGTTAGGTTAGGTTAGGTTAGGTTAGGTTAGGTTAGGTTAGGTTAGGTTAGGTTAGGTTAGGTTAGGTTAGGTTAGGTTAGGTTAGGTTAGGTTAGGTTAGGTTAGGTTAGGTTAGGTTAGGTTAGGTTAGGTTAGGTTAGGTTAGGTTAGGTTAGGTTAGGTTAGGTTAGGTTAGGTTAGGTTAGGTTAGGTTAGGTTAGGTTAGGTTAGGTTAGGTTAGGTTAGGTTAGGTTAGGTTAGGTTAGGTTAGGTTAGGTTAGGTTAGGTTAGGTTAGGTTAGGTTAGGTTAGGTTAGGTTAGGTTAGGTTAGGTTAGGTTAGGTTAGGTTAGGTTAGGTTAGGTTAGGTTAGGTTAGGTTAGGTTAGGTTAGGTTAGGTTAGGTTAGGTTAGGTTAGGTTAGGTTAGGTTAGGTTAGGTTAGGTTAGGTTAGGTTAGGTTAGGTTAGGTTAGGTTAGGTTAGGTTAGGTTAGGTTAGGTTAGGTTAGGTTAGGTTAGGTTAGGTTAGGTTAGGTTAGGTTAGGTTAGGTTAGGTTAGGTTAGGTTAGGTTAGGTTAGGTTAGGTTAGGTTAGGTTAGGTTAGGTTAGGTTAGGTTAGGTTAGGTTAGGTTAGGTTAGGTTAGGTTAGGTTAGGTTAGGTTAGGTTAGGTTAGGTTAGGTTAGGTTAGGTTAGGTTAGGTTAGGTTAGGTTAGGTTAGGTTAGGTTAGGTTAGGTTAGGTTAGGTTAGGTTAGGTTAGGTTAGGTTAGGTTAGGTTAGGTTAGGTTAGGTTAGGTTAGGTTAGGTTAGGTTTTTTTTTTTTTTTTTTTTTTTTTTTTTTTTTTTTTTTTTTTTTTTTTTTTTTTTTTTTTTTTTCCTAGTTCCCCTGGCGTTGCCAGGCACATTTTTTGCACAACTCTTGCATACCAGTTCTCGCATTGATGCTTCTCGCACTTTCATGCCTCATACTGTATCTTTCTCATGTCCATCCGCTTTCTTACTGTGTTGACTTTACCTATTTTTATTTTATTGAGGGAAAAAACTACAAGGGTTTTTATTTATTAAATATTCAACATCTTACTTATAACTAAAAATAACAAAGGTTTTTATTTGTCAAATATTTTACATGTTTTCTTATCTTATCTACTAATACATTTTATTATGGACACAAATTATATAAACTAATATTATATAATTGTGTTTCCTTATTGCTACTTATTCCTTTTACATGCTACTTTAACTATTTTACAACAATAATCTAAAAACTTATCTCTACTATCTTTACTATCTAATATTATTGACAAATTTCTTATACTAATATCCATTCCTATTGCTATTTCTATGTCTGTACGTGCTGCTCCGAATCTGGGGCAGTCACAAATCAAGTGCAGGACGTCTTCTTCGACATCGGGATCGCAGGGGCACGACGGACTCTCCTTACACTTGAACCGATGCAAGTATGAGGAGAACCCGCCGTGTCCTGTGAAAAGTTGGACTGTGGTGGGGGTTAAGTCTATGTGTTTAAGTACTTTGTGTGCCCTGATAGCGTTTGGGAAGAAGGTTCTCGTGACAGCTCCTTGCTTTGCACTAATGTAGCGATGGTTCCATTCGCCAAGCGAGTCTCGTCTGAGTTCTCGCTTCGCGAATGAGACCGGGCAGCTGTCATACCTTGCTTTTACTTTTAGTGTCAGTGCTGCGCTCTTTGCCAACTCGTCGGCTCTCTCATTCCCTTCAAGCCCCATGTGTGCCCTTACCCAAAATAAGTTTAGCATTTTGTTCTGATTTCTGAGCTTTGTTATAGTCTCTCGAATCTGGGCTGCGAGGGGATGGGGGGAAGACAAGTTTGATACTGTTTCTAGGGCTGAGCGCGAGTCACTGAAAATGCTACAACTAAATTCGGATCTTTTCAGCGCCTCTTCCGTTGCCGCTGCCAGAGCCAGCAGTTCCGCCTGGTAGACAGTGCAGCATTCATCCAGCTTCAACTTACGGGTACTAATTTCAGTGGTTCCGATTCTGATGGACAGTGCGGCGCCTACTTTCCCCTGGATCTTACTGCCATCTGTGAAAATGTTGAGATGGGTGTCAAGGTTCTGGTCCAATGCTGCTCCGTCTTCCAGGCAGGTAAATGTTATATTTTTCTGAAGTGCCGGGTGTGGCATGGCCGTGTACGGTACTTGTTTCTCGATGTCTCGGTCTCCCACTACTTGCCGGGTGTAACCTTTCTTTATTTCATATAACAAAGCTGCTTCCCGGACTCTAATGTCCAGTGGGAGCAACCCGGCAAGTAGTAGCGCCGAGTTAAGCGAGACAGTCCTATACGCCTTTACAAGTTTTTGTGCAAACCCGCGCTGCACCGTGTCAAGTTCCTTCCTTATGCATAGTTTCCCAGCTGCTGGCGCCCATGCGCTAGCAGCATACATAATGGTGGGCTCTACTACTGCAGTGTATATGACTCGGATCACCTCCGGCTGTAGACCCCAACCAACTTTCGCGGCCTTAGACAGCTGATTGTAAAAACTCAGCGCTTTACGACAGACATTCGCGGCATGCGCGTTAAAAGTTAGTTTATTGTCGATGGTGAGGCCAAGCAACTTAATCTCCTTTGACAGTCCAATGTCAATCCCGCCCATGCTCAGGCGCGGGAAGTCGTACTTTAGTTTGCGCGTAATTACCATAGCCATGGTTTTGTGTGGCGCAAACTTAAGCTTGTTCCGGACTCCCCACGCGCGAACATGTTCGAGCGCGGCATTGGCCTGTCTTTCGATCTCCAACGACGTCCCACCATCAAAGACAAGTACTATATCGTCCGCGAATGCCTGTACGTAATCGCCCCTAAGTTCCAAGTCCTTCAGGAGGGGGTCTAGGAGCAAATTCCACAGGATTGTACCTCCAATTGACCCCTGCACGCACCCTTTTTCTGTACGCTTTTCGTACTCCTCCCCGGAGTATCGGACTTTGACTCTTCGGTCACGAAGATAGCTATCTATCACCCGTCTCAAGTTTACCGGACACTTTTCCTCCGCCAGTCGGACTCTGATGGCCGGCCACCATGCGCTATCGAAGGCCCCCTCTATATCTAACGACACAAGTGTCATTACCCTCTTCTGGTCGAGCTTTGTGTTTATGTGTTTCATCAGATTATAGAGGGAGTCTTCCGTGCTCTTCTGGGGCATGAATCCGTACTGGCGAGTACTTATCCTCGGCACTAGGTGGAACTTGATCCGGTTGACTAGCATCTTCTCGAAGATTTTCCCCAGCACTGGGAGGAGCCCGATGGGCCTGTACGATTTGGGGGTGGTGTAGGAGTCTTTTCCCGGTTTACGCAGCACAATGACCGTGGCCTCTTTCCAAGGGCTTGGGAAGTGCGCATGTTCTAGACATTTATTGGTTATAGCTAGAAACATTTCTGGGTCGCTGTTTATGGCTTCTCTGCAAATGTCCAGAGTAAATCCATCTGCTCCGGGGGCTTTTTTTGGGCTGAAAGCATTCATCGCAGCTTTTAGCTCGGTCATGGTGAACAATGGGTCCCCAGGCTCAGCTTGTTGTCCATTGTTCACCCTCTCCGCTTCGGCTCTTATTCTGCGATGTTCAGTGTTGTCGCTTTCTGTGGGGTCCTCTGGATAAAAAGTTTCGGCGAGTACTTTCACAGAGCCTTTGGCGTCCAGCACTTTGCCCTCAACCCGAAGTAGCTCGTCTTCTACCCTTTTCCTTGTCCTGCCTATGACTCTATAGATCCCTTCCCAGACCCCCTCCCTGTCCTGCTTGCTGCAGAAGTCCCTCCAGCTCTGTACCCTTGCTTGTTCCGCTTCTAACTCATATTCCTCTTTCTTTTCCAGGTACTCTTGGACGACTCTCGCTCTTCGGACCAGTGCGGCACCCTTGATTCGTCTCCTCCTGGTGGCGACTTCCCGCTTCAGCTGCGCGAGTTTTTCGGACCACCACGGAATAGTAAGTACTTGTGTGTGTTTTTTGGCTGGTATGGTTTGTTTGCATGCATGTGTGATTGCTTGAGTGTATGTGTGTATGACTACTTCTATTTGTTGCGTGCTGTGTGTGTGCTCTACTTTTGTGAGTGTGAGGTTTTTGTCCGCTTTAAATTGAGCCAATTTCTCACGAAATTGGTCCCAATTTGCTTTCCTCGTATTGTAGGATCGTGTTGTGCGTGTGATTTGTGTTCCGTGTGCTTTGTGTAACTGTATGTTAAATATTATGCCGTTGTGGTCCGAGCTCGTCATGTTTTTCACGACGGTCCATCCGTCCACCAAGGTGAGCATGTCCTCTGAGCAAGTGGTGATATCTACGTGGCTGGCGTATATCCGGTCTCCTCTCACCGTGTCAAATGTCGGTGTAGAGCCGTCGTTGAGTACCTGCAAACCGTGATCGTCAAGAAATTTCATAAGGTCCTCCCCTCTAGAGTTGGTTCTGACACTACCCCACCAGATGTTCCAGGAGTTAGCGTCTCCTCCGATGACCAATCTGGTTGGCCCGAGTTTTTCCACCACCTTGGTTAGATGATCCAGGTACGGTTCCAAGGGCTGGTCGCCCTCCAGGTAGATGGAGACTAGGTTAATTTCCCAGGCGGTTGTGCGGATCCCTAGGACGGCGATGTTTTTGGTGGTGAGCTGCGGGTATTGGATGACATCTAAGGTAGGGTCCATAACTGCTATCGCCGCCTTCACCATCTCGCCTTGTTCAACATTCTGGAAGATCCTAGTACCTGGGTACGACTTTAGTCTCTTTTGGGCCCCAACGTATGGTTCTTGTATGAGGATCACCGCTGCCTTACATTTAGCGGCCTCGATGAAGACCTCGTCCGTCGCCAACCGCTTCTTTCTGAGGTTTGCTTGAATGATCTTGTAAAGGACGCCCTCAGCAATACGCCACGGTGGATCTCGCTAGTGCTTCCCACTTGCGCCTCACCGGGCATTCGTTGCTGAAGGCGCCATGATCACTCTTTGCAGCCTTAGTCTTTGTGCAGTTGACACAGCAGGGGGTGACGTCACTCAGCCAGTCAGGGCACCCCGACTTCAGATGTGCTCCACCGCAGTGGCTGCACACATCGACTGCCTCGGTGCAGAATCGCCTTCCGTGTCCGTACCCTAGGCAGCGCGAGCACTGTACTAGGGGAGATTGGTCGGCGACTCTGATCCTCTGCATGTCGATATATACAGTCCCCGCGCTTGTGAGGCTTTGCCAGAGTCGGGGCGACACCTTGATGACAACATGGGAGATGAGTGGGTTCCTTGCTTTTCGACGGAAGCGAACTTCCATGCGGTCATCCTCGCCGCTCACTCCTCTTAGCAGGTGTCCGTTCTGTGTGCGGATAGCTTTTTTGATCTCCTCGTCCGTATGGCATTGGAGAACCCCATAGAGGATGACAAGAGGGTCTTTGTTTTTTATGTCCTCTATGTTTAACTGCCCTTCCTTTTCAGCTATTCTTTTCTTTACCTTTCTCAGCTCTTCTTCGTTCTTACATCCCACTATTATTTTCCTGTCCTTTGCCTTCCTTATCTTATCAATCCTTGTCCCTTCCTCCGTCGCATTAACCACCTTCCTGATTCTTTCGAAGACCTGGTCCCCTGTTTCGTGGTCGTCTTTTGACGAGACTATTATTGAATGCATAGCGGTGTTTTCTAAAGGCGGCCTAACTGGAGAGCTCGCTGTTACACTTGCATAGGAGCCTCTGTTTGTGTGCAGCTCTTGTTGCGTCTTTATTGTTTCCGCCAGCTTCTCCATTTCCTTTTTGTGGTCCTCTAGTAACCTTGCATGCTCATCTATTTTCCTTATTATCTCGTCATCTTTCTCAATCCTTTCCATTTTCTTTTCTTCTCTTTCCCTATCTCTTTCAGTCGTTATGTCTTCTGCCTTCGGTGGTTCTCTTCCTTGCTGCCTTTGATTCCCTGGGTCGCTTGCTTTCTTTTGTCCTGTTCCCTTGATACCTTCCGCTTCCTTGACTAGCTGGTATAGCCTGTCGATGAGGTATGCAACTTCGACCTTAATCTCCGTCTTAAGGTTTCTTGCGTTGTTAAGGCCAATTTTTGCCTTTGTCACATACGCTCTGGCTTCTGCCAGCCGGTCTACGTACTTTGATGGGCAACCCGCGCTCTCCATCGTCGTCTTAAGAGTCTGTGCTTTGATCTCCTGCGAGAGTGTTTTTGTTGGTTTTTGTTTTTGTGGTTCAGCGGGGCTGCTTTTGCTCGTTGAACCTTGATTTTTTGGGTTTGCGTCGGACTTTCCTGCTCCCCATTCGCCTATGCTCCTCCTTACGTTGGAAGGGCTTTTGGACGGGCGCAAGGCTTCCTTGTGAGTGGAGTCTATCAGAAAGGTGCTATCCTGCGTCATTTTGGGGCTCAAGGCTGTCTCGTTGACAGTCTTTGCGCCCTTTGTCGGAGTGCGGAAGCCGAACATATTAAATTGTGCAAATGCAAGGGGAACGTGTCAAGTGTAAAATTTGGTAAAGGTTTGTATTAAGGAATTATTTGTCAAATTACTACACTAAAATAAAAGACCTATTCTAAACTAATTTAAGGGCGCAATAAAAAACGCAAAAAGAAAACAAAAGCTACTCACTTCAAATTAAAAACAAAATTAAATGTCAAGTGTGCTCTATGTAGAGTTTTTAGCTCTACCTAGATGTGTCAGTGAGTACACGCACGTGCTTTGCTTTGATAATACAGACACAGAAAAGCAAAGAAAACAGATAACAACACAAACAGAAAACAAAAATAAAAAATAAAAATAAAATTTTTCTCTACGTAGAGTCTGCCTTTTTACGTAGGCAGGTAGTCCTGCTACTAGTCAATTTAATTAAAAAAGTCCCGTCAGGATCGGACGTCGGGTCTGCGAGATACAAAGGTTTTTTATTTTACAAGATGGTCCAAGATGGCCGCCAAAAAGCCGTCTCGGGTCTAACTTTGGCTGTACTTATCCAAACACTACCGTGTTTGGGGTCCTAGAAAAGGTCTTCTAAAGACCTGTCACTAAATTTTAATAACTACTTAAAATAACCCCCCCCCGATTTTATAAGTCCAAAAAACACAAAAAATTTAGAATAAATGCGGTTAGAAAATCGAAAAATAAAAATTCTAAAAATCTAATACAGCACAAAGTCTTAAAACTAAAATCTTCTTATATTCTAATATTTACAATTTTGCTATAACAATTATATCAGGCACCTCGTGCCAACCTCAAATATTTAAAAAATCGTAACTCAAAAACCAGCTGATCGATCTATTGCCTAATTTTTTCTGGTGATAGAAGATCACCAGGCCTACTAAATTTTGAATTTTAATTTATAGCTAAAAGATTTAAATAAAAAGTTATGAATTTTTGAAAATTTGAAAATTTGAAAATGTTAATATCTATGTGAAAACTTAACTTAAAAACTTTCTAAAAGTGCCTCCGTGGTCCTCTTCAAAGCGTCCCGCCGTTTCAGGTGTTGGTTTGATTCCAGGTGGTCGGGATCGATGACCTCGTGGCCACGTGGTACTTGTTTTTTTGCCTTTTTCTCGGCGCTCCTGCGCGAGAAAAATCGGGCGATGGTGTCAAACAAGAGGTCCTCTGAAGGCCTTCCAGAAGGCATAAAAATATTTATAGGTCGTCGCTGCAGAATCGAAGATATTTGAGTTTAAAGTTTGAAAAAACCACAAAATTCCACTTTTCACACAATAACTTCTTGAGTTTTTCACTTTTTTTAACGCTGTTTTTCCTATCGCGTGCGCCTTGCGATTTCTCAACTTTTAATATGTCGCACGACAATAAAATTATCAACTTTTGATTTTTGCGGAATTTTTTAACGAGGATGTTAGCTTGTAAGTGGGCGCTCCCGAGTGCGGTTGGCGCTGGACTGTGGGTTAGGTTAGGTTAGGTTAGGTTAGGTTAGGTTAGGTTAGGTTAGGTTAGGTTAGGTTAGGTTAGGTTAGGTTAGGTTAGGTTAGGTTAGGTTAGGTTAGGTTAGGTTAGGTTAGGTTAGGTTAGGTTAGGTTAGGTTAGGTTAGGTTAGGTTAGGTTAGGTTAGGTTAGGTTAGGTTAGGTTAGGTTAGGTTAGGTTAGGTTAGGTTAGGTTAGGTTAGGTTAGGTTAGGTTAGGTTAGGTTAGGTTAGGTTAGGTTAGGTTAGGTTAGGTTAGGTTAGGTTAGGTTAGGTTAGGTTAGGTTAGGTTTTTTTTTTTTTTTTTTTTTTTTTTTTCTTCCTGTCCGGGCGCAGAGGCCCGGCCCGCGAGCTAGCCTACTTCTTACCCTCCGACTTGAGGTCGGAGTCCTTGTTAACTGACAACTCTTTCATTCTTTCTTATCTTTTATTCAATCTTTCATCCTTCATACTGTATCTTTCTTTCATTCATCCTTCTTTTACTCTTTCATTGGTGGGTTTCCAATGATTAACTATGTAGTATTATATCTATTTTTTTATTTCATATGTTTAAGGATGGGATGGATAGGGTTCATTTTTTATTTTTTTTTTTTATTTTAGATAGCCTCCCAAATTGGGTTACAATTTATTCTAATTCTATTTCTAAAAGGTTTATACAAGAATATTACTTAATTAAGTTATTACTATTTTAATCCTACATATTTTATTACATTTTAATTACAGTTTCCCATATAATTGTACTTATCTATATTTTTTATATTCTAACTTATTTGTATGCAACTTATATATATTTTATAATATATATAATTCATAATTTATCTAACTATTTATTTCTTAATATTACTTTTTTAACAATAAGGTTTTATACATTCTTAACCTACTTGTTTGTACAACTTACTTTACTACTTATACAATATTTCCTTATTTTATTACTTTCTTATCTTCTATTACACACAATTATACAATAATTTACAAACGGGGGGGGGGGGGGGGGGGGGGTCTACGAAATTCTCAATCTATTATTTTATTATACAACTTATTCTACTTTTACTTGTTTAAACTGTTTTCTCTATTACACTAGGTTCTTATCTACTATTTTAACTATATTTCTGGTGTGTACATATATATCACTATATGCATTCCACAAAAAATTATCTATCTTTATTTGTTAATATTACTTTAGTTGCTACATTTATACAAAAATCAATAAACTTAGTTCTAGATATTTTACTATTAATTAGTTCGTGTGCATTTTCCATTTTTACTTCAGTGCCTAAGTTCTGCTCTAGCTCATATCTCCCAACGCCAAATATGGGACACTCAAACAAAAGATGGCTTATAGTCTCATTTTTACCAGGCTCACAAAGACACGATGGGTCATCCTTACATTTGAACCGATTCAGATATTCGGAGAACCCACCGTGCCCCGTCAAGACCTGCGTAAGTACTCCAGTCGGCTCTATCTCTCTAACAGTCTTATAGGCTCGGACAGCATCTGGGAAGAACAGCTTGGTAACCCCTGCCGTCTCCCCCGACTTATACTTACGATTCCATTCGTCAAGCGACCCCAGTCGGATTTGCCGCTTGACGAAAGAAACCGGACATTTGTCGTATTCCGGTCTAGTTTTTTGCTTTTGAGCTGCTTCCTTCGCCAGTTCGTCAGCCCGCTCGTTGCCCTCTAGTCCTGCGTGAGCCTTTATCCAGTACAAAAACACACTTTTGTACTGGTTTTTGCAGGCTCGTAAATTCTTACGAATTTCCACTACCAGAGGATGTACTGAGCTCTGATTCGTGACCGCTTCTAGTGAGGACCTTGAGTCACTATATACGCCATAGGTCACTTCTGGGCGCTTCAGGATCTCCCTGGTTGCCTTACATATTGCCAGTAGTTCGGCTTGATATACGGTGCAGTAGGACGGCAACTTCAACTTATAGGCTTTGGTCTCGGCATCACTGTTCCATAAGGAGAGTGCTGCTCCGACCTTGCCCTCCATTTTACTACCGTCCGTAAATATGCGTATTTCGTGATCGCTGTGGATGTTTACCTGCGCTTCGTCCTCCAGGCATGTGAACTGCAGATTCATTTGTTCCGCTGGGTGTGGTGTGTCCGCATACGCTACCATGGCCTCTACCTCCCTGTCCCCCGGTATTTGCTGAGATACCCCTCTCTTGGACTCATACAGTGCGGCTGCTTCTCGTATTCTTATGTCAAGAGGGAGTATTCCAGCCAATAGCAGCGCTGAGTTTAGAGAGACCGTACGGTAGGCTTTGCAGAGCTTCTGAGCAAATGCTCGCTGAACCACATTTAGCTGCCTCTGTATGCCCAGTTTCACGGTTGCTGGTGCCCACACGCTAGCCGCATACATTATCGTGGGCTCGACCACAGCAGTGTAGATAATACGGACAACCTCAGGGTGAAGGCCCCAACTAATTTTGGCTGTTCTGGCAAGCTGCTTGTATAGGTTAAGCGCCTTTTTACAAACGTTCGCCACATGTGTGTTGAACGTCAACTTGTTGTCGACGGTCAAGCCCAGAATTTTAAAATCAGCTGACATGCAAATGCCGATCCCTCCCATGTTCAGGCGTGGCGTGTCGTATTTTAACTTCCTCGTTAGGACCATCGCTTTAGTTTTATGTGGCGCGAACTTAAGTTTGTTTTTCACACCCCATTCCTGAACACAAGAAAGAGCGGCATTTGCCCGCGACTGAACCTCCATTGCCGTGTTTCCGTCGACAACAAGGACCACATCATCGGCAAACGCTTGGCAGTAATCGCCTCGCTGCTTCAGGCCCTTTAGTAGTGGGTCAAGGAGAAGGTTCCACAGGATTGGACCTCCGATGGAACCTTGAACGCATCCCTTTGTGGTCTTCCTGATGCATTGCTCCCCGGCGTATCTGACGCATACCTTCCTATTTTGGAAGTAGCTGTCCATTAACCGTCTAATATTTATGGGGCAGTTCTCCTCCGCCAGCCGGACTCTGATGGCAGGCCACCATGCGCTGTCGAAAGCTCCCTCTATGTCTAATGATATCATTGTTATTAGCTTTTTACTGTTTAATTTGTCGCGAATATGTTGCATTAAGACATAGAGGGAGTCCTCAGTGCTCCTTTGGGGCATGAACCCGTACTGGCGTTCGCTTATTTTGGGGATAATATGCCATTTTATCCTTCCGATGACCATTTTTTCAAGTATTTTCCCCAGGACTGGAAGCAACCCTATCGGCCTGTACGATTTCGGGTCTGTGTACTTAGCCTTCCCTGGTTTTCTCAGTACTACCACTGTCGCTTCCTTCCAAATCCCAGGGAAGTGACCTATCTCTAGGCATTTGTTTGCCATTGCCAAGTACACCTCGGGATCCTGAGTTATGGCATGCTTACATATATCAGATGTTAACCCGTCTGACCCTGGGGCTTTTTTGGGGTTGAAGCTATTTACAGCTGCTTTCAGCTCCTCTAGAGTAAACGGTGGGTCATGAATACCATCATGCCCCGAACCGTTTACTTGGTCAGCTTCATACCTGATGCGCTGGTGATCAGCATTATCATCTTCCGGTTTGTCCTCTGGGAAAAACGTCTCCGCTAAAACTTCCGTAGACTCCCTCCGATCCAAAACTCTACCCTCTATGACCAGTGGTAGGTCTTCCTCCCTTTTCATTGTCCTCCCCATTACCCTGTATATACCTTCCCATACCCCTTCCTTTTCCTGTTTACCGCAGAACTCCTTCCAACTGCTTATTTGTGCCTGCTTTGCCATTTCCTCATACCTTTCTTTTATTTCCAGGTACTGTCCAACTACCTTGGCTCTTCGGACCGGCGCTGCCCATCGGACTCTCCGCTTCCTGGTGGTGACCTCCTTTTTCAGCTTCGCGAGTTCCTCCGACCACCACGGCATGGTAATTTTATTGCATGCTTTCTTTTTTGGGATACTAGTGTTGCTTGTTTCTTTTATTATCTCTGTGTATGTTTGTATTTTATGCTCTAATTCGCTTTTGCTTTCTATTCTATTAATTTCTGTTTTACCAAATTTATTTTCTGTTTGTAATTGGGCCAATTTCTCATGAAATTGACCCCAATTTGCTTTCACACTGTTATATATTCTTGTAGTTCTACTTATATCCATACCTTTTATATTTGTTTTCCTAATTTTAAAAGTTATCGCGTTGTGGTCGGAGCTCGTCATGCCCTCGTCTACCCTCCAGTCTTCCAGCAGGTTTAGCAGCTCCGTCGTGCAGGCCGTCACATCCACGCAGCTGGTATATAGCTTGTTTCCCCGTACTGTGTGAAAGGTAGGGGTATCGCCCTCATTCAGCACCTGCATGCCCATCTCTTCTATAGTGCCGGCCATTTCTTCCCCCCTGTGGTCTATCTTTTCACCCCCCCACCACGTGCTCTTAGCGTTCGCGTCGCCACCCATTATAATCTTTCTTGACCCTACTTTTCGCTCTATGTTCCTTAGTTGCTCCAGGTACGGCTGAATTTCTTGGTCAGGTTCAAAATAGAATGAGACGACTACGATCTCCCAGGAACAAGTTCTTATTTTCACCACCGTGATGTTGTTCGTGGTAAGATCCGGACACAGGATGACGTCCATCTCATCGTCAAAGACAGCTATTGCTGCTTTGATGGTACCGTCACCGTGGTTTATGCCCTGGAAGATCCTCACCCCTCTGTAGTTACTCACTCTACCAATTCCCCCAACATATGGCTCCTGGAGCAGTGCGCAGGCTATCTTCTTCCCGCTTGCCTCAAGCATCAGTTCTTGCGTTGCCAGTTTCTTCCGTTGCAAGTTTGCTTGGGCTATTAAGTAGGGTCTTTCGTTAATTGTTGACTTTGTTCCAACCGGGACCACCTTAGCAATACGCTACGGTGGCTCGAGCCAACGCTTCCCACTTTCTGCGTATTGGGCATTCTTGGCTAAACGCGTTGTGGTCGACCTTTTCCAACTTTGCACTCATGCAGTTACAGCAGGAAGGAGCTGTGCCAACCTCCAAGTCCAGACAATTTGACCTCATGTGGGGCCCCCCGCAGTGGCTGCACTTCTCTACGCTCTCCTTGCAGAAGCGTCTGCCATGTCCGTACCCGAGGCACAGCGAGCACTGGACCAGTGGCGATTGGTCTGCCACCCTGACTCGCTGCATGTCCACATGTACGGACCCCACGTGTGTCATACGCTGCCAGATCTGGGGGGACACCCTCAACACGATGTGGCTTGTGTGTGGGTTCCTTGCACGCTTCTTGAACGCAATCTCCATCTTATGCACCTTTTCGTCGAGATCTTTCAAGATGTCTTGGTTCTGGTTCCTCAGGGATCTGATGACATCTTCATCACTGTTTAGGTTAAACACGTCCCTGAGGATTACCATCGGGTTTTTATTTTTGATCTCCTCGACGTTAAGGTGTTCTTCCGCCTGTCTCAGTCTTTCCTTTATTTTTTGTCGTTCCTCCTCCGTTCTACAACCCACAATCACTTTCCTATCCTTCGCTTTCCTTACTCTCTCCACAGCTATCCCTCCTTCCTTAGCATTCACGACCTCTCTGATTCTTTGCAGGACTTCCTCCCCCGACTCTGTCTTATCTTTTGCTGTTACCACGATTGAATGTAGCGCGGTCTGCCCAGGGGGCTGCCTCCTGGACGTTAGGTTAGGTTAGGTTAGGTTAGGTTAGGTTAGGTTAGGTTAGGTTAGGTTAGGTTAGGTTAGGTTAGGTTAGGTTAGGTTAGGTTAGGTTAGGTTAGGTTAGGTTAGGTTAGGTTAGGTTAGGTTAGGTTAGGTTAGGTTAGGTTAGGTTAGGTTAGGTTAGGTTAGGTTAGGTTAGGTTAGGTTAGGTTAGGTTAGGTTAGGTTAGGTTAGGTTAGGTTAGGTTAGGTTAGGTTAGGTTAGGTTAGGTTAGGTTAGGTTAGGTTAGGTTAGGTTAGGTTAGGTTAGGTTAGGTTAGGTTAGGTTAGGTTAGGTTAGGTTTTTTTTTTTTTTTTTTTTTTTTTTTTTTTTAAACTATGCTCCACAGACTGCAGTCCGTGCTCTTTTTTAATTTAATTCTTTATTTAGTAACTCATTATTTTATTACAAACTTAAAATTAAGAGACTTACTCAGTAAGGAAACTTGATATTGACTTAATTCTAGTTGATACATAATGTTCTTGTTATTTATATAAATACAATGAATACCATTATCGTTATGCTAGTTTAAATTATACATATCATTTTGTTTTTGAAGACAATTTTGGTTATTTTATGTTATAAGATCTATAATTAAAACATTCATTTTGTTTAATTGTTGTTATATAGTGATATATGAAGTTAGAGTATACATGGTTATAGTTGTTAGAGTTACTTCTTAGGTGGATTTTATTATACATTGTTAGCTTTATTATAATTAGGCTTGGGTATACATCTGTTACATATTGTTATGGTTAATATTTTTTTTTTTTTTTTTTTTTTTTTTTTTTTTTTTTTTTTTTGTTTTGTTTTTTTTTTTTTTTTTTTTTTTTTTTTTTGTTTTTTTTTTTTTTTTACAAAGTTACTATAAAATTATTTTCCTATTGGTTACAGAATTTAGTAAGATACGATTTGTTACATGAAGTTTATGAGGATAGTGGTTAACCCTGTTCGTCCATCCGTCCCAACTCGCGAGCGAGTTTCTCAACGACCGCTGCGTTTCGGTGTTTGATGGCCATTTTTAGGTTGTATTCCACTATTTTTTTGGTTGACGCTGCCATTGCTCTTTTGATAAAGTACCCTATCGCGTCGTTTTGGTCATCCGTGTGGTAGGTACAGCTGGTGGTATGCCGTGACACTGCTACCACCGCATGGGGTACGCTCTGATGTAAATCTATTGTTTTTGATGTGGTTTTAACAATGATTACCGTTTCGAACGTTAACCCCTGCGCTTCGTGGATGGTCAGTGTACGCGATCCTGTGCCCTTACCGTATCCCTGGTCGATGAGACATTGCTTCTCGCTTTGGGTATGGACCAGGAATAGAGTGTTTTGGAGCGTATGGGGTATTTGAGCACCGGTGTAATTTTGTATGTTAAGAGAACGCGCACTTAGTGTTGAAGAGTATATACCGGAGTATACCTCTCTTAGTGCATAGGCAACATCCATGGGGTTCCGGTGTGTACATAGCAACTCCTGGCTGATGTTTGTTACCAGGTTTGGGCGGCAGTACCTCATTTCGAAGAGATTTTCTCTATCGATGAAAGGCAACTGGTTGACATCTCCGATGAGGACCATTTCTTTGGCACCGCACAGCTTGGCTGCCATGACTATGGCTCCGAAGTGGTTCATGAGAGCCTCGTCAACCATGAGACGGTTGCATTTGTCCGACTCTCTGAAGCCATTAACCAAGACAGAAGCCATAGTGCGGACCCTGGTCTTGACAAGATCACCAACACGGAGCGCTAGTTTCTCCCTTAGGTCACTAGCAGCATTAGATGTTGTGGTGATGATGACGTCCTTGTCAGCATCGAAGTGCCCTACCACCCAGGTTGTCTTACCACACCCCGGAACTCCGTTGACCCACTCAATTGTTGGCGGCACCCAGTCCCTCCAGACAGATCCTGTGACTTGAGTTCCCGACATGGATTTCGCCATGTCGAGAATCTTGTCGTCCAGTAGAATCCTGGTGCACTTTGCAACAACAACCAAGGGGTCTCCTTTTGGGGTGTTGAATTTAGGTACTCCGGTCTCAGTCTCTTCGCTGCTGAGTGCCACGAAGCCACTTGTTGCGTTGTATGCTGCCATATAGCTTCCTGACATTTTGCCCTTGATGACCTGGGAGTTGTCGTTGTTGTATATGGCTGCCTCTGCCTCCTCGAGCTTTTCCTTTAGTAGGTTTTGATTACCCTGCTCAAAATTTGCCAAGATGGTTTTGCAAACCTTGAGATTGACCTCAGAGGTTGCTCGTGTAATGGCCAAAAACTCAAGGAAGGCGTTGTACGCGTGGTCTCGTGGAACCTTTGCATCTATTAGACGAGGCGGAGTTACCTGCCCCATGTCAGCTCTTGTCCTGTTTTTATTTGTTGGAGCCTTTGCTGTTGCTGTTGTAGTTTTGACTGTTGTTGATGATGGATTTCCTGACAGCCCTTGCAGCATTGAGCTGAAGGTGTTTAGAAATCCCTTGAGGTGGCCTCCGACTTTGGATCTTTTCTTACGTTCCATCATGCCACTCTGGTGGGCTGCGTCTTTCTCGGCGACTGCTTTTTGTTGGACGCGTTCGGATCCACTGATCGAGGTAGGTATTGGGTGTCCCCAGCTGTCGGTTGTAGTTTTTGAGTCGTGCGCTCTTAGATAGTTTAGGTTTTCACCTCTATCTTCGTACACAACCACCTCATGTTGTTCAGAGGCTTTTATACAACCTAGCCGGTCTGCGACTTCTCCCTGCTCATACCCGACCATCATTGCATCCACACTTATTACACGTGGAACTTCCACCACTCTTCCCGTTTCCCCCAACATGGTGAGCATCGAGCATGCCTGTGTGAAGGGGGAATTTCCTTCCAATGTGAGTAGAGCGATCGTCTTATTTCGCGATCGCACCAGTCGACATCGGTGGCCCGCCACTTCTGTTTCAGGTAGTGCACTGTACATTTTGTGCTTCATGGTCGTTTTTGAAGTGCTCCCATTTATGAGTGACGCCAAGCCCGGTGAAATGGCGACGCGATTTCTAGCCCCGATTCGGCAGAAACCTATTCCGAGCCGTTCGTTGTTGCTATCCATGAAGAGTGCCACTCCTCGGATTCTTATCCCTGGCACTCCTTTCTCTCCACATGCAAGCAGTGAATGGATAGCGACGCTCTTCGTAGTAGGTTTCTGCTGTGAGCCGGTACCATTGGTGGTAGTTGGGGCTTGGCTAACAGGTGTTGGTTGTGATTCAAGGGGCGGAAGGTTAGTGTGTCTCTTAGCAGCAGTTCGGAAGATCTTCTCGGCGAAGGACAGAAAGTGTGGTCTGCTGGCCGGGTCTGCAAGTATGCTATGCAGTTCCGGTTCAACCAGTTTTCTGTCAATCCGAGTTTCTAGATCGGTCCGAGCCGCTAGGAAACGTGGGCAGTCGAGTATGATGTGAAGTATACTTTCACTGATTTCCGAGTCGCACTCGCAACCCGGGCTGTTTTTCAGCTTAAATCTGTGAAGATACTCGGCTATCCCTCCGTGGCCTGTCAAGATCTGCACTTGTGTATGTGTAAGTTTTGTGGTGCGAGTTAGCCGATACGCTTTTTGGACGTCTGGAAGGAACCTCCTTGTTAGTGCGCCTGTTTTGGAGGTTTCGTATCGATCCTGCCATTTGCGGATCGACTCTTCACGAATTTTCCTCCTAATGTAGGACAGTGGGATCCTTCCATAGTCCTGTGTGGCGTCACCGAGTGCCGCTGCTTTTGCCAGCTCGTCAGCTCTCTCATTTCCTGTGGTGCCAACGTGCGCTCTCAGCCAGAACATCCGGACTTTCCGTCCATCCTCCAAGATCCTCCCGATGTTTTCCTTTATGCTTCTCGCCAGGGGATGGCTCAGACTTGGGTTTCGGAGCAGGTCGAGTGAAGATCTTGAGTCACTCAGTATGTTGACTATCGGTTCCCTGCTCGAATTTACCATCTGAAGTGCCCTGTGTAGTGCATACAGTTCCGACTGGAAGACTGTGCAAGCGGGGTGAAGCTTAAAGGTGGCGAAGTTTGATTCCTTTCCCTCCTCCCACCATGTCAGGGCAGCACCTACTTGGTCGTTGATTTTGCTGCCGTCTGTGTATATTTGGGGTCCGCTGACATGCTGGATGGAGTCTTCGAGGAGTTCATACTCCGTGGACATTAGGGTAGATGGATGGGGTTGGTCCAGGTATCCCACTCGGAGTTCAAGCTCCGTTCCAGGTGGGAGGTAGTCCTGGGAGAGACCTTTTTTGGCTTTGTACAGGTTTGCCGCCTCATGGATCCTGAGGTCCAGTGGAAGCAAACCCGACAGCGCGAGTGCTGAAGTGAGAGAGACAGTCCGGTAGGACCTGCACACCTTTTGGGCAAAACCTCTCTGGAGGGCATTGAGCTGCTTTTTGTTCATTTCCAGCTCTGCCGCTCGAGACCATGCGCTTGACGCGTATGTCATTATAGGTTCTACCACTGCGATGTATATGGTTCTCGTGATCTCGCTGTTTAGTCCCCACGTTACTTTAGCTGCGCACGCGAGTTGTTTGTAGATGTCTACTACTTTCTTGCATTGCGCAGACACGTGGGGCTTGAAGACTAGATTCTTGTCGATTATGAGGCCCAGGAGCTTTATCTCCTCAACGAGGTCAAGTTTTGTGCCGGCCATGTATAGTTGTGGGGTCTCAAATTTCAACTTCTTGGTGAGGAGCATCGCGTTGGTCTTTTGCGGTGCGAAGTTGAGTTTGTTGGCGTTTCCCCATTTTGCAACTTTGTCCAGCGTTGAGTTGACTGACTGCTCCAGATTGCTCACCGACTGTCCTGTGAACACGAGTACCACGTCATCCGCAAAGGCCTGACAGTATGTTCCTTCGATCTCTAGCGTTTGCAGCAACGAGTCTAGGATAACGTTCCAAAAGATTGGTCCTCCTATGGATCCTTGGACGCAACCTTTTGTTGTTTCCTTCTCGTATGCTGCCCTTGCATAGTTGACCGTGATTCTCCGGTCGGTTAGATATGAACACACCATCTTGTACAGGTTTCCCGGACACCTTTTTTTGACAAGCTGGATTTTCAGTGCTGGCCACCAGGCGTTGTCGAAGGCACCCTCTATGTCCAATGAGATGAGGAGCACGATGTTTTTAGTGTTTACTCCTTTTTTTACGTGCTCTAATAGGTCATAGAGGGCGTCCTCGGTTCCTCTTTGTGGCATGAAGCCGTATTGGTTTTTGTGTAGTGTTGGGAGAATGTGCCATTGGAGTCGACCAATCATTAACTTCTCAATGGTTTTTCCGAGAACGGATAGAAGGCCAATGGGTCGGTATGACTTTGGGTGGGTGTAGTCTGCCTTCCCTGGCTTTCGGATTATGACCACGTGTGCCGCTTTCCAGTGTGTGGGGAAGTGTTTTAGCGATAAGCATTTGTTTGCTATCGCCATGAACACCTCCTTATTACATCTTATGGCTGCAGCACAGATGTCAGCGGTTAGCCCATCTGGTCCGGGTGCTTTTTTGGGGTTTTGTGTTTGCAATACTTTTTCCAATTCCGCTGACGTGAAGGGTGGGTCATCTTCCGAAAGGCCCTCTAATACGTTCTCCGCCATTTGATATCGAAGTTTAGCGTGATGTGATTGGTCGGTACTCTCTGAGTCGTCTGGATAGAAGGTTTTGGCTAGGAGTTCTGCCGACTGTTTTGGGGTTAGGGTGTTACCTTCAGGGCTTCTCAGAAGCATGTCCTCCTGCTTTCCTGACGTTTTCCTGATTACCCTGTAGATTTTATCCCACATACTCTCCTTTTCCTGAGTCGTGCAGAACTCCTTCCAGCTCTCCGTTTGGGCTTTTTCTGCTCTCTCTGAGTACGACATTTTGGCTTTCTGGTACTCTTCTATTACCATTTTTTTCCTATGGGGAGCTGCATTCCTGATTCTCCTCTTTTTCCTGAGGACCTCTTTTTTAAGATCGCCAAGCTCTTTCGACCACCACGGGGGCTTGGGATCGCCTGCCCTATTTCCTGCAATAGGGATGGTTTGTTTGCAGGTCTCGTGAAGGTTAGGTTAGGTTAGGTTAGGTTAGGTTAGGTTAGGTTAGGTTAGGTTAGGTTAGGTTAGGTTAGGTTAGGTTAGGTTAGGTTAGGTTAGGTTAGGTTAGGTTAGGTTAGGTTAGGTTAGGTTAGGTTAGGTTAGGTTAGGTTAGGTTAGGTTAGGTTAGGTTAGGTTAGGTTAGGTTAGGTTAGGTTAGGTTAGGTTAGGTTAGGTTAGGTTAGGTTAGGTTAGGTTAGGTTAGGTTAGGTTAGGTTAGGTTAGGTTAGGTTAGGTTAGGTTAGGTTAGGTTAGGTTAGGTTAGGTTAGGTTAGGTTAGGTTAGGTTAGGTTAGGTTAGGTTAGGTTAGGTTAGGTTAGGTTAGGTTAGGTTAGGTTAGGTTAGGTTAGGTTAGGTTAGGTTAGGTTAGGTTAGGTTAGGTTAGGTTAGGTTAGGTTAGGTTAGGTTAGGTTAGGTTAGGTTAGGTTAGGTTAGGTTAGGTTAGGTTAGGTTAGGTTAGGTTAGGTTAGGTTAGGTTAGGTTAGGTTAGGTTAGGTTAGGTTAGGTTAGGTTAGGTTAGGTTAGGTTAGGTTAGGTTAGGTTAGGTTAGGTTAGGTTAGGTTAGGTTAGGTTAGGTTAGGTTAGGTTAGGTTAGGTTAGGTTAGGTTAGGTTAGGTTAGGTTAGGTTAGGTTAGGTTAGGTTAGGTTAGGTTAGGTTAGGTTAGGTTAGGTTAGGTTAGGTTAGGTTAGGTTAGGTTAGGTTAGGTTAGGTTAGGTTAGGTTAGGTTAGGTTAGGTTAGGTTAGGTTAGGTTAGGTTAGGTTAGGTTAGGTTAGGTTAGGTTAGGTTAGGTTAGGTTAGGTTAGGTTAGGTTAGGTTAGGTTAGGTTAGGTTAGGTTAGGTTAGGTTAGGTTAGGTTAGGTTAGGTTAGGTTAGGTTAGGTTAGGTTAGGTTAGGTTAGGTTAGGTTAGGTTAGGTTAGGTTAGGTTAGGTTAGGTTAGGTTAGGTTAGGTTAGGTTAGGTTAGGTTAGGTTAGGTTAGGTTAGGTTAGGTTAGGTTAGGTTAGGTTAGGTTAGGTTAGGTTAGGTTAGGTTAGGTTAGGTTAGGTTAGGTTAGGTTAGGTTAGGTTAGGTTAGGTTAGGTTAGGTTAGGTTAGGTTAGGTTAGGTTAGGTTAGGTTAGGTTAGGTTAGGTTAGGTTAGGTTAGGTTAGGTTAGGTTAGGTTAGGTTAGGTTAGGTTAGGTTAGGTTAGGTTAGG
This sequence comes from Philereme vetulata, assembly GCA_918857605.2. Classification (NCBI taxonomy): domain Eukaryota; kingdom Metazoa; phylum Arthropoda; class Insecta; order Lepidoptera; family Geometridae; genus Philereme; species Philereme vetulata. The sequence goes on along the minus strand of OU975467.1, from coordinate 38,025 downwards.
TTAGGTTAGGTTAGGTTAGGTTAGGTTAGGTTAGGTTAGGTTAGGTTAGGTTAGGTTAGGTTAGGTTAGGTTAGGTTAGGTTAGGTTAGGTTAGGTTAGGTTAGGTTAGGTTAGGTTAGGTTAGGTTAGGTTAGGTTAGGTTAGGTTAGGTTAGGTTAGGTTAGGTTAGGTTAGGTTAGGTTAGGTTAGGTTAGGTTAGGTTAGGTTAGGTTAGGTTAGGTTAGGTTAGGTTAGGTTAGGTTAGGTTAGGTTAGGTTAGGTTAGGTTAGGTTAGGTTAGGTTAGGTTAGGTTAGGTTAGGTTAGGTTAGGTTAGGTTAGGTTAGGTTAGGTTAGGTTAGGTTAGGTTAGGTTAGGTTAGGTTAGGTTAGGTTAGGTTAGGTTAGGTTAGGTTAGGTTAGGTTAGGTTAGGTTAGGTTAGGTTAGGTTAGGTTAGGTTAGGTTAGGTTAGGTTAGGTTAGGTTAGGTTAGGTTAGGTTAGGTTAGGTTAGGTTAGGTTAGGTTAGGTTAGGTTAGGTTAGGTTAGGTTAGGTTAGGTTAGGTTAGGTTAGGTTAGGTTAGGTTAGGTTAGGTTAGGTTAGGTTAGGTTAGGTTAGGTTAGGTTAGGTTAGGTTAGGTTAGGTTAGGTTAGGTTAGGTTAGGTTAGGTTAGGTTAGGTTAGGTTAGGTTAGGTTAGGTTAGGTTAGGTTAGGTTAGGTTAGGTTAGGTTAGGTTAGGTTAGGTTAGGTTAGGTTAGGTTAGGTTAGGTTAGGTTAGGTTAGGTTAGGTTAGGTTAGGTTAGGTTAGGTTAGGTTAGGTTAGGTTAGGTTAGGTTAGGTTAGGTTAGGTTAGGTTAGGTTAGGTTAGGTTAGGTTAGGTTAGGTTAGGTTAGGTTAGGTTAGGTTAGGTTAGGTTAGGTTAGGTTAGGTTAGGTTAGGTTAGGTTAGGTTAGGTTAGGTTAGGTTAGGTTAGGTTAGGTTAGGTTAGGTTAGGTTAGGTTAGGTTAGGTTAGGTTAGGTTAGGTTAGGTTAGGTTAGGTTAGGTTAGGTTAGGTTAGGTTGGTTTTTTTTTTTTTTTTTTTTTTTTCCCTGTCCGGACGCAGAGGTCCGGCCCGCGAGCTATCCTGCCTATTGACCTCTGATAAGACTTATTCAGAGCTCTTGTTATTTCAGGGGTAGTAAAACAACAGGTTTTATTTATTTAGGAAGTACACAAAGAAATTTTTACACATAATTTTTTGGTCTCAAAAAGGATTCAACTGGCTGCTATGCTTAATTTTTGTTTTTACATAATATAATTATACAATAGTTCACATTTATCTTTTTCTAATCTAATTAGTATGTAACTTAGTCTATATAGTCTATAATACATCCTTCATACTAGAAGTGACACACAGAAAGTTTTCTGGTCTATAAATTTTTTCTTATCCTTCTTTTATCTTTTTATTTTCCTAGATACTATATTTATAATTATAGCTATGTTTAATTTGGTAGAGTACTCGCTAAGTTTCCTACTGATCTTTTTTTTTCCTCTTGACTTAGGTTCTATACTTCTTAATCTATTTTAGGATCACAGCTAGTTTTTGTGAACAATTTCTAGTTATTTTACAATGCTATTCTATTTATTATTTTCTTAGATTACTAGATTATATTTTGAACTACGATTTTAAAAGAGTATTTTTCTAAAGTTTAAACTGGTCTTGTTTTTCTCTTGACTTTAATTCTTCTTAACTCACTATATTTTACTAGGTATCACAATTAGTTTTGTTAACCATTTCTTAATTTATTATATAGCATTAAATAGTATATATCTCTATCTTTTTTATTTTAAAACATTGTTATATATGTTGCTTTTATATATACTTCATTATATATATTCAACATAATTTATCTATCTTAAATCCTATTTATTTTCTTAAATTACTATATTTGTATACTACAAAATTAGTGTATGCTTAAATTTATACTTACTAGGTTACATGTGAATTTTTATTAACAGTTTCATATTTCAATGATGTTTTCATATATGCTTATCATATATATACAACATACTTATTATCTAATTTTTATTTCTACCTATGATTTGTTACATAACCGTTCAGCAGTAAGCTATCGATGCTCTTGCTAGAGCATCCCACTTCCTTCTGATGTTACAACTATCGCTGAAGGCATTATGCTCCGTGTTCTCTATTTTGGCCTTAACGCAGTTACTGCATGCCGGGGCAGCTCCGGCAAGCCAGTCCGCACATTGGTGTTTTAAGTGGGCGCCTCCGCAATGACTACATGTCTCATGCAAATCCTTACAGAAGCGTCGACCATGGCCGTAGCCGAGACACTGGGAGCACTGAACCAGCGGCGACTGATCCATCACCTTTACCCTCTGTACGTCCATGTACACCATTTCTAATGCCATAATCCGTTGGTATATTTTTGGCGAGACCCTCATCACTATATGGACCTTATCCGGATTTCGCGTTCGTTTCCTATAGGCAATTCGAACTCTGTCGTCTTTCTCATCAAGGCCAAGTGTTATAGACTGGTTTTGGTTTTTTAGCGCCAGGATAACATCTTCGTCCGTATCTGTATATTCTGTCATCCAGACGCTTTTTAGAATCACCAGTGGGTCCTTGTTTTTTATATCTTCCACATTTAATTCTTTTGTTCTACTCAGCCTTTCCTTTAATTTTTTCCGATCTTCTTCAGTCCTGCATCCCAGTATTACCTTTCTATCTTTCGCTTTTCTAAATTTCTCTATCTTTATTTCTCCATCTGTGGCTTTTACGACATTTATCGTCTTGTACAGGACGTCTTCTCCGGTCGCTGTCTCGTTTGTCGCCGTTACTACTACTGAGTGCAGCGCGGTCTGCTCCGGGTGAAGCTTCTTAGGGGGTGCCGCTACTGCACTTGCGTAAGTTTTCCTTTCTAATGCTTCCTTAAGTACTTCCATTTTTTCATTATTTTCTTTTAAAAGCTTGGTGTGCTCTGCTAGGGTTTGCATTAAGGCGTCGTCTTTCTGCACTTTTTCTTGAGCAATCTCTTTTGCATTTTCTTTTCCTTTTAACTGTGTACGGACCCCCTTCGCCTTCAAGGAAGCTATTTCAGCTTCTGCCTCCTTGTAGAGCTGATAGACTCGCTCTACACTTTGGGAGACCCCAATTTTTATATCGGTCCTGAGGTTTCGGGCGTCCCCCAGTAGGGTTTTTGCTCTTATGAGGCTCGCCTTTGCCTCTGATGCCCTATCTGGAAGCTTTTTTCCTGGCTGGGATGCGTTGTCGGTCATGTTTGAGGGTCCCGCCCTCACAGTTACCCCCTCTTCACTCGTTTGGCAGATATTTTCTGCCTCGTTCGCGGGTTTTTCCGCTTTTTTATTCGGGCTTCGGATTCCAAACATTATGATTGGAAGTCTTTATAACGCGGAACAGGTCGTCAAATTAAAATTGTATAAGTGGTAAATAAATTTGCCTAATATAACCTATAAACTAAAAATAAAAAGTCTAAATATCTATCTAATATATAATAAAAATAGTAAAAACAGTAAGAGCTCTACCTAGTCTGTTTCTTATAGATATTTTATGTAATTTGAGTCAAAAACAATAAAAATTTCACTTAAAATAAAACCCACACTCGAGGGAAAACAAAAAGAACTAAAATAAAATATAAAATTTTTTAAGACTCTATATAGAGTCGGCCTCTATGTTTATACAGGTAGTCCGGCTACCGGTCAGTTTACCTGCGAAAACCCCGTCGAAATAGGACGGCGGGTTCCCGAGATATGGAGCTTTTAGTTTTTACAAGATGGCGGACAAAATGGCCGCCAAAACTTGTAACCAAAATATCTCGGTCCGTACAAGTCCTAGAACTTCGGGGCTTTTGCAGGCGTATGTACCTCGTCCCCGTCTAGGTTCCCGCACAGTATGTAGAGTCAAAAAATTTTTGACTCTACCTAGAGCCCCAGGTTAGATCAAGTCAGAGAGGGTGCGGTGGCGGTATCAGCGGTGAAAATCCCGTCCCAATCGGACCACTCTAGCGAGAGCTATGCCCGTTCAAGACAATCCAAAATGGCGTCCAATATGGCCGTTCAAGAACTAACTTAGGCAGTTTCAGTCCGAACTGGACCGTGTTTGGGCTTGTTTTGAAGGGCACAACTCTCACAATGGCTTGGGTTGGGCCACGTGCTGATAAGTCCCCCCCCTGATTTGACAAATTCAAAAAACACAAATTTAAACACAAAAAATGGTCTAGCCACGCAAATATTAGTCGAAAATTCCCAAAATTTTGCACAGAAGCCCTCACGATTTTTAAAAATATATATCTGAATTAATTATTTTCCTAAATTTAAATTTAAGGGTACCTCGTGGTCCCCCTAAATTTTCAAAAAATTTTTTCTCGCAAACTAGCTGAACAATCTATGTCCAAATTTTTATGTCCAATTAAGGGCCTTAAAATCTATATAAAACTAATTTTAAAAATATATGTTACAGATCTATTGAACAAGTTAAAAAACTTTAAAATTTTACAAAAATTTAAAATTACCCTCAATTTGTCAAAAATTGACGTAGATGAAAAAGAAAAGTGCCTCCTTGATCTTCGCAGCGACGTCCCAATGGTCCAATTTTCAGTTTCTTCCTGGCTGCCCTGGATCGCTGACCTCGTGGCCACGTGGTGTTTGTTTTTCTGCCTTTTACTCCGCGCTCCTGCGCGGGAAAAATCGGCAGAGGCAGAAAAACTATAGCGCTTCAAGAGGCCTTTCAGAAGGCACTATAAAAACCATATGTCACCGCTGCAGAACTCGAATAAAATAAACTTTTAACTTTGAAATTTTTTAAATTTTCACTTTTTCTGTGATTACTCCGTGAGGAATACACTTGGCGACGCAGCGTTTACACAGCCGTGTGCGCCTCGTAATTCCTCAAACTTTGGTGTATCACACGGCACTTAAAACCACTTTTTTAAATTTTTAGGAATTTTTTAGCGTGGAGCTACACTTGTAAGTGGGCGCTCCGGAGTGCGGTTGGAGCCAGACTGGTTAGGTTAGGTTAGGTTAGGTTAGGTTAGGTTAGGTTAGGTTAGGTTAGGTTAGGTTAGGTTAGGTTAGGTTAGGTTAGGTTAGGTTAGGTTAGGTTAGGTTAGGTTAGGTTAGGTTAGGTTAGGTTAGGTTAGGTTAGGTTAGGTTAGGTTAGGTTAGGTTAGGTTAGGTTAGGTTAGGTTAGGTTAGGTTAGGTTAGGTTAGGTTAGGTTAGGTTAGGTTAGGTTAGGTTAGGTTAGGTTAGGTTAGGTTAGGTTAGGTTAGGTTAGGTTAGGTTAGGTTAGGTTAGGTTAGGTTAGGTTAGGTTAGGTTAGGTTAGGTTAGGTTAGGTTAGGTTAGGTTAGGTTAGGTTAGGTTAGGTTAGGTTAGGTTAGGTTAGGTTAGGTTAGGTTAGGTTAGGTTTTTTTTTTTTTTTTTTTTTTTTTTTTTTTTTTTTTCCTGTCCGGACGCAGAGGTCCGGCCCGCGAGCTATCCTACATGATGTTTCTCCAATATGGGGGTCAGAGAGTTTTTCTTATACTATGGGATGTAATATTACTACAGTAATATTACCATAATTCAAGGATTTGTTTGTATTTAGGGAGGGTGGGTTAGGTACAATTTTATTTTAGCATTTTGTTTTACATCGGGTAACAACTTCTTATTTCTATATATATTTTACACAGTTTTTTAACAGAAGCTTATCTAAACATTTCTTAATTTTACTTAATTTAATATTACAATATTTTCTTAGTTTTAAATTTAGGGTGGAGGATTCGGTACACGTTTTATTTTAGCATTTTGATTTTCATAACATATTAACTTTTTATTTCTATACATATATTTACACAGCTTTTAAATGGTGTATAACTTTACATTTTCGTTGTCATGGGGTGACAGCTTCCCACTTATTACCATATACATTTTCTATTGGAACTAATGGTGCTAATCTATACAAATACAATATTCTTAAGTTTATCTTATAGTTTACTTTCTTATAATCTATTGGTTTACATGCTAATGGGCACTTGTCATATATTTTACATATATGATAGTGGATCCTATTTAATGCTTACTTGTTTTTATTGACTACCTTACTTACTACAAAATTACAATATTTAATAAACCTATCTCTTATATATTTATCTTCCATTATCCCGTTTATATTTTGTCTTTCGATATCTATTCCTATTTCAAATTCAACGTCAAATTTATACCTTGCATAAATGGGACAGTCCGTAATAATATGAAGAGCGCTCTCTTCCACCTGTGGATCACAGTCACACGCCGGGCTCTCCCTGCACTTGAAGCGATGCAAGTACGAGGAGAACCCGCCGTGTCCTGTCATGAGCTGGACAGTTTCTGGGGCCAACTTCAAGTTTCTAAGAACTGAGTACGCGCGAACAGCATCCGGAAAGAACACTTTAGTTGTTGACGCGGTTTCACCGGTTTTGTAGCGCCGGTTCCATTCGTCCAGCGACTCCAGGCGGATTTGTCGCTTGGCAAATGAAACCGGACACTTGTCGTATTGCGGCTTTGTTTTCCGGTGTAGCGCTGCGTCCTTCGCCAGTTCATCCGCTCTTTCGTTTCCTTCCAACCCTGCGTGTGCCTTAATCCAAAATAACCTCAGTATTTTGCCTTTATCGTTGATCTTTTTAATATTGGCTTTCGTCTCAACGGCTAGGGGATGGAAGGAAGTGCTGTCCACCACGGTCTCCAGGGCAGACCTGGAGTCGCAGTAAACATTGCAGAAAGGCTCTCTGGACTTTAGCGCATACTTCGTCGCTTCAGACAGGGCCAGTAGTTCCGCCTGGTACACGGTGCAGCACTGTTCCAGCAATAGCTTACGGGTACTTGTCTCTGTCGCGTCCTTCCATACGGAGAACGCGGCGCCGACTTTCCCCTCTATTTTACTGCCGTCTGTATATATATTTAGGCCTTCGTTAATGTGTTGTTCCAGCGCCGCCCCGTCCACCACGCACTTGAACTCTAGTTGCGTCTGTTCCGCAGGATGCAGCATATTCGCGTATCCAACTCTTCTCTCCATCTCTCGGTCTCCTATTAGTCGCTGGGTATGGCCTTTCTTTATTTCATAAAGCAAGGCTGCTTCCCGGGCTCTTATGTCCAGAGGAAGCAGCCCAGCGAGCAATAGTGCCGAGTTTAAAGAGACGGTTCTGTACGCTTTTACCATCTTTTGTGCAAAGCCCCGCTGCACTGCGTTAAACTGTTTCTGAACTCCCAGTTTATTAGTGGCCGTCGCCCACGCACTCGCCGCGTAAAGGATGGTTGGCTCAACCACTGCAGTATAGATGGTCCTTACTATCTCAGGCTGCAATCCCCAATTTACCTTGGCAGCTCTCGACAGTTGTTTGTAGAAGTTGAGCGCTTTGCGGCAGACGTTCGCCACATGCGGATTAAAAGTCAGTTTGTCATCGATGGTTAGGCCCAAAATTTTTATTTCTTTAGACATCAGAATGCCAACACCTCCCATTTTCAGATGTGGGATGTCGTACTTAAGCTTACGTGTTATAACCATGGCCATAGTTTTTTGTGGCGCAAATTTCAGCTTATTTTTGACACCCCACATCCGCACGTATTCAAGAGCGGCATTGGCATCCCGCTGTACTTCCTGTGCTGTTTTTCCATCGAAGACTAAGACCACATCATCTGCAAACGCCTGCGCATAGTCTCCCCTTCTGTCGAGTCCTTTCAAGAGCGGGTCCAGCAGAAGATTCCATAGCAACGGGCCTCCTATGGAGCCTTGGACGCATCCCTTGCTGGTTTCTTTACATAAGTCTTTGCCAGCATACCTTACTCTCACCTTCCTGTCTCTCAGATAACTACCGATTACTCTTCTGAGGTTTATTGGACACTTTTCCTCTGCCAAACGGACCATTATGGCGGGCCACCAGGCGCTGTCAAAGGCTCCCTCTATATCCAAGGACACGAGTATGACCAGTTTTTTCTGATCCAGTTTTGTCCGGATGTTTTGTATGAGGGTATAGAGGGAGTCTTCGGTGCTCCTCTGGGGCATAAATCCGTATTGACGAGTACTTATCCTCGGTAGCAGATGGTATTTGAGTCGGGCAACCAGCATCTTTTCAAAGATTTTTCCCAGCACAGGTAGTAGGCCTATCGGCCTATATGACTTTGGGACGGTGTATGTAGATTTACCTGGCTTCCGCAGCACGACCACTGTTGCCTCCTTCCACAGATTGGGGAAATATTGTTTGGCGAGACATTGGTTTAAAAGTCCCAGGAACACCCCGGGGCTAGTTTTTATGGCGCAGGTACAGATATCCGATGTGAATCCGTCGGAACCGGGAGCCTTCTTAGGGTTGAAGGACCTTAACGTCACGTCGAGCTCAGTCTGTGTGAACGGTGGGTCACAGAGTTCATTTTGTTCCTCATCGTTCACTGTTTCTGCTAACTCTCGCGTTTGGCGGTGCTCCTCGCTATCGGTCTCCGTCAGGTCCTCTGGATAGAATGTTTCCGCCAGCAGCCTAACGGAGCCGACAGCATCAAGGACTTTACCCGCCTTCTCTAGTGGCAGGTCCTCTTCCCTACTCCTAGTTCTTCCGATGACCCTATAAATTCCTTCCCAGACGCTTTCCCGGTCCTGTTTCCCACAGAACTCCTTCCAGCTCTCAACCTGGGCCTTCTTGGTCTCTAATTCATATTCTTTTTTCTTTTTCAGGTACTCCTGAACGACCTTCTCCCTCCGGATCGGCGCAGCCCATCGGATTCTGCGTCTCCTGGCGGTGACTTCGCGCTTCATTTCAGCAAGTTTTTCGGACCACCACGGCATGGTAAGTACTTCTTTATTCTTCTTTCCGGGTATTGATTGAGTGCATGCCTTTGTGATAGCTTTTGTATAGTTTTCTATGGCTATCTCTATTTCATGTGTAGTTTGCATGTTTTCAATCTCTTCTATTGTTAATTTATACTTTACTTCCAATTGGGTCAGTTTCTCACGAAACTGACTCCAATTTGCCTTCCTTGTATTGTATTTTCTGGTTGTTCTTTCTATTGTCGTGCCTTTTGATTTTTTAAGTAGTATGTTGAAAGTTATGCCGTTGTGGTCCGAACTCGTGAGGTTTTCTACCACAGTCCAGTCTACCACCAGGTCCAGCATGTCCGCCGTGCAGGCCGTGACATCCACGTGACTGAAAAACCGCTTTCCTCCCCGAATGGTGTCGAAGGTCGGAGTTTGCCCTATATTAAGAATTTGAAGACCCAGGTCATCAAGAGCTCCCCCCATGTCATCGCCTCGGCTATCTATTTCCGTGCTGCCCCACCATGTGCTCTTAGCGTTGGCGTCCCCTCCCATAACCAGCCTTTTGAGTCCCAAATTCTGAGCAATCGCAGTTAGCTGGTCCAAGTAGGGTCCTATGGGTTGGTTCGGTTCCAGGTAATAGGACACCAGCGTGATCTTCCAGGCACTGGTTTGGATTCCTACCACTGTGATGTTGTTTGTGGTGAGTTTTGGATACTGGATTATGTCCAATTCAGCGTTAAAGACGACTATTGCCGCTTTCACAGTTCCTTCTCCTTGATCAGTGCTCTGGAAGACCCTTACACCCCGGCGGCTCTTTACCCTTTTCTCTGCACCAACGTACGGCTCCTGCAAGAGTGCAACCGCGATTCCACGCTTTTCCGACTCAATGAGTAACTCGTCAGTGGCCAGTCTGCTTCTTTGCAGGTTTGCCTGTACAATTTTTAGCGGACAGACTGTGACCACGCCCTTAGCAATACGCCACGGTGGATCTCGCAAGTGCTTCCCACTTGCGCCTCACCGGGCAATCATTGCTAAAGGCGTTGTGGTCCGCCCTCTCCACTCCAGCTTTAGTGCAATTTATGCAGCTTGGAGATGCGTGTGCGAGCCAGTCCGCGCAATCTGTTCTTAGGTGCAGTCCTCCACAGTGACTGCACTTTTCAGCGCTCTCCCTACAGAAGCGTCTGCCGTGCCCATACGCCAGGCAGAGGGAGCACTGGATCAACGGAGATTGGTCCTCCACTCGCACCCTCTGCAGATCTATGTGCGCGGTTTCCGCCTGCAACATCCGCTTCCATATTGTAGGAGACACCTTCGCGACCACATGGCTGGTGAGAGAGTTCCTAGTTTTCTTCCTGTACTTTATTTCGAACCTATTTTCCTTTTCTTCGAGACCAGAAAAGACGCTGCCGTTCTGTTTTCGTACGGCACGGAGGATGTCTTCGTCGGAATTGTAATTCAGGACGTTTTTGAATATAAGTAGAGGGTCCTTGTTTTTGACCTCTTCGACGTTCAGCTGATTTCCTGCTTTTCTGAGTCTCTCTTTTACCTTGGATCTCTCCTCTTCAGTCTGGCACCCCACAATAATTTTTCTGTCCTTAGCCTTCTTTATTCTGTCCACCCTGATTCCCTCTTCCTTCGCATTTATCACTTTTCTTATTTTATTTAAAACTTCCTCTCCTGTTTCAGTCTCATCTCTTGACGAGACCACCACGGAGTGCATCACCGTCTGCTCCGGGAGATGTCTCCAAGAACGGCCAGCCGCTACACTCGCGTACGTAGTCCCCTCAAGAGACTTCACCTCTTGCTGCTTTTCTATCGTTTCCCTTAGTTTTTCCATTTTGATACTATTTTCATTCATTAGCTCCATGTGCTCTGACATCTTTTTTATCAGTTCTTCTTCTTTCCCTTTCCTTGCTTCAGGTTTTTCCATTCCTTCGTCTCCGGTCGAAGACGGTGTAGGCTCAGGATCTACTAGACCCTTTTCTTTCTCAGCCTCTCTGACCAGATTATATAGACGCTCGACGGCTTGGGTTACTCCTACTTTGATATCCGTCCTCAAATTTTTGGAGTTTCCCAAGTGTAGTTTGGCTTTTGTAAGGCAGGCGCGGGCTTCTGCCACCCTGCTTACATACTTTTCCTTAACAGGGCTAACTATAATCTCTATTGAAGGCTTGGAGGCCAGTTCTCCAGTCTCTTGGCTACCCGAAGCATCCGAAGATAGCCTTCGGGTTTTAGGCTTTGAAGGGGCCGCCACTGGCTTCTTCACCTTTTTCAGAGAGGTCTTAGTCCTTGCCTCGATCTCGCCAATACTGCGTCTGACCACAAAGGTTTTTTCTTGAATTTCCGACAAGGGACTCGTCCCCTCCGTCGATTCCGTATCCTTTTGAGAAGGATTCGATGCCTCAGATTTCGGGGGCGAGTCCCCCACCGGCGCCACGCCCTTCTTGGTTGGAGGGGTTCTGATCCCAAGCATAGCTTTGCCGGTGTAAGATAGCCGCTATTACTAGTACGACGTGTAAAGAGCGTCTGTACTAGTAGAGTCTTTAATCAAAAGTCTTATAATCTATGTCAATATACAATTTTCTCGATAGCGAGTTGTCCTAATTACCTAACCTACAATAGTATAAATGAACAAAACAACAGAAATAAAATAAAATTATCAATGTCAAAATAAAAATATTAAAATAAAATTGACAATTAAAAATATCAAATTATTAGGTGCTCTATGTAGAGTGTTGAGCTCTACATAGGCGTGTCAGCGATTTGACGTGCGTATTCAACGTTAAAAACAAAAGACAAGATACAAACAGGGTAAATAAAAATAAAAACAAAATAAAATAAATCGACTCTACGTAGAGTCTACCTCTACGTACAGGCAGGTAGTCCTGCTACCGGTCAGTTTGTCCGAAGAAACCCCGTCAAAATCGGACAGCGGATTCCCGAGATATGGAGCTTTTAGTTTTTTCAAGATGGCGGACAAAATGGCCGCCAAAACTTGTAATCAAAATATCTCGGTCCGTATAAGTCCTAGAACTTCGGGGTTTCTTCAGGCGTATGTACCTTGTCCCCGTCTAGGTTCAAGCACAGAATGTAGAGTCAAAAAATTTTGACTCTACCTAGAGCCCCAGGTCAAATCAAGTCAGGGAGGGTTCAGTGATGGTAACAGCAGTGTAAACCCCGTCCCAATCAGACCACTCCAGCGAGAGTTATGCCCGTTCAAAACAATCCAAAATGGCGTCCAATATGGCCGTTCAAGGACTAACTTTGGCGGTTTTTGTCCGAACTGGACCGTGTTTGGGCTTGTTTTAAAGAGCACAACCCCCACAATGGCTTGGGTTAGGCCAAGTGCTGATAAGTCCCCCCCCTGATTTGATAAATTCAAAAAACACTAAAATTTAACCTAAAAATGGTCTAGCCACGCGAATATTTGCCGAAAATTCCTGAAATTTTGCACAGACCCCCAAACAATTTTTAAAAATATATTCCTAAATTTTAAATTTTTCTAACTTTAAATTTAGGGGTACCTCGTGGTCCACCTAAATTTTCAAAAATTTTTATCTCAGAAACTAACTGATTAACCTATATCCAAATTTTTATCTATAATAAAGGGCCTTAAAATCTATATAAAACTAATTTTAAACATATACGTCATCGATCTTTTGATCGAGTTAAAATTATTTAAAAATTTACAAAAATTTAAAACTACCCTAACTTTGTGAAAAATTTACTTAGGTCAAAAAGAAAAGTGCCTCCCTGGTCTCAGCAGCGGTGTCCCAGTAGTCCAATTGTCAGCTTTCTCCTGGCTGTCCTGGATCGCCGACCTCGTGGCCACGTGGTTATTGTTTTTCTGCCTTTATCTCCGCGCTCCTGCGCGGCAAAAATCGGGAAAGGCAGAAAAACGATAGTGCTCCTGGAGGCCTTTCAGATGGCACCATAAAAAGTATATGTTACCGCTGCAGAACTTTAATAAAATCCACTTTAAACTTTAAAATTTTTGAAATTTTCACTCTTTCCGTGATAACTCCGTGAGGAATACACTTGGCGATGCAGCGTTTGCACAGCCGTATGCGCCTCGTGATTCCTCAAATTTTGGTATGTCACACGGCTTTAAAAAACACTTTTTCGAATTTTGGCGAATTTTTTCGCGTGGAGGTTTGGTTGCAAGTGGGCGCTCCGGAGTGCGGTTGGAGCCAGACTGGTTAGGTTAGGTTAGGTTAGGTTAGGTTAGGTTAGGTTAGGTTAGGTTAGGTTAGGTTAGGTTAGGTT
>OU975467.1:0-20000 GCA_918857605.2 Philereme vetulata | reverse complement strand
ACCGCAAGTGGGACAAAAGATTTTTGGATTCTTCCTCTGAATCCGAGGAAGAATTCACAGAGGCCATTGAGATGGCTTCTCAGCCCCAGAAGAGGGGGCATGTTGACCAGGCGGATGACGCAAGGCCCGATAATGGGCCTAAGGTTGGAACAGCCCGGAGGGGCAAGCCCAAGGGGGCCTACGCGGGGATGGCGTCGGCAAGAGGTAAGCTCCGAGGTTCGGAGAATTACCTCAGCTCCGACACAGATGTCGCCGCCGGCCCCTCCTCGTATAGGAAGGACTTCCCGGAGCTCCGCTCCAAGGGAACAATGGGGAGAGGGAGTGGGGGAACTACCTCCCCACCACGAAAGATATTGACGCCCCCGTCGGAGGTTCTCCTCTCTGACCCGGTGGAGGCTGCCAAACAAGCGGCAGTTGAAATAATGGAGGGGGCCCGCAAGTCGGGCAACTTGAAGGGTGAGGTGTGGGGCACCATGAACCGGGCCTGCCGCACCATACTAAGTGCCATGGAGGAACTTGACGCCTCCAGGTCAGAGAACGAGGAGATCCGCATCCTGAAGGCGGACAACAAAAGAATGCGGGAGCAACTCGCTCTCTGCACAGCGGAGCTTAAGGCCCTAAGAATTGCCTTCTCTGAGCGCCAGGCCCCGGCCCCGCAGTCGGTGCAAGAGACCCCGGCCCCTAGGGCCCCCCCGCCGACACAATCCGCTGCTGCGGAGTTGGCGGAGATGCTGGACACCATGAAGCGCGACTTGATGGTCTCCCTCGGTGACATGATTAATGCCAGAATCGAGGGTATCGCCAGTCGCCTTCCTCCCGCACCAATAATCCGCCCCCCGCTAGCGGCGGATAAAAAGAAGAAGGCCCCACCGGCCTCAACGAGAGAAGTTGCCTCCGAGCCCGAGAGCAGGGCCAGGCTCGGGGATGGCAGGCCGAAAAGGGCCGCAAAAAAAGCGGCCCCGGCGGCCCAGGAAACCACCGCCCCGGCAGCCAAGACTGTCCCGGCAGCCAAGCCTGCCCCAGCAGCCAAGACTGCCCCGGCAAGCAAGCCTGCCCCAGCAGTGGAGACTGCACCTGTGCCCCCGGGCGAGACATGGGCCCAGGTAGCAGGAAAAAAGAAGAGGAAGGGAAAGGGAAAGGCTACGGCCACTCCCCCACCCCCCCCGCCGCCCAAGAAGAAAGCGGCACCAAAGCAGAAGGGTCTGGTAGTCCCCAAGACGGCAGCGGTGGTAATCACCATGAGGAAGGACATTACCACCGACACCACGCTGCAGGCTGTCATGTCCAAGGCCATTAACGGCATAAGCTTGGAGGAGATGGGCCTGCAGCATGTCAGGGTCAGGAACTCGGTGACGGGGGGCCGAGTCATCGAGGTCCCTGGAGCAGATAGCGGAAGGGCGGCGGACAGCCTTGCAGAAAAGCTGCAGGGTCTTGTGGGCGACGTGGCCCGTGTAAGCCGCCCTGAGAAAATGGCCGCTATCGAGGTCGCCGGCCTAGACGAGTCGGCGACAAGGGAGACCCTGGCGGCTGCCGTCGCCAAGGCGGGGGGATGCGCCGAGGCACACGTTAAGGTGGGGGGCATTCGCCCTACATACTATGACGGTAGTGGGGTGGCCCTCGTGCAATGTCCGGTGGGAACTGCAAAAGCCCTCCTCAAGCGCGGTCGGATCCTGGTAGGCTGGTCGTCTGCCAGGATTAATTCCGTCGGACCAGCACCCATGCGGTGCTACAAATGCATGGGTGTCGGCCACACGCGCGAGTTGTGCCCCTCAAAGGTGGACCGGGGCCAGATGTGCTACCGGTGCGGCGCAGAGGGGCACAAAGCAGCCGAATGCTGGGAGGAAAAAGTATGGTGCGCAGTATGCCACCATGCAGGCCTCCCAGCCAATCACGTAATGAGGGGACCGAAATGCTCCCCGCCGGAGACAAAGGGAAGAGAGGTGAGGCCGAGACCCACCCGCCCCACCCGACCCCCTCCAGCCGAAACAGCCGCCAGCCGGCAGCAAGAGGAAAACAATATGGACGTCTAAATGTTAGTACACCAGCATCTAGACGTCCTGCAGATAAACGCCAACCACTCCGCCAGAGCTCAGGATCTGCTCATGCAGGCCATGGCGGAGTGGGAAATTGGCGTTACGGTGGTAACGGAGCCCTACTTCATTCCCCCCCAACCTAATTGGGTAGGGGACACCGACGGAGTAGTGGCGATCGTGGTGCCGGCGATGGGGGACCTCCCCCCCTTATC
Source organism: Philereme vetulata (assembly GCA_918857605.2). Classification (NCBI taxonomy): domain Eukaryota; kingdom Metazoa; phylum Arthropoda; class Insecta; order Lepidoptera; family Geometridae; genus Philereme; species Philereme vetulata. The sequence continues at coordinate 17,755 of OU975467.1, read as the reverse complement.
AAGGATCGAGGGTGGCCCAGGATTCGTGGCGGCCAGATGGGGGAACGACACGGTGTTGGTGGCCGCGTACTTCTCCCCCAATAGGCCGCTCCGGGAGTTCGACACGTTCCTGGGGATCTTAGGGGGGGTGGTCCGGAGGGCTGCCCCGAGGCAGGTTATGGTACTGGGGGATCTCAACGCCAAAAGTTCGGCATGGGGTTCCCTCATTACGGACCATAGGGGTACGGCTCTTGAGGATTGGGTGGCGGCAACGGGACTCGTGGTCCTAAACCAGGGCACCGCGAACACCTGCGTGCGGCGGCATGGGGGGTCAATCGTGGACGTCACGTTCGCGACCCCTGCCATAGCTGCACGCGTCACGAATTGGCGTGTCCTGGAGGATGTTGAGACCCTCTCAGACCACCTGTATATCAGGATGAGGGTCTCCAAAGCAGGGGTTCCACCGGCACCCATCACGGGCAGTGCCAGGAGGGGGCGGAAGTTCCCGAAGTGGTCCCTGGTCCATTTGGACAGGGACAAGGCGAACGAGGCGGCCATGGTGGAGGAGTGGTGTGCTGCCCCACCCGTCACCCTCGGAGTTGAAGAAAGGGCGGCACAGTTCCGCGTCGCAATACAGAGGGTGTGCGACGCGGCCATGCCTCGGGCTGGTCGCCGTTTCGCCCGTAAGAGTGTATACTGGTGGTCCGCAGAAATAGCGGCCCTGCGGTCCACCAGTAACAGTGCCCGCCGCGCCTTCCAACACTGTAGGCGCAGAGGGCACACTGCAGAAGAGGAAGAAGGGCTCCACAGGGCCCTCAAAGAGGCTAAGAAGGCCCTCCAGGTGGCGATTTCCAAGGCCAAGGACGAAGCTCACGAGTCGTTCTTGGCCACCCTGGACAGGGACCCATGGGGGCGGCCGTACAAGGTGGTGCGTAACAAAATGCGCACCGCTCCCCCCATGGACTCCCTGGAGCCCGAACTCCTCCAGAGGGTAGTCGAGGGGCTATTTCCGCCAGCCCCCTTGATCTCTCCCCCGTCGATGGTCGACCCGGTCGACCCCACGATAGAGTCAGAGGCCGAGCTCGACGTCCAACCGATAGGTGACGACGAGTTCGATCGAGTGACAGACCGACTCCGGGGCTGCAAAAAAGCCCCGGGCCCGGACGGCGTTCCCGGTCGCGTCCTCGCAGTCGCCCTGAAACACCTAGGGGACCGTCTCAGGCATGTCATGGATGACTGCCTGAGAGAGGGAAGGTTCCCGAGGGTGTGGAAGGAGGGGCGACTATGCCTCCTACGGAAAGAGGGTCGGCCGCCGGATTGCCCTTCTGCCTATCGCCCGATAGTGCTGCTGGATGAGGCCGGGAAAGCGTTTGAACGCATCCTGGCCTCCCGGATCCTGCGGCACTTGGAGACCGCCGGCCCGAACGTCTCTGACAGACAATTCGGGTTCCGGGAAGGACGGTCCACGCTCGACGCGCTGAAGTCACTGAGGGACTTCTGTGAGTACGCGTCGAGCAGGGGGGAGGGTGTCATCGCGGTGTCACTAGACATCGCAAACGCATTTGGCACCCTCCCCTATGGGGTGATCAGTGAGGCACTTCGATACCATGAAGTGCCTCACTACCTGAGGCGGATTGTGGAGCACTACCTATCCGAGAGGGTAGTGCTCTGGGAAAAGAAGGACGGGCAACGGGGGGAGAGAGTGATGACTTGCGGCGTGCCCCAGGGTTCTGTGCTCGGTCCACTTCTATGGAACCTGGGGTACGACTGGGCAATCCGGGGGGAGCTGCTTCCGCGCACACTTGTCGTCTGCTACGCGGACGACACAATGGTGGCTGTGCGCGGGAGCGACAAGCGGGAGACCTCCCGGAGGGCGGAAGTGGCGGCCGAGCTGGCGATTGAACGGATCACCAGGCTCGGCCTAAAGGTGAGCCTCCCGAAGACTGAGGCTATAGTTTTCGGGGGGCGCGGGTGGAACCTGCCTGCGAGTGCGACGCTCACCCTGGAGGGTGGAGCGGTCCAAATAAAGCCCCATATTAAATATCTGGGGCTAATATTGGACCGAAAGTGGGATTTCGGGGAGCATTTCTCGAGACTAGCTCCCCGAATCGTGGGCGCCGCATCGGCGCTGGGCAAACTTTTGCCCAATGTAGGAGGGCCGGGTTCTTTGTGCCGGCGGCTATATGCCGGCGTGACAAGGAGCATGGCCCTCTATGGGGCCCCAATATGGGCGGACAAGCTGTCCGCCCGAAATAGGGCCCTGCTGCGGAGGCCACAACGGGTCGTGGCCATTAGGATAATAAGGGCCTATATGACGGTGGCCCACGCGGCTGCCTGCCTTCTCGCGTGCACCCCCCCGTGGGAGCTAGACGCAGAGGTGCACGCAGAGACCTACCAACGTAGGTCCAGGGTCCGGACAACAGGTGAACGCCCGGACCCCGAGGAGATGGCAGCCTCCCGTCGCGCGACGGAGCGCCGACTGCGGGACCGATGGAAGGCCCAACTGGAGGTCGCCCCTTATGGTGTCCGTACCATAGAGGCGATCCTCCCAACGGCCGACCTTTGGCTCAAGAGGGCAGTCGGCGCGACGTCGTACCGGCTCGTGCAGGTACTGACCGGGCATGGGTGCTTCGGTCACTACCTGCACAAAATAGGAAGAGAGCCGGCCCCGCTGTGCCATGAGTGTGGAAGTCCCGACGACACCGCTCAGCACACCCTTGAGGTGTGCAGTCGTTGGGACGCGGAGCGTGGCCTCATGGCACGCACCATTCAGCGGGTGGACCTCTCGCTCCAAAGCATTGTTGAAGCAATGCTGAGCAACGAGAGGTCCTGGGAGGCGGTGGTCTCCTTCTGCGAAACAGTCATTTCGCAAAAGGAGACCGCGGAGCGGGAGCGCGAGGAAGATCCTCTCGCGCATCCTCTCCGGCGCAGACGGCTTGGGTTGAGAAGGCGGCGTTTTGCCGCCAGACTCAACCCATAGTGGCTGCAGGTGGAGGATGGGAGTCCTCTGCCTGCGGTGATTAGCCACTGAGCGGTCTGGGAGAGGGCCAAGCGTGCTCGCCCTTCTCCCCTTCGGCGCGGGAAGCCCCGGCAACGGCTGGGGCGCCACCGGTGGACATCGTGGACTATGCCTTCGCGGGTTCCACGGTGTCCAACAAAACCGGCGAGAGGGCACGTCCGGGTGGTTTTTAGTGGGTAGCACTCCCTACCCCTCCTCATTCTGAGGAGGGAGAGGCGATGTGTAGTCCCACATAACCCTCCGACACTCCCATGTTCGGAGGGTATGCGTAACGCATTTTCCACCTGGTCAACAAAAAAAAAAAAAAAAAAAAAAAAAAGGTTAGGTTAGGTTAGGTTAGGTTAGGTTAGGTTAGGTTAGGTTAGGTTAGGTTAGGTTAGGTTAGGTTAGGTTAGGTTAGGTTAGGTTTTTTTTTTTTTTTTTTTTTTTTTTTTTTTTTTCCTACCCGTACCACCATCTCGAAATGGCACTAAGTAGTAGACTACATCCCCCTGACATGGGTGGTCAGAGTTCTTTAATAAAACTCAAATTCTCTTTATTCACTGCCCTCATGCCATTGGGCGTACATGCTCTTAGGGCTATTTAGTCTAATATTACTATTTTTACTTTACAATGAATTCTCTCTTATTTAATAGCCTCCCACATTAGGGTTACAAAATACTTAACATTATTTTACTGGGTTATATTAAATTTACACTAAGTGTTTTATATTTAGGGATTTGCATTAGGGTTCTACATTATTTACATTTTAATACGCAGTACAATATCGCCACATATTCCTACATAAAACACTTATTACTACATGCTTATTTATCTACATTTATCATTTATCCTATTTTATTACAAGTGTCTTAATCCTATGTAGTGAAGTGCGTAATATCTATCAACTTATCTTACTAATTATATTATATGCATACTATATATATTCAATAATATATATGAATCATATTTTTGTTCAACTACTTATTTCTATTTACAACTTTATTTGCAATTTCTACACAAAATTTCAGGAATATCGACCTTGTATTCTCGTTTGAGACGATGCCACTGACGTTCTCGGCATTTATGTCGCAACCTATTGCGTTTTCAGTTTCAAATCTCCGGCGACCGAAAACCGGGCATTTAAAAAGGATGTGCGCAACTGTTTCCTCCACACCGGGTTCACAAATGCACGATGGGTTCTCCTTACACTTAAACCGAGTCAAGTATTCTGAGAACCCACCGTGCCCCGTGAATACCTGCGTGAGCACATTTGACAGTTGAATTTTCCTGACTATCCTGTTCGCCGCCACGGCGTCCGGAAAAAACATTTTAGTGACAGCGCCTTTGTCTTCTGATTTGTATCTCCGGTTCCACACGTCGAGCGAATCCTCGCGGATCTGTCGCTTGACGTATGAGACCGGACATGCATCATAATCAGGCTTTGTCTTGAGACAAATTGCCGCGCGTTTAGCCAACTCGTCTGCTCTTTCGTTTCCACTCATCCCGGCGTGAGCTTTAATCCAGAACAAGGATATTTCCTTGCCCTGGAGTACAATTGTACTTATGTTTTTTCGTATTTCTGTTGCCAGGGGATGGGTGGAGCCGTTGTTAGTGACTATTTCCAGCGCCGACCGTGAGTCACTGAAAATGCCAAAGCTCGCTTCGCTGCGCTTCATGATCTCCCGAGTGGCTCTGCATATAGCGTAGAGCTCCGCCTGAAAGACCGTGCAGTACGATGGCAGTTTAAGTTTGAGGTTCTGGATCTCCGCCTCGCTATTCCATAAGGATAACGCTGCGCCGACCTTCCCCTCAATCTTACTGCCATCCGTAAATATGCGTACTGCCTGGATGCCGTGCTGCTCAACATCTTGGTGGTCTGTCAGGCGAACGATCTCCAGGCTCATATGCTTTGCCGGGTGCGGGGACATGTCGTACGGCACTCTATGCTCTACCTCTCGGCCTCCCAACATCGGCTGCGGGACTCCACGCTTGGCCTCATATAGAGCTGCTGCCTCCTGGATTCTCAAATCCAGTGGCAGTATCCCCGCCAGTAGTAGAGCCGAGTTCAGAGATACCGTTCGGTAGGCTTTTGTCAGCTTCTGGGCAAACACACGCTGTACCGCGTTTAGTTGCTTACGCACTTTAGCCTTTTTTGTCGCTTGGGCCCAGACGCTGGCCGCGTACGTAACGACAGGCTCGACAGTCGCCGTGTATATAATACGGATTACTTCCGGGTGCAGTCCCCAACTGACCCTGGCGGCTCTTGACAACTGCTTATAAAAATTTAGAGCTTTAATACAGGTGTTTGCTGTGTGTTGGTTGAAAGTAAGCTTGTTGTCAATAGTGAGCCCCAGGATCTTGATTTCGTCTGACATGCCAATGTCGACCCCCCCCATGCTCAGCAGCGGCGTATCGTATTTGAGTTTGCGAGTAATGATCATCGCACATGTTTTGTGCGGTGCAAAATTGAGCTTATTACTGATACCCCACTCCCGAACATAGGCGAGTGCGGCATTGGCACGTCTCTGCACCTCCAGTGCCGTGTCCCCGTCAAACATCAGGACCACATCGTCAGCGAACGCCTGCGCATAATCGCCCCGCTGCTCAAGGCCTCTCAGAAGGGGATCCAAAAGCATGTTCCACAGGATCGGTCCTCCGATGGATCCCTGGACACAGCCCTTGCTAGTATGCTTCTGGTATTCGTGTCCAAGGTATCGCACCCTAACCCTTCTGTTCTCTAAATAACTATCGATCACCCTTCTCAGGTTCACAGGACATCCCGCCTCAGCCAACCTAAGCCTGATGGCTGGCCACCACGCGTTATCGAAGGCTCCCTCTATGTCCAATGATATCATGACTATGAGTTTCTTCTGGTCTAGTTTATTACGTATGTATTGCATAAGGTCATAGAGGGAGTCTTCGGTACTCCTTTGGGGCATAAAACCATATTGGTGGGTGCTAATTTTGGGTACAAGATGCCATTTCAGCCGTCCTACGATCATTTTCTCCAGAATTTTACCCAAGACTGGTAGTAGCCCTATGGGCCTGAAGGACTTTGGGTTCGTGTAATCGTCCTTTCCAGGCTTCCGCAGGACTACCACTGTGGCTTCCTTCCAGATTAAGGGGAAGTGACTAAGAGCTAGGCATTTATTGCATAATGCAAGGAAGAGCTCCAAGTCATGGTGTACAGCTCTACTGCAGATGTCCGCTGTTAAACCGTCTGCTCCCGGTGCCTTCTTTGGGTTAAAGCCCTTTACCGCGAACCTCAGCTCTTCTCTGGTAAACGGTGGGTCATGGTTCTCATCATGGGCCCAGCCGTTTACTTTTTCAGCAGCTTTCCTGGTTAGACTTTGGCTTGCAGTGTCATCCTTTTCTAGGTCTTCCGGGTAGAATGTTTCTGCTAGGAGCTGTGCAGATTTTTGACCATCCAGAGCCCTTCCTGCCCTCACCAGAGGCTGGTCCTGCTGCCGTTTCATCGTCCTACCAATTACCCTATAAATCCCGTCCCACACCCCTTCCTTGTCTTGTTTGGTGCAGAAACCCTTCCAACTTTCTATCTGCGCCTTCTTGGCTTCCTGTTGATACTCTTCTTTTGTTTTAAGGTACTCATCAATCACCTTCTGCTTCCGGACTGGCGCTGCGCAACGGATTCGTCGCTTCATCGTCCTAACCTTCCCCTTCAGCTTTGTGAGCTTCTCCGACCACCATGGTAAGGTAATTGTGCTGTTAACCTTCTTTTTTGGAATGCTATTTTTGCAGGACTCAATTATTGCATTCGTGTATAGTTCTATGGTTTCATCTAAATTTTTATTGTCTAATATATTTATTACTTTGCTAATGTGAATTTGATTTGACTCAAGTAATTGGGCCAGTTTCTCATGAAACTGGCTCCAATCTGCTTTTTTACTATTAAAAATTCTGGTAGTTCTATTTATATTTGTACCCTTTACTTTGGACAGTCTTACCTTAAAGGTCAGCACGTTGTGGTCGGAGCTTGTCATGCCTTCTACAACCCTCCAATCCTCTATCAGATCAAGCAACTCCGTCGCGCATGCCGTTACGTCCACGAAGCTGGTGTACGGTTTGTTTCCCCTAATTGTGAAGAAAGTTGGAGTATCCCCCTCATTGAGCACTTGTAAATCCATCTCTTCGAGGGCTCCGGCCATATCCTCTCCCCTGACATCGACTTTTCTGCTACCCCACCAGGAGTTTTTCGCATTGGAGTCGCCTCCTATTAGGATTTTTGCTCCTCCAATTTGCGATTTGATCTTCTTCAGGTGGTCAAGATAAGGCTCAATCGGTTCAGGCGTTGGCTCGAAGTAAAACGAGACCACCACAACCTCCCAGGCACTCGTCCGGAGTTTTACAGCAACGATGTTATCTGTTGTAAACTCCGGACAGAGAATGGCATCGATGTCCGAGTCAAAGACGGCGATTGCCGCTTTAACCGTGCCACTCCCTTGTTTCATGTTCTGGAAGATTCTGGCGCTCCCGTAATCCTTCATCCTGCCTATGCCTCCGATGTATGGTTCCTGGAGTAGAGCAAAGGCAATCTTTTTCTTTGTTGCTTCGAGCATAATTTCATTGGTTGCCAAAGCCATGCGCTGCAAATTGGCTTGTGCAACAAGATAAGCCTTTGCACCTGTTTGGGGAGCGTTTGAGCTCGGGACAACTTTAGCAGTAAGCTATTGAGGCCCTGGCCAGAGCCTCCCACTTCCGACGGATGGGACATGCGTCGCTAAAAGCGTTGTGATCCGCTCTATCCAGCTTCGCCTGAATACAGTTTGTGCATGAGGGGGTGGCATCCGCGTGCCAGTCCGCACACTCGGACTTCATGTGGGCCCCCCCACAGTGGCTACACTTTTCTACCGTCTCTCTGCAGTACCGTCTACCGTGACCATACCCCAAGCAGAGGGAGCACTGCACGAGCGGCGACTGATCTGCCACTTTCACCCGCTGGAGGTCGATCAAGACGGATCCTGCCTCAACCAAGCGCTGCCAGACTCCGGGGGAGACCCTCATGACAATGTGATGTGTGTGAGGGTTTCTTGTACGTTTTTTGTAGGCTATTTCCATCTTTGGGTCTTTGAGTTCTCTAATTACATCTTTGTTTTGTCTTTTTAGGGCGTCAAGAATTTCTGCATCTGTATTGTATTTAAGAACGTCTCTGAGGATCACTAACGGGTCTTTGTTTTTTACTTCCTCTACGTTCAGCTCTTTGGCGCTCTTTAGCCTTTGCTTGACCTTCTGTCTTTCCGAGTCTGTTTTGCACCCTACTATTATTTTCCGGTCTTTTGCTTTTCTGATCCTGTCTACAACTATCCCACTTTCCTTCGCATTCACTACCTTCCTTATTCTGTCTAGGACTTGCTCTCCGGTTTCTTTTTCGTCTACCGCAGTGACAACGACGGAGTGTAGCGCGGTCTGTTCCGGCCTCCGAGGAATTGCCGCTGTGACACTCGCGTACGATTGCCTCTGCAGTATCTGCTCTTGTTTGTCCATACTGTCTTTTAGTTTTTCCAGTCTTTGGTTGTTCTCATGGAGGAGCCTGGTATGTTCCTCAAGCTTTCGGATGAGCTCAGTTTCCTCCTTTCTCTTTTCAGGTAGATTTTCTGCTCCTTTTGCTTTCTCTTCACCGGTGGTTTTCTTCCCATTTATCCCTTCTTTAACCAGTTGATATAACCGGTTTAAGGCACTTGCGACTTCTTTCTTGATCTCAGTTTTGAGATTTCGGGCGTTGTTTAGTTGTTCCGTGCCACTGTCTAAGCACGCCTTCGCCTCAGTCATTCGATCTGTATATTTGTGACTTTTCTTCTCAAAAGTCACATTCAGTGCCTGGGAACCCTCTGCCGTTTCCGTTGACGTTCTTAGGGTCGCCACTCTTGGCTCAGCCTGCAGGTGCGCTGTCTTCGGTTTTGGTTTAGAGGGCTCCACGACCGGTTTCTTTTTCTTCGGGGTAGTCGAGTTCTTTAGGGGTGTTTCCGATTTCCCTGTTTCCCACTCCCCAATACTCTTTCTGACGCTCATACTCACAGTTTTACTGGAGTGGGCTGCAGGAGTCGGACTCCTCCTCGACTTTTCCAGTGAGTTAAGTGTGGCCTCTACCGCTATTTTCGGTTTTACAGGTGTTCTTATTCCGAACATCCTTAGGTAGTGGGATAGGTACTTGCAACTTTTTCGTCAAAGGGATTTGTCAACAATTAGTTTTGTCCTTATTTATTCGTGAAACAAGGTGTCTACGTGGTGGTCGGTGAGTTAATATTGGTAAAGGTTTGTATAAGTTGTATAGTACAATTATTTGTCAAATAAATTTACAATGATAAAATATAGAAATAAAAATAAGAGTAAAACAATAATTTTTTGTCAGATTACACTACTATTATAAAGTCCTATTCTAAGCTAAAAAGATCGGCGCAATAAAAAACGCAAATAGGAAAAACAATCCGCGTCAAATTTGTAGTTCGCTACGCAATATGCACTACAACTAAGAAAAAAAAAATTTTAATGTAAGGAATATATATGTACTCTATGTAGAGTGATGAGCTCTACATAGGTGTGTCAGCGATGATGCGTGCGTACTTTATACTACCATACAAAGAAAAACAATATAAAAATAAGGGAAACGAAATAGATAATAAAAAATAAAACGACTCTATGTAGAGTCTATTTCTACGTACCGGCAGGTAGTCCTGCTACCGGTCAGTTTATTTGAAAAAACCCCGTCGAAATCGGACGGCGGGTTCCCGAGATATAGAGCTTTAAGTTTTTACAAGATGGCGGACAAAATGGCCGCCAAAACTTGTAACTAAAATATCTCGGTCCGTACAAATCCTAGAACTTCGGGGTTTTTGCAGGCGTATGTACCTCGTCCCTGTCTAGGTTCCCGCACAGAATGTAGAGTCAAAAAATTTTGACTCTACCTAGAGCCCCAGGTCAGGTCAAGTCAGAGAGGGTGCAGTGGCGGTATCAGCAGTGAAAACCCCGTCCCAATCGGACCACTCCAGCGAGAGCTATGCCCGTTCAAGACAATCCAAAATGGCGTCCAATATGGCCGTTCAAGGACTAACTTTGGCGGTTTCAGTCCGAACTGGACCGTGTTTGGGCTTGTTTTGAAGGGCACAACTCTTACAATGGCTTGGGTTGGGCCACGTGCTGATAAGTCCCCCCCCTGATTTGATAAATTCAAAAAACACAGATTTTAACACAAAAAATGGTCAAGCCACGCAAATATTAGTCGAAAATTCCTGAAATTTTGCACAGACCCCCTCACGATTTTTAAGAATATATAACTTAATTAATTATTTTTCTAAAATTAAAATTAAGGGTACCTCGTGGTCCCCCTAAATTTTCAAAAATTTTTTTCTCGCAAACTAGCTGAACAATCTATGTCCAAATTTTTATGTCTAATTAGGAGTCTTAAAATCTATCTAAAACTAATTTTAAAAATATATGTTACAGATCTTTTGGTCGAGTTAAAAAACTTTAAAATTTTACAAAAATTTAAAACTACCCTAACTTTGTCAAAAAATGACGTAGATAAAAAAGGAAAGTGCCTCCCTGATCTTCGCAGCGGCGTCCCAATGGTCCAATTGTCAGCTTTCTCCTGGCTGCCCTGGATCGCTGACCTCGTGGCCACGTGGTGTTTGTTTTTCTGCCTTTTACTCCGCGCTCCTGCGCGGGAAAAATCGGCAGAGGCAGAAAAACTGTAGTGCTTCAAGAGGCCTTTCAGATGGCACTATAAAAAATATAGGTCACCGCTGCAGAACTCGAATAAAATAAACTTTTAACTTTGTAATTTTCTAAATTTTCACTTTTTCTGTGATTACTCCGTGAAGAATACACTTGGCGACGCAGCGTTTACACAGCCGAGTGCGCCTCGTAATTCCTCAACTTTTGGTGTATCACACGGCACTTAAAACCACTTTTTCAAATTTTTAGGAATTTTTTAGCGTGGAGCTACACTTGTAAGTGGGCGCTCCGGAGTGCGGTTGGAGCCAGACTGGTTAGGTTAGGTTAGGTTAGGTTAGGTTAGGTTAGGTTAGGTTAGGTTAGGTTAGGTTAGGTTAGGTTAGGTTAGGTTAGGTTAGGTTAGGTTAGGTTAGGTTAGGTTAGGTTAGGTTAGGTTAGGTTAGGTTAGGTTAGGTTAGGTTAGGTTAGGTTAGGTTAGGTTAGGTTAGGTTAGGTTAGGTTAGGTTAGGTTAGGTTAGGTTAGGTTAGGTTAGGTTAGGTTAGGTTAGGTTAGGTTAGGTTAGGTTAGGTTAGGTTAGGTTAGGTTAGGTTAGGTTAGGTTAGGTTAGGTTAGGTTAGGTTAGGTTAGGTTAGGTTAGGTTAGGTTAGGTTAGGTTAGGTTAGGTTAGGTTAGGTTAGGTTAGGTTAGGTTAGGTTAGGTTAGGTTAGGTTAGGTTAGGTTAGGTTAGGTTAGGTTAGGTTAGGTTAGGTTAGGTTAGGTTAGGTTAGGTTAGGTTAGGTTTTTTTTTTTTTTTTTTTTTTTTTTTTTTTTTTTTTTTTTCCTGTCCGGGCGCAGAGGCCCGGCCCGCGAGCTAAGTTTTCCCCCGATGTACTTTCAGGGCCTTTATTGATCGTTTCTTTAATACATTATTCTTACTTGCTAGTATACAGAGAAGTTGCAAATGGCAACGAGTTACAGACTACAGGAAAGACTTTTACACAAAAAACCTAAAGTTACTAAATCTTTTTAAATTTACATTTAGGATACAGTGTTTCCTACTCAGATTAAGGCTAACAGGTTACGGAATATACAGGAAAGCTTTTACAAACTTAATAACTACCTCTCTAAAGGCTATAATATATTTGACCCTATTATAAAATTTATTCCTAGTTTCCTACTGCACTATTTTACTTATATATTTACTTAAACTAATTACGATATATGCTGATTTAATATATATGACAATATATATTCAACATATTTTATATATCTATTTATTTCTTTGTATTACTATTTCTGCCAATTGAATGCAGTACTTTATAAAAACATGCCTTAAATTTCTATCAATCATAAATATTTTTACATTTTCGGGACTTATTTTGGCATCAAGCAACAACTCAGCCTCATATCTCCTTAGACCAAAAACGGGACACTCGAAAAGAACATGTTGCACTGACTCACTGACACCTGGTTCACAGATGCACGATGGGTTCTCCTTACACTTGAACCGGTTCAAGTATTCTGAGAACCCACCGTGCCCTGTCATCACTTGTGTCACTATATTTGTTGGTTTTAAGTCCTTAACAATCCTAAAGGCTTCTGTCGCGTCAGGCAAAAACATCTTTGTGACAGATGCTGTCAGTCCCTGTTTATACCTCCGGTTCCATTCATCAATCGATTTTAAACGGATATGTCTCCTGATGAACGAAACCGGGCACTCTTCGTAGTCCGGTGTCCTTTTGGACCTAAGAGCTGCATCCTTTGCCAGGCAGTCCGCACGCTCGTTTCCCTCTAGACCGGCATGGGCCTTGATCCAGAAGAAGGATATATCCTTTTTCTGGAGTTTACCGGTCCTGAGGTTCTTACGGGCCTCCATGGCCAAGGGATGAGTGGCGTACTGGTTCGTGATGGTTTCCAACGACGACTTTGAGTCGCTGTAGATTCCAAAAGTGTCCTCGGAGCGTTTAAGAACCTCTGCAGTAGCTCGGCATATGGCCAGCAGTTCCGCCTGATACACCGTGCAGTAAGATGCCAGCTTCAACTTGAGGGTTTTGATCTCGGCTACATTGTTCCAAAAGGACAATGCAGCTCCGACCTTGCCCTCAATTTTACTGCCATCGGTAAATATTCTGACTGCTTGCTTATTGTGGTTATCCACATCTTTTTGGTGTACCAGGCTCATGAACTCCAGGCTCGTATGGTTTGCGGGGTGAGGAGACTCGTCATATGGAGCCATTTTTTCTATCTCCCTGTCCCCTATCACCGACTGAGGTACCCCCCTCTTGGCCTGGTACAGGGCGGCTGCCTCTTGTATCCTAAGGTCCAATGGAAGTATACCAGCCAGCAACAGTGCCGAGTTCAGGGAGACAGTGCGGTACGCCTTGCACAGCTTCTGGGCGAAACCTCTCTGGACTGTACTAAGCTGTTTCTGTAGACCCAGTTTTTTGGTTGCCGGCGCCCAGGCGCTGGCCGCGTACATGATTAACGGCTCCACAACTGCTCCATATATTGTACGGATCACTTCTGGATGTAGACCCCAACTGATCCTGGCGGCCCTGGACAACTGCTTGTAAATATTGAGCGCTTTTTTACAAACATATGTTGTGTGGCTGTTAAAGGTCAGCTTGTGGTCGACAATGAGCCCCAGGATCTTGATCTCTTTTGACATGCTGATGCCGATCCCGCCCATCGTCAGAAGTGGTGTGTCATATTTAAGTTTGTTAGTTATGACCATCGCTTTAGTCTTTTGAGGCGCAAATTTCAACTTGTTTTGTATACCCCACCCCTGAACGTAGGCGAGAGCGGCATCTGCCCGTACTTCTATTTCTTGTGCTGTATCGCCGTCGAAAACCAAAACCACGTCATCGGCGAATGCTTGGTTGTAGTGGCCGAGGTCATCCAACCCTTTCAGCAGTGGGTCCAGTAGAAGGTTCCACAGTATCGGTCCACCTATGGACCCCTGGACACAACCCTTGTTTGTATTTCGTACATGTTCCTGCCCAGCGTACCTGATTTTTACCTTTCTGTCACGCAGGTAACTGTCCAACAACCTTCTAATATTCACTGGACACCTTTCCTCAGCCAATCTGACTCGTATCGCGGGCCACCATGCGTTGTCGAAGGCTCCCTCTATATCTAGTGATACTAAAATAATGAGCTTCTTCTTTTTTAGTTTCTCATGTATGTGCTGCATTAGATTATAGAGGGAGTCCTCGGTGCTCTTTCGGGGCATAAAGCCGTATTGGCGAGTACTAATTCTGGGAATAATATGCCATTTTACGCGCCCTATCATTAGTTTTTCCAAGACCTTTCCCATTACCGGTAATAAGCCTATGGGCCTGTATGATTTCGGGTTGCTATAGTCCTCTTTGCCGGGTTTTCTAAGAACAACTACTATGGCCTCCTTCCAAATTGTTGGAAAATGTTGGAGAGCCATGCATTTGTTTGCCAAGGCAAGAAAGGAATCCAAGTCCTGCGTGACAGCGTGGAAACAGATATCGGCAGTGATACCATCACTACCCGGGGCTTTCTTGGGGTTGAAGCTTTTCAGCGCAAATTTCAGCTCTTGGATTGTAAACGGTGGGTCATGCTGTTCACCATGGACCCAGTCGTTTACATGTTCGCTTAATTCCCTGATTCGACGGTGATCTGCGTTATCCTGGCTTTCCAAGTCCTCCGGGTAGAATGTCTCCGCCAACATTGCCGCTGATTCTTTCGGGTTCACCATTTTTCCAGCGATTGCCAGGGGTAGGTCCTCCTGCCTTTTTGTAGTCCTTCTTATAACTCTCATGATTCCCTCCCAAACTCCTTCCTTATCCTGTTTTTCGCAGAACTCCTTCCAGCTTTGTATCTGTGCCTCTTTGGCTGCACACTCATATCTTTCTTTTGCTTGCAGGTACTCATCGACGACCTTTTTCTTCCGGATTTGCGCTGCGTATCGGATTCGACGTCTCCTGGTGGTGACTTCCTTCTTGAGTTTGACGAGTTCATCCGACCACCAAGGAAAAGTAAGTGTATTCCTTGATTTCTTTTTTGGTATGCTATTATTACTTGCTTCTATTATTGTATTTATGTATATTTCCACTTTTCTTTCTAATTCTAATTTGTCCTCAATTTTTTCAATTTCTACTTTATTTATATTATTTTCTTTTAGCAAGCTGGCCAGTTTCTCATGAAACTGGCTCCAGTTTGCTTTTTTACTATTGTAAATTCTTGTAGATCTTTTTATGACCATTCCCTTGGCCTTTGTGAGTCTAATCTTAAACGTAATCGTATTGTGGTCGGAACTCGTCAGTCCTTCTTCAACTTTCCAGTCCTCCACCAGGTTCAGCATCTCCGCCGGGCAGGCCGTGATGTCGACAATGCTGGCGTAGGTCTTGTTTCCCCTTATCGTGTAAAATGTTGGGGTGTCTCCTTCGTTAAGCACCTGCAAGCCCATCTCTTCCAGGGCTCCGCTCAGGTCTTCGCCTCTTTGGTTCACTGTGGAGCTCCCCCACCATGTACTCTTGGCGTTAGCGTCTCCTCCTATGATGAGGTTTTTTATCCCTATACGCTCTTGGATCGTTTTGAGCTGCTCCAGGTATGGCCCTATGGCCTGTGGGTCAGGTTCACAATAAAAGGAGATTAATGCAATCTCCCAGGCACTGGTCTTAACTTTGACTACTACTATGTTGTTTGTAGTGAAATTCGGGCATTGGATCACCTCTATGTCGTCGTCAAATACGGCGATTGCCGCTTTGACTTTTCCACCGTCTTGATTTGTGCACTGGAAGATTCTTACGCCTCTGTAATCTCTCATTCTGCCGATCGCTCCAATGTAGGGCTCCTGGAGTAGCGCAAAGGCCATCTTTTTCGCTGTTGCCTCGAGCATTATCTCTTTTGTTGCTAGTTCCATTCGTTGCAAATTGGCTTGAGCTACGTAGTATGGCTTTGCGCTTGCTGGAGGGAATTTTGCGCCTGGAACAACCTTAGCAGTAGGCTACGGTTGCCCGCGCCAGTGCGTCCCATTTCTTCCGTATCGGACATTCCTGGCTGAAGGCGTTGTGCTCAATTTTTTCCAGCTTCGCGTGCGAGCAGTTGCAGCACGATGGGGCCGCACCCGCCAGCCAGTCTGCACAATTTGCTTTCATGTGCGGCCCTCCACAGTGGCTGCACTTCTCTATCGTTTCTTTGCAGAAGCGCCTCCCATGTCCGTATCTTAAGCATAAGGAACACTGCACCAATGGTGATTGATCCGCCACTTTGACTCTCTGAAGATCAATTTGTACCGTACCAGAATCAACCAATCTTTGCCAGATTTTTGGCGATACCCTCAATACGATGTGGCTTGTGTGAGGATTTCTGGTACGTTTCTTGAACAAGATCTCCAGTTTCTGGTCTTTTTCATCGAGGTCTTTCATTACGGATTTATTCTGATTTTTTAGTGCTTTTAATATGTCCTCATCTCCGTTGTACGAGAAGACATCTCTCAGGATCACCATGGGGTCCTTGTTTCTCATCTCCTGGACATTTAGTTGGTCCTCTGCACCTTTCAGCCTTTCTTTAATCTGGTCTCTTTCCTTTTCTGTTCTGCAGCCAACTATTATTTTCCTGTCTTTTGCCTTCCGTATCCTTTCTATTGAAATCCCTCCCTCTGTTGCGTTTACCACTTTTCTAATTCTGTTCAATACGTCTTCTCCAGTTTCCGTTTCCTCTTTAGACGAAATCACTACCGAGTGTAGTGCCGTCTGTTCCGAGGTCTGCCTCCTGGACGTCGCCGCAACACTTGCGTACGTCACCCCTTCCAGAGTTATCCGTTGCTGGTCCATCGCCTGTTTTAACTCCTCCATTCGCTCATTGCTGTCTTTGATTAATTTAGCGTGTTCTTCCATCCTCCTCACTAGCTCGTTCTCGACCTCAGATTTTCTTCTCGGTGATAGTGGGGATGGAAGGGGCAGGTCCAATGGGTTCTCTTTATTCTCAGCAACTTTAATTCTCTCACTCTGGTCTTCCTTAAATTTGGTTCCTTCTGCTTCCGCCTCTTTAACCAACTGGTATAAGCGCTCTACCGACTTTGTGACCTCCATTTTTATGTCTGTCTTTAGGTTTCGCGCGTTGCCAAGCTGTAGTTTGGCCGCAGTTAAGCAGGCTCTTCCCTCTGCTGTCTTACTGGCGTATTTATGTTTGTCTGGAGCCGGCGGACTTTCTCCCGCCTGTAATAAGGCAAAACGGTTGCCCGCCGGGACCGGCCCAGCCTTTTTCGGAGTGGTTTTAGTCTTGCGTTTGGTAATGGTCTTTCCGGACTCCCAATCACCGATGCTACGCCTCACACTTGAAGCTTGGGTCTGATCACCAGAAGGACCAGCCTTCTGTGTCTGGTCGGGGGTTTTCTGGGAGTCAGGGCTTGCCTTGTCCCCTGGCATTTTTATAGGAGTGCGAAAACCAAACATATTTGCGTATTACAGGAAATGTCAATAAAGCGGAACTATACAAGTACACAATAAAATAAAAGTTTGTATAAGTTATAAAATATTTAGTAAAAAGAAAAATGTATTGAATTAAAATATAGGATTTGTAATTAAGAATTAAAATTAATAATAATAATAACTAACTTAAATTAAATATTTTTGATTTCACCAAAGTCTAACTTAATTAAAATAAAATATTTTTTAGATTTCTCTAAAGTCCCTACTCTACGTATTTTGTTTCAGATACCTCTAGGATGCAGGGTTCTGTGGTCTTGTCTACTACAGGTAAGTACACAGTTTTATGTCAAATCTGATTCACAGGTAGGTAAGTAAATACCAACAGAAGTAGGTGCTCTACAGTGCTCTATGTAGAGTAATAAACTCTGCACAGATGTGTCAGTGAGTCAGCAAACGTGTTTATGCGTTGATATACAGAAACCCGAATTTAATTTTATGCTAGAATTTTTTGAGACTCTATGTAGAGTCTGTCTCTATAAATAGGCTGGTTGTCCTGTTTGTTGTCAACTTAACTAAGAAAGTCCGGTCCAATTCGGACAACGGGTTCCAGAGATATAAGCTTTTGAATTTTTGCAAGATGGCGGACAAAATGGCCGCGCAAATTTAAAACTACAATAACTCCGTCAAAATAAGGCCCAGAGT
>OU975466.1:7744483-7746881 GCA_918857605.2 Philereme vetulata | reverse complement strand
GAATCAGAACAGGGGAGTATTCCTGGGCCTGGAGAAGCAAGAAGACAGAATGGAAGTCCGGTACCGAAGAAAGTCCCGAAACCCCCAAACGTCTCACATCGTAGTTAGGGTGTCTCCCAAAATATGGGCCCGAGCCATAGAAGCAGGAGCCGTCCACATAGACCTGCAAAAGGTCAGGGTTGCGGACCAGTCCCCCCTGGTGCAGTGCTCTCTCTGCCTAGCATACGGACATGGCAGGCGTTTCTGTAAGCAGACGGTAGAGAAGTGCAGCCACTGTGGGGGACCACACCTGCGATCGGAGTGCGCTGACTGGCGGGCTGGTGGAACTCCGACTTGCTGCAACTGCACGCATGCAAAACTTGACTTTACCGATCATAGCGCGTTCAGTCAGGAATGTGCAGTGCGGCGTAAGTGGGATGCACTGGCCCGTGCCACGATAGCGTATTGCTGAGGGCTCCATGGTGGGAATTAACAACAGCACCCAAACCAATAGAAGGTCCTACCTAGCAGTCCAAGCAAACCTGCAGAGAAAAGAGTTAGCCACACACGAGCTCATGATGAAGGCTAGCAAAAGGAAAGTGGCTTTTGCGCTGCTCCAGGAGCCGTATGTGGGCGGGGCTAAAAGTATGAAGAGCTACAGAGGAGCAAGGATCTACCAGAGCACTAAACAAGGAGAAGGGAACGTCAAAGCGGCAATAGCCGTCTTCGACAGCGATATTGACGTAGAACAGTACCCGAAACTCACCACTAACAACATCGTTGTGGTGAAAATCCGAACTAGTGCCTGGGAGATCGTTGCTGTCTCTTTTTACTTTGAGCCAGACCAGCCCATAGAGCCATACTTGGAGCAGCTCAAAAAGATAAAGGAAGAGCTTGGACCTAGAAAAACAATAATGGGAGGCGATACCAACGCAAAGAGCACATGGTGGGGTAGCAAGAAAGTAGACAAAAGAGGGGTAGAAATGGCCGGAGCACTAGAAGAAATGAGCTTGCAGGTGCTCAACGAAGGCGATACTCCGACATTTTATACAATAAGGGGAAATAAAGAGTACGCTAGCCACGTGGATGTGACTGCCTGCTCTGAGGATATGCTTAACCTGGTGGAGGACTGGAAAGTGGAAGATGATCTGATGAGCTCGGACCACAACGGCATAACTTTTAAAATCAGACTAGAAAAGGCAAAAGGAATAAACATAAAAAGGACTACTAGAATATACAACACAAAAAAGGCAAATTGGAGCCAATTCCATGAGAAACTGGCTCAATTGTTATTGGAGAATAAAATTAATAAAACAGAAATAAATAATATTAATAATAAAAAGGAACTAGAGCAAACAATAGGAAAATATACAAATATAATAATAAACACATGCACACAAACAATACCTAAAAAGAAAATGGAAGAAAAACTTACCTTGCCGTGGTGGTCCGAAGAACTGGCGAAGCTGAGGAGAGAAGTCGTCACCAGGAGGCGTAGAATCAGATGCGCAGCGTCAATCCGAAGAGCGAAGGTTGTCGATGAGTACCTGCAAGCAAAACAAAAATATGAGAGTGAAGCCAAGAAGGCACAGATTGACAGTTGGAAGGGGTTCTGTGAAAAACAAGAAAGAGAAGGAGTATGGCACGGAATTTACAGGGTGATTGGTAGGACCAAGAAACGTCAGGAGGACTTGCCTCTGGTGAGTGGCGGGAAGGCTCTGAGCGGGGAAGAATCAGCTAGGCTCTTAGCGGAGACGTTCTACCCCGAAGACCTGAAGAGGGATGATAACGAAATTCACAGTCGAACTAGAGAGGAAGCTGAAAAAGTAAACGGTTGGATGCATGATGAAGAACATGACCCTCCGTTTACTATCGAAGAGCTAAGATTCACTGTGAAGACGTTCAACCCAAAGAAGGCTCCGGGGGCAGACGGTTTAACTGCAGATATTTGTAGCAAGGTGATATCCCACGATCCTGAGTTGTTTCTCGCGCTTTCAAACAAGTGTCTGCACCTCGGCCACTTTCCCACAATGTGGAAAGAAGCTACGGTGGTAGTCCTAAGGAAGCCGGGTAAAGACGATTACACCAATCCGAAATCGTACAGGCCCATAGGACTGCTACCGGTCATGGGTAAAGTGGTTGAGAAGATGGTGATGGGACGGCTCAAATGGCACTTAGTACCAAAAATGAGCGCCTGTCAGTACGGGTTCATGCCGCAAAAAAGTACCGAGGACTCCCTCTATGACCTGATGAAACACATCCATAGCAAACTTGACCATAAGAAACTGATAGTCATGGTATCACTGGACATAGAGGGAGCCTTCGATAGCGCATGGTGGCCGGCCATCAGAGTGAGACTGGCGGAGGCGGGTTGCCCTGTAAATTTGAGAAGGGTCATAGATAGCTACCTGGATGATAG